>CM034155.1:72884396-73277882 GCA_019776745.2 Taxus chinensis | reverse complement strand
TATATCATACCTCCTTTGTTTTCTTCAAAACGATCTACGCCTTCTACACCTATACAGAGATCAAAGGGTATCACAACATCGTTACCCCGCGTATCCGGTCCACCTATCAACCCTAAACCAATCCCATCATCAAAGGATTTATTTTCTGTCACTCCCCTTTCTCCGTGGTTGTTTCCCGCTACCACGCCATCTGTAGCCTCATCATCTAACCAGCCGAACGTAACTTCTGTGTCAAAGAAACCACGTTTAGTGAAAAACATGTGTCAGCACCCCTCGGCTAAACCACCACCTGTACGAACCAACCACGCCCAAACATTACCAAAACCCGCACAACCAACACCCTCATCCGATTTTGACCCCCCTCAAAGGATCTTACGCCAAAATCCTTGCTATGTTGGTGGAGAATGCGACCATTTCCCTACCTCCACTTAGACCTTATGACCCGTCTAAACCCCGACCTATGGGTTACGATGAGTCTAAAATCTGCGCTTATCACCGCACACCAGGACATGATGTGGAGGGATGCAAAGCTCTAAAAACCATCCTTCGTCAGTCACCTCTCCCGGATAGAAAGATTAAGAAAGACAACTTACGAAGGGAGAGACCTCTAGCGTCAATTCCCTCTACTATATCATCTATCCCTGCCTCACCAAGATCTATCATTATTACAACCCCACCTCTTGAAGACCATGAATTATCCCAACCATCTTCCTCATCTCAGATCTACGAGATTAATATGATTAGTGTCGCTACTCGAGGACAGAAAAACAATGGGAAAGCGAAAGAAAACACACCTGCGGCATCTCTTTCTCCTTCAACCATCCCGATTACACCACCACCTAAAGTGGTTATTCGCGGACCCGCCTATCCCGTCTCTAATGGAGTTGCCCACCGAACCATGATCAAACAGCTTCATCAATCGCCCGTAAAAATGACACTATATGATCTCATTCAGACTTCTGAATCTCATCGACAAGCTCTCGTTGAGATCCTTCAAGGGATAGAGGTTTTACCCAACGAAACCCTGCCCGTTGCCTCCATTCTAACACCCAATCACGTTGCCTCTCTCACCAAACAATCCATCTCCCCCACCACTTCTGTCTCAAAACAACAAGCCGCTGCAGTTAGTTTCTCGGAAGATGAAATTATCGACTTTGGTGCAGAAGACCCTGACCCTGCCCTTTTCATTTCCGCTTACGTCCGAGACATTCGAGTACGTCGGGTTATGATTGACGGGGGCGCTAGCCTAAACATCATCTCTTCAAAAGCCTTCCAACAAATGAACATCCCTTCTAGTTGCATGTGTGCCAACCCCATCATGTTACGGTCATTCAATGACGCTATTACTTCTACCTTAGGCACCGTGATCCTCAACATTCGCGTAGGCCCACGTACTTTACCCGAACTCTTCTATGTCCTTGAAGGAGAGTTCCAATATAATATATTGCTGGGTCGTCCTTGGATTCGAGCCATGGGATGCGTTCCCTCAACATTACATCGATGCATAAAATTTGAGTACGAGGGGAAGTCCTACACTGTAAAAGCTGATCCTCCCCCCTTCAAAACTTGCAATATGTTATACCGCCCAAACGATGTGCTTATACCAATTAAGACACCCATACATTCAACCCAACCATCCTCTTCAAATGTACCTCAACCATCCACCTCAACTGCACCTACGCCTTCAACTGATGAAACCACCGTCGCACAAACCACTTCTCTTCCCGCAGCTAACATCCCAACCTCCGACCCCTTAGTAGATGTTTTTCATCGCCTCACGCTGGGGGAGTACCGCCTATATAACGTTAGTGCTTTCCCTACCCCGCAGGAGTACGGACAATTACATGCACATCCCACCTACGACCGTCGCGTGTGGAGGTAATCTCTTACGGACCACCCCATTGTCGCACTAACCTAACGTATGGGGGTGTTGACGCATCCTCCATTACCCCTGAACCTCCTCTTTGTGTGGTTCCCTTCCAATCCGATTTTCAATACTTGACAAATCGTCGTTTCGCCCTCACCTTCTTGACTCGTTGTGCGTGGAAAGGCTTTGGTTTTGGCCTTTACGAACAAGGCCGACATACACTCATTCCCGTGACCACACGCAAACATAATGATCGAAGTGGTCTCGGTTTTTCCGAAACACCTACACAGGAGACACCTCCTGTCAGCTGTATCCTGGAAGAAGAAGACGTTGCCCCTACCGAACCATCATCACCCACTTTGCCATCATCACCCACAGAATCGATGGACCCTGAATCTATCCCTCCTAACTTTTTTTTTTCATAAATGCCATCTTCATAGGTCCTCTCACTTATCAACGTGATAATGAGGACCCATCTTCTCTTCCCCTTCTGTATCCAGACATGATCGAAGAGGATTCGCCTTTGATTAATGTTGTTGAGTGCCAGGATGACGACTCCATCCTCACTTACCTTGGGCGCGGATGATTCTTATATTCAACGCGCCTTACCATCTGAAACCCAAACTATGCTGAACGAATCTACTATAGAAATCAACATCCACACGGAGGAAGATCCTCACATAGTGAAGATTGGACAATCCCTTAACACATCAGAACAAGCCGCCTTTACTACCTTTCTCCGTGCTCGCAACCAAGCTTTCGCATGGTCTTACGCTGACATGCCAGGAATTGATCCTACCATTGCCGTCCATAACATCACCCTAAACCCCGATTCCAAACCAGTCAAACAGAAATTGAGAAAAATGCATCCACGCATTGCTCTCTTGGTCAAAGAGGAGCTCCAACGACTCCTTTCTGTTTCCTTCATTCTTGCCTATTGACTATCCTCAATGGATTTTCTAACATCGTACCTGTCACGAAAGCGACGGGGGGACTTCGGATATGCACGGATTTCCGGGATCTTAACCTCGCTTGCCCTAAGGATGACTTCCCCCTCCCAAGTATTGATCAACTTGTTGATCTCACTGCGGGTCATGAAATGCTTTCTCTCATGGATGGCTTTTCAGGATACAACCAAATTTTGGTTGCCCCTGCCGATCAACACAAAACTGCCTTCATAACTCCTTGGGGAACCTTCTGTTATCGTGTCATGCCATTTGGCCTTAAGAATGCTGGTGCTACCTATCAGCGGGCTATGACCTACATTTTTCATGACATTATGCACACTATCCTTGAAGACTATGTCGACGATCTTCTCGGCAAGTCTAAACATCGTAGTGAACATCTCGATGTTTTAACCATTATTTTTGATCGCCTGTTACAATATTCTGTCCGCCTTCAACCGAAGAAATGTGTCTTTGGTGTTCTTTCGGGAAAACTTCTTGGCTTTATCGTCTCTTTGCGTGGCATTGAGGTCGATCCATCTAAAGTAAAAGCTATCCTAGAAATGCCCCCACCCAAAAACCTCAAACAATTGCGTAGTTTGCAGGGTAAACTTCAATCCATCCGGCGTTTCATCTCCCAACTCTCGGATCGATGTCACCCTTTTCATCACCTTCTAAAAAAGGACGTTGCCTTTCAATGGAGTGAGGAGTGTCACCAAGCCTTCGAAGCTCTCAAAACGTATCTCTTGCAGCCACCCGTGCTTATCCCACCCCAGGACGACCGCCCTTTCTACCTTTATCTTTCCGCCACTGACCATGCTATAGGAGCTATGCTCGCACATCGAGACTCGGCACGCCGAGAGCAGGCCGTTTATTATATAAGTCGTACCCTCGTGGATTACGAGACTAGGTATACACATGTAGAAAAATTGTGCCTAGCCCTATCATTCATCGCCACCAAACTCCAACATTACCTCCTGAATCACAAAACTTTCGTCATCACCAACACAGACCCCATTCATTATATGTACACCAAACCACACCTAAACCAACGCATCGCTCGATGGCTCATGCTCCTCGCCGACCTTGACCTTGAGTTTATACAATAGAAATCAATCAAAGGACAAACTCTTGCAGACCAACTTGCGGAGGCCCCTCTACCTGGGGAACAATTTACCAATTTTACCTTCCCCGACGAACTCATCGCCACTCTTTCGCTCGGAGAAGAGTCGTATCAACTGACCCTCTTCTTCGATGGATCTAAGTGCCAGCGCGGCGGAGGAGCCGGCGTTGTTCTCATCCCTCGTGACGCTGAACCTATGCCTCTTTCATTCCGGCTTGATTTCCCCTGCACTAATAATACAGCGGAATACGAGGCCCTTGTTCTGGGTCTCCAAGTTGCGATACACTTAGGCATTAAATCTATCAATATCTTTGGTGACTCTCAATTGGTAGTCAATCAAGTTATGGGCATCTACCAATGTAAAAACGAGGAACTTCAGAAGTACAAACACCACGTGGAATCACTTCTAGCCTTATTTACTCACTATTCTATCCAAACCATTCCCCGCTCCACTAACAAATTTGTGGATACTATGGCTTGCTTAGCCTCGCAGATTCCCGCCGCACCAACTGACTCTGAATTATTCGTTGTGGTCTAGCAACTTTTTGCACCATCCTATTCAACCCCGGTAGTTTGCATGATAAATACTGTGTCTACTAATTCGCAGGATACTTGGTACCACCAATTTCACGACTACCTTACAATCTCGGTTCTCCCACCTGACCTTACTAGTAACGGAAAACGTGCTTTTCTTAAAAGTGTTTCACGTTATGTTGTCATGGGAGGACTCCTCTATAAACGTGGCTTTGATGGCATCCTCCTTCGTTGTCTGACCAACGCTAAGGCCACTCATACCATCCAACAAGTACACGATGGGATTTGTGGTGGACATTTTAGTGGCCTTGCCGTGGCTAAACGAATCCTTCGCCTAGGTTATTATTGGCCTACTCTCAATAACGACTGCTACGAATATGTTAAGCGCTGTGTCATGTGTCAACAACATGCCAATCTTCAACATACTCCTAGCCACCCGCTACAAGTCGCTCGTGATCTTTGGCCTTTCTCACAATGGGGTTTAGACCTTATTGGTGAGATTCACCCGACCTCTTCACAACGTCACCGTTGGATAATCACAGCGACCGAATATTACACAAAATGGGTGGAGGCCATCCCACTCATTTCAATCAAAAAAGAAAAAATTGTCGAATTCATTAACCATCACATTATCTGTCGTTTTGGTATTCCTCATCGCCTAATAACAGATAATGGTAAATCTTTCAAAAACAAGTTGTTACAAGACCTTTGTGACAACTTTGGTATCAAACTTAGTTTCTCATCGCCTTACTATCCGCAGGCCAATGGTCAGGCTGAATCTTCTAATAAAACTCTAACCAAAATCCTCATGAAAGTTGTCAATGAATCTGGAAGAAATTGGCACGATCACATTCCCTTTGCCCTTTGGGCTTATCGTACTAGCATTCGTACCTCTACTAATGCCACACCTTTTTCTTTGGTATACGGTACCGAGGCTGTTTTGCCTCTCGAAATACAAATACCCCCCCTTAGAATATCTCTTCAGGATATTCTCACCGACGATGATTTCCGCCAAGAGCGGTTAGCCCAATTGGAGCTTCTTGACGAACGCCGTCTTACAGCTCTCGATCACCTTCAAATCTATCAAAAACGCATCAAGCGTGCTTATGATAAGCGACTTCATGAGCGTACCTTTAAGGTTGGTGATCTTGTCCTCAAAGAGAATCAACATGTCACCAAACTAGAAAAGAGCAAACGTGGAAAATTTGCTCCCAATTGGATTGGGCCTTATATAATCACTCACACCTATGGATCAGGCACTTATCGTTTAGCTTCGCTTAATGGTAAACCTGAGCCTGAACCCCTGAATGCCTTGCATCTTCGACCATTCTACTGTTGAATCTAGTGTTATATCACTTCTTATCTACCTACTGCTCGTCCCTTGAGCTCATTTACCGCTACATACGCTTTGTTTTCTATATCTCCGAATAAAATCAAAATCACTTCGCACCTCCCCTTGATAATGCCTTCCCCTTTTTTAGTCTAGTCCATGACTTCAAAGTATTAAAATAAGCCGTATTCTTAAGGGATTTTCTTGAGTCAAACTTCCTACTAAACTAGATGCTTCACGCCAAAAGAACATCTAGTCATCTAAAATTAACTATAGACTGCTCCCTCGAAGGACATCTATATGCCAAACTATTGCTGCTACTATAAATAGACTGCTCCCCTGAAGGACAGCTATGCACTAAAATCATCTCTGCTACTATAAATAGACTGCTCCCCCGAAGGACAGCTATACACAGTCAGCCTTTATCAGAAGCTTCTCGCATTGATCAGCTTCGTGAAGACCTCAAGAATAAAACAATCAATATCCCTTGTAGACTTCCCGCATCGATCAGTCTACATTCAATAAAATAAAAGCCTCATTCAAAATAACTTTTTGGGTCATGGACTTGTCTATTTAGGGTAGGTTCTCTTTCGTTGTAACAAGTTCTTTGTACCTCAGCTATATCATCCACATCACCTCACCATTTGTTTCAACTTAAGGGACGTAACGTACACCTGATATATTGTGATCATACAACTCTTTTCAACTATGGACTTCTCGTCTATGCACGGCACTTAGGGCTTCAGGCTCGTTCTACGTTGTGTGGTTTGTTTAGCTCTTTTCACCTACGGAGCACTCTTTCCGCTTTGCCTCGCATCTAGAATTGTGTGTTGATCTTAATCAGGACACTATTCCCTACTACTTGGGTATGCTAACCTTTGCTTTACCTATACCTACACCAACAACATTATCCTACCAGCACCAACAACATTACCCTACCAACATCAAATTTTTACCAAACGACAAATTGCCTAAACCATACCAAATTGCCTAAATTCACCCCTCCCTGATCCTAAGGGAGAACTACATCGGTCTGAGGCCCTTCCTTGCTTTGTGCAATGGGCTATGTAGGCAGCACTTCGGAGACATGGGGTCTCCCAAGGTTAGCTCGACCATCCCCTACCATAACCTATCATGTGTGATAAATATAAATATTTTTGTGTATTTCTATTTAATTACATTCCTCTTTGATCCTTTTTCAAAACACCGAAAGTCAAAACGACAACATTTCTTATTATTATAACGCAAATCAACATACATATCTCGTTTTATTTAGATGTTAAACAAATATACATCTTCTATATCATCGACACGCAGGTCGGTACTCTTATTTATCCTTATACCTTGCTAACATTTATTTAGACCCTCACGCCTCATCCCGACCTAGGTGATGATCGTGATCGTCGACCCCTCTCGCCAGGCCTCTCTGTCCTCAAAGGTACCGCGGCTATTGGTACCCCGCCCACTGATCTGCCAATCTCTCCTGTAACATATGAATACGCCCTCTCGCATGGAGAACTCCAGCCTCTAGTCTCGCTGCTCATGACTCCGCAACCACTAACAATCTTCTTGTCTCATTCACCTGCGTTTGGAGCTGCTGAACCAAACGCTGCAGCCGATCCCTCTCTGCTGTAATCACAGCTATGTCAGGGCGATCGCGTACACCTCGCAACTCTGCTACCCACCATAACCTATAGGCCTCTGTCATTCCTGCATCCATTACACTGCGATCGGCAGCTATCTCCTCGGGCCCTTCTGGAGGTGTTGGCCGGGGTGGTGAGAATGCTGCCTCGGCATCGATCCTCATATATGGTCTATAAGCCTGTGGTATGTCCTGCACAAATCCAAATTGTCGCCGCACGCGATCTATAGGAATCCTCTCATATTCACCTGGCCTGTGCCCCGCGATCCACCTCAATCGCTCTACACCTCTCAACTCCTCAGCTATGTTCTCGGTTACCATATAGTTCCCGTAGGGCCTCCAACAGATATCCGCAACCGTCAACCTCTCCCATACCTGCCTGTAATACTCAATGTCACCCGGCACGGCCTGAGATCTTGCCTCTTGTTCTGTCTGGACCCATCGTCGGAATCCCAACCTCTGTACTCCGGTCTCTCCTGCCTGGATGGATCGGCCTATTGGTCGCACACAAACAATGTGCTCATAGGCCCAACAGTGTAATAAGTATGAGCAATCCAACGTTGTCCTGTGATTTCGCCTACAAGCCCATAAACCCCTGTATAGCTCCGCCAAATATGCAGGTGCCCATGCAAAAGTCACGTTCCTTTCTATCATCTCCCAAATAACACCCATCAATGCCTTTGGAAATCTTCCCCCTTCTGCCCTCGGTAACGCATAATACCCTACCGCTATCATTAAAATCACTGCTAACCTTGTCTCCTCAGGGTGTGCTGCATACATTACCCCATATGTGAATGACAAACCTCGCTGTGTTAAGTCCCGTGCATATGGACCAAACACTTCTGTTATCGCTGCCCGCCCCGCGCTAGGTAGTGCCTGATATACTGGTTCTCCTGTAATAGGGAGTCTCAATATACGAAACACATCTTCCAAAGTTACTGTCATTTCACCTGTTGGCAGATAGAAGGTATTTGTCTCAGGATTCCATCTCTCAATCAGCGCCTGTAACATACCATGGTTACGTGCGATTCGTGAATAATAACGGATTCCACTTAACCCCAAACGATTTATCAATGTCCATTCCGCTGGTGTTACATCCGCTCGGATTCGCGACAACAGCGCTGGCACACTATCATTCATCCTCAACCCTGCCTCTGCCTGCATACACCAAAACAACAAACAAACATTCAATCCATTAGGGTTTTTTTTTCAAACATTCTGGAAATTCCTCCAGTAACCGGTATCGGTTATACATAACCGGTATCGGTTCAGTAACCGATACCGGTTCCCCCTAACCGCTACCGGTCACTGTCAATTACATACATCTTGCCTAAAAACAACCACCTACGACAATAAATTGATCGTTTATTCCTTTCTATATACACAGACATACCCAAAACCCCGATTACCTACCCCATAACACTCACCTCATCTATACCCCTTGCTATCATGTTTTCTTTCTCATATCTACCCACCTACTCTCCCCCATCTTATTCACGAAACATGCAGTAGTCAAATCACAAACAAAACAATACCTCTTGGGTTGCAGCAGCTTGAGGTGGCCCTTGTCTTCCCTCATGTCCTTGCCTGCTGGATGCTTCTCCTCGTTCTGCCATGATCACCACCCTTTTCAACTTTGTCTTTCTGCCTTCTGAACCTCGGATCACATTTACTTTCCTTGTCTCTTTTCTCCTTCTCACCCAAATCTCTCATGCAAATACCTGTCTCAGTCGTCAAAAAGCGTCGCGTTCGCGTATTTAACCTCTTGCATGGCTCTAAAATTAAAACTCAAGTTGCCACCCTAGCTTTTCTATTTTTAGAAAAACTCATACCTAAATAACCGGTATCGGTCGTGTAACCGATATCGGTCATGGAGATACCGACATCGGTTACCTAACCGATACCGGTTACACACCTTCCTTTTTTGAAACAGGGTTCTTTTCTTCATTTCTCATCTAAATTTTTGTCGCGCCCTGCCTCTTTTCCTGCATAAACCACACAATTTACCACATTTTGTTCATCCACCCCATATAACATTACATTTTCATTAAATATCATTTATTTTATACAAATACACAAACCATCAACTACGGATATCAAGAAACTATCAATCTATACATCATTTGGATCCAACTCATCAGTTACATATATCACAATGTCACAAAACCACCAATTCATCACATAACCTGACATTCATATATACGTACAAACAAACAAAAACATCAGCATCATCCATCTATCAACATGTCAATTAAACTCATCACACATTCTATATATTACCAGCCATTAACCACATATTTCAACACATTTTGAACACTGCATGTGGATCAAAACATCGTCTCTATATATATACAAATTTTCAAAAATACAATGTGCCCTACATCGGGGCCTCTGTGATCTCATACAATACCAAAGCCGGCACGCAGGCCGCAATACCTACCAAAAATCTCGACTCGGCTCGCAGGCCGGTCTCTCATATCAAAAATATACTCGGCTCGCAGGCCGGTATCAAATATACAACCCGTACTCGGCTCGCAGGCCGGTATATAATAAATAAATGAATCAAAACAATGAATAAGTGTAGGCACGCAGGCCTCTATCAATACAACCGGTTCGCAGACCGGTGCCCATGTCCCTATACAAAACCATGTCGGGGATCTATCAGCTCTCCCCACCGCCCTCGGCACCTCTCCCCGCTGGTCCCTGTGGTGCCTCTCGCCTCCTGCCTGTCACGGACACGCCAGCTGTGGCTGCTCCTCCCTGAGATCTCTGGCTGTGCGAGGTCTCTGCTCTATGAGCTGCATATGCCTGATACTCGACTCCGGTACTATCAAGAATATCCTGATAATATCGGGCCTCTGCTCTCACCTCCATATAGCGATCTCGCGCCACTGAAGGAACTGGGGCTGGTCCCCTGGCACCTAACACCAATACCCCCTGAGCCTGTACCTGCACCTGTGGCTGTGGTGCTGGTGGTGGTGCTGCCTGTGCCTGTACCTGCACCTGTGGCCGTGGTGGTATCTGGGGCTGTGGCTGTGCTGCTGCTGGTACGGCTGCCTGTACCTGTACCTGCACCTGTGGCTGTGCTGCTGGTGGTGGTGCTGCCTGTGCCTGTACCTGAGCCTGGGCTAGCTGCCCCTGTAAGACCCCTATCTGTGCCTGTGCAGCAGCCAACTGTCCCTGTAATAGCTGCACCTGCCCCCGGAGCTGATCTCTCTCTGCCGTAACTGCAGCCAAGTCTGGCTGCGCAGGCGGTACTATCCTCGCTGCTCTCTGCCCAGCCCACCATACCCTGTATGCTCCCGTGCACCCGGCATCATCCACACCCTCACCTGCTGGTCTCTCCGCTACCCAGTCTGGATCCCAAGGCTGTGGCGCTGGCAGTGGGGCCTCTACATCATCCCTCCTGTACTGAGGGAAGGGAGGTGGCTCGTCCTGTCGCAGCCCCATCTGCCTGCGTACCCTCTCTAGGGGTATCCGCTCGTACTCTCCCGGCCTCCGTCCTGCTATCCAGAATGTATACTGGATCAGGCGCAGCTGTACGCGGGCTCCTCTGCCAGGCTGGTGACCTCTGTAGGGTCTCCATACAATGTCTACTGCTGTAAGGCCCTCTAGCAAGTGTCTATAATAGACCACATCCCGACCTGCAACAACTGCTCGTGGCTGGCCCACGACCCCCAACCACCTCTGAAAGCCATATCGGTATACGACCTGTGGCCCTGGCTGCTGGGGTAGCCCTACTGGCCTGATGCATACGATGTGCTCGTATGCCCAACAGTGCAACAAAAATGTAGAACAAATACCAAATCGCCTCCTCCGGCGATAGCCCCATAACTCCCTGTATAATTGCACCAGATACACTGGTGCCCATGCAAAACAGGTGTGCTCCTCCACCATCTCCAGCAGCACCCCCATCAATGCCCGTGGGAAGCGGCCTCCCTCTGAATCCGGGAGGGCGAAGCAGGTGATCCCTATCATCATCAACACGGCAAGCCGTGTCTCATGTCTGTGTGCGCGGTACATATCACCATATCCAATGCTCGCGCTATGATACGTAAGAAGCGCGGCTGCATCCCCAAAAACCTGCAGTATGCTATCCATGGCAGTCTCTGAATCTACCTGGAAAACGGCCTCTCCCTCGATCGGTAGCCGCAGGATGCGATACACATCCTCTAATGTGACGGTCATCTCCCCGGTCGGCAGATGGAACACATTGGCCGCCGGATCCCATCTCTCGATGAGGGCGACCATCAGACTGTGATCTCTCTCTATCGCTCTGTACCTCTGGACCCCGCCGAGTCCCACCTCGCGCATGATGGCCCAATGCGCCGCAGATATGTGTGGCCTCATCCGACTCAATAGTGGAGGCATCCTATCACGCATCGTCAACTGCTGACGTGCCTGCAAAACCAACCCACATTCTTAGACCCACTCTTTATTATAACATCTACTTTACCATCTAAACCCCCTTTTTATAACACCCAAAATCTAACCCCACACCTCGACCCTTCTCCAACACCTAACCCCCACACACAACCCAACCCAACCCTAACCCAACCACCACTCAACCTACCCCCACTCCACCCAACCCCACACGCTACCCAACCCACCTTCAAACCCCCTAAACTCCTAAACCCCACCCAACCCCACCTCCCAACCCCAACCCACCCACTCAATCCACCCAACCCACGTCAAACCTACCCTAAACCCCATCCCAACTCCACCCACACCCCAACACGCCACCCAACCCACCCAACCCCACCCTAAACCACACCCCAACCCAAACCCACACCCTACAACCCCAACCCAAACACCCAACCCCACTCCACCCACACCCCAACACCGCCACCCAACCCACCTTCAAACCTAAACCCTAAACCCTAAACCCCATCCCAAACCCAAACACCCAACCCCACTCCACCCACACCCCAACACGCCACCCACCCCACCTTCAAACCTAAACCCTAAACCCTAAACCCCATCCCAAACCCAAACACCCTAATTCCAACCCAACCCAACCCCACCTAAACCCAAACACCCAACCCCACCTCCACCCACACCCCAACAACGCTACCCAACCCACCTTCAAACTTAAACCCTAAACCCTAAACCCCATCCTAAACCCAAACACCCAATCCCATCCCAACTCCACCCTCAACCTTCCCCACCGATACCGGCCGATACGCGACCGATGCCGGTAGCCCCCAATTCAACCTCACCCTATGCTTTTGCGACCGATGCCGGTCGCCTATTGACCGACATCGGTCACTGTCTCCTGCCCGAGCTGAACCCCCGCGCGGCCCCCAAACACCATTTTTCACCTATTTTTACCCATCTACCCACCCAAACACCCCCAAATTTTACACACCTAGCCGCCTTACCCTATCTTACCTATCTACCCTCTCTCTTTTTCAAATTACGTCTATTTTACTCCTCATTTCCTAAAACAACTAAATTCCTACCCAAACCCCCAATCTCACTTAATACAACCAAATGCATAAAATAAAGAGTTTAGAACCTACCGGTACGACGACACGTCGTCGTGGTGGGATGGGTGGTGGCGGTCCAGCTGGTCCAGCCCCTCCAGCTCCTCCTGCCTGTGCCATGGCTCCAATCCTGATCTGCTGGGCCCCCGGCCAATCACCTGCTGCCTCCTCAACTATTCGGGCCCACTATCAACTCTCTCCGCCAATCAAATAGCTCCACCTCACTCAATACCCCTCCAAATCAACTCTCCACGTCAGACAAGTCAATTTGGATTGCAAATAACAAAAGTGACAATGACAGGCCGTATTTTTTCTTTTTATAGGTTTTTCGACCTTAACCGATGTCAGTTTCTTTTTTGCCCTAAGAAACCGGTATCGGTCCCTTAACCGATATCGGTCACGTAGAATCGACATCAGTTTGATACCCAACTTTCACCCCATTCTTTGCCCTTATTTTCTCCTTGCCTCTTTTTCACCAATATCGCCTCTATCCACCTTGGCTGCGCAACATTTGTTCACTGGTCCAGCCTAAGGCCTCAACCTACCTATTCGGCCCCGACCCAAGGCCTGGCCTACTGGCCACCTCCACCCAATTGGCCCGACCTAAGGCCTCAACCTACCAATTGGCCCGACCCAAGGCCTCCACCTACCTATTCGGCCCGACCCAAGGCCTCAACCTACCAATTTGGCCCGACCCAAGGCCTCAACCTACCTATTCGGCCCGACCCAAGGCCTCCACCTACCTATTTGGCCCGACCTAAGGCCTCCACCTACCTATTCGGCCCGACCCAAGGCCTCAACCTACCTATTCGGGCCCCGACCTAAGGCCTCCACCTACCTATTCGGCCCGACCCAAGGCCTCAACCTACCAATTGGCCCGACCCAAGGCCTCAACCTACCTATTCGGCCCGACCCAAGGCCTCAACCTACCAATTGGCCCCGACCTAAGGCCTCCCACCTACCTATTCGGCCAGACCCAAGGCCTCAACCTACCAATTGGCCCGACCCAAGGCCTCGCCCTACCTATTTGGCCCGACCCAAGGCCTCAACCTACCTAATTGGCCCGACCCCAAGGCCTCGCCCTACCTATTCGGCCCGACCCAAGGCCTCAACCTACCAATTTGGCCCGACCCAAGGCCTCAACCCTCACCTATTTGGCCCGACCCAAGGCCTCACCCTACCCATTTGGCCCGACCCAAGGCCTCAACCCACAGGCCACAACCCAACACTTACTTGGCCCGAACCCACCAATTTGGCCCGACCGTACCACTTCCATACCTTACCCAAAATCAACACCATACACTTTATCCACCCATCCGGTATGTACCTTTGGTTCAATCGAGCTCACCTGTTCGTGTTTTAGCACGATTAGGGTCCTTGACTTGATCTGTCGACCAACTTTTCCTAGACCTAGACCGTGACGTTTATCTCAACCAAACCAACCATTTGGTACTGCCGAACATGCCTAAACGTTCCTGTACCTTACCTGTTATATACCCTGGAGCTACTTCCTATGCCTTGGATACCAGGATTATATCACCCTTGTTTGGATAAACTATCGACCTTTGCCTATACATCGCTGGTTTGCTCGTCAAATCATATACCCTAGTCGTACTGTTACATTTCAACATGCGTCTGCTTCCTTGGACCTTCCCTACCACCTTACCATCCTCTCTACAACATGTACCCTTTATCAACCCTATCCCTGATTTCCCGTTCACTCCATCTGGTGATAGATTTGAGGGGGATTACCTATATCCTTAACATGAGAAACCACTTCATATTATTGTTCGCGCAGCTTTACAAAACAAGCTACACGACAATAAGGGGCTAATGTAGACACCAAATTCGTGTCTTACGACCCCTTGTGACCCGCATCCCATTTCGCAACCTAACCTCATTACCTAAACCTTACACAATTATTTATTAATTACCTCATAATTGATAAATCCACATCGCCTTACCCGCCACCTCACTTGGCCACCTCACCATGACCTAGCCCTAACCCTAAACTAACCTAATTAGGACCCATGACTTGGTCTAGACTCACATCCATAACTAATGCCTCCTTACTCGCACCCAAAGCCGACCTTCTAGCCACTTGACCAAGCCCGCAACTGATCTCTCGGGAGAAAAGCAGGGAAGGTGGGCTATTTTACTAAAAATAGCCTACTTTTTCCTTACCGATGCCGGTTCCTACTCGACCGCCGTCGGTTACGCGACCGCCATCGGTTCCCTGTAAATGGGCTCCCCCAAACCAAAACAACGGATCGGAATTTCATTTTGGAGATCAGTCGAAGGATTTCTGGATCAAGCGAGGAGCATTGTGAGCGAAGAACAGAGTCCAGATCTTCACTTGACCAAGCAGAGACGAGTGAAAATACCAGAAGTGTTTTACAGCCAAGGAGATCAACTTGCATCTTCGTCAAAAACCAGTAAGTCACATCTTGCATGTCCTCTCGTTATAACATTTCTTATGCTTCTTGGATCTCAGCGCTCCTAAATCCATTTCTGAATCCATTATCCAACGTACCATTGCCTCTAACTATCATTCTTTAGTTTCTAACCATCCCATTTCCTAATACTATCCAAAAACCAGCCATTACAAACACCACAACCAGCCCAGAAGATCCTAGAACCCACCGGTATCGGTTATCAGTAACCGCCATCGGTTATAGGTAACCGACATCGGTTCCTTTTGATCAAAACCAGGAAAAACAGCCCTTCCCCTACCCAGTTCAGCCAAGCAATTTAATTGATATTTTACAGTCTTTTGTGTTAATTCACGTTAGCAGGGAAACTGACCACCTTCGAAAGGAAGTTTTACATTTCCTGGGCCCAAGGCAGTTTCCTCATTTATTGTTTAATCAAATCTTGTGGTCTTGTGTTCTTATTTGCAGGTAGTCCTTCCCAGACAAAAAGGAGTTCTCCGCAGACAACCTGATCTTTCTCTACGGTACGCGCACATCATCTCGACATTCTACAGGTATTCCTCCTAACCCTAACCTTATCTGTTTCTAAAAGGAACGAAGCATTTTCCTAGTGAAACAAATACATTCTTTATTGTTTAACATTACTTTTGAATAGGAATATCCTTGCAATCGCAAGGCTCTAATGTCTCTTACTCTAAATATTTGGTTAGATTAACAAATCATATTAATGGAACTTATCCCAAAGTGTTCAATCCAATGTTCACGTTTCGAAAGGATCAAACTTCATTTTCACCTATCAAAATGATTATACTTGAGTCAAATAACCTCCAATGTTCCTTACATTATATGAAAGGAACGTAAGAAAATTTAGAGCTTATTGGGTGCTAGGATTCTCCTCGACATTTAAATGGATAACATAAAACATTATTTATTGTTCATTAACACTTATTGAAAGGAATAACTTAGTGGCTATTAAGATCTAATATTTCTTATTTTGAAAATAGTGTTGGAATAACCAATCATAGTAATAGAGCTTTAATGGTTGCTAAGTATTTTATTTTCTACAAGCTGATGTGAAATATGTGTGTAGCAAACATTTTTTATTCGAAGGCATTATATGGATTTAAAAAATCAAAGTAATATATTTAGAGCTTGGCGGTCACTAGGTAATGCCTCAAAAAGCTATCAAATATAAATGGGAAGGATTACGCTTTTCGTAAACATAAGTGCGGATTATGGCACTGTATCCATTTTTGTGGATAAATGTAATCTTGAAGGCCATGGAGGGCTCTACCTAATAGGTAGAATAAGTTAATGATTAAAAAAAATCCTAGGGTATTCATACAGCATCATGTTTAAGGGACATACCATCTGAAATGTGGTTGAGGCATGTGGGATGTCCCTTCTACAAGATGTGGAATGAGTACCATATGAACTTTTTTAAGTAACCTTATTTACCTGACTAAGCAAAGCTCTTCCTATCCTTCGCGACTACATTCATCCACAAAAATGGATATTGTGGCATATGTCATACTTTTACATAACTATATAAATGGATAATGTAGACACCTAAAATTTGTTTATGCAGTTTTAATGCTAAAGTGGTACCAATTATCCTCTATTTCTATCGTTTCCATTATAATGAGTGATTTCCGCTAATTAACTAACATTTCCCTCTATTTTGGTCAATTAATGACACTTCTTTAATTGACTAGCTCCTATCACATTCCGGATGCCAATTAATGACACTCCATTAGTTATAATCCTCTTCAAATCAATTAATTAGCTAATAATAGTTAATTAAGCCTTTTTAACATGCATTTAATCAATAAACCCTTTTATTGGCTAAATCCTGCTTTCAAATGCTTCCAATCTCATTCAAATTCACTCCTCAATCACTTCCAAATAGTCTAAAAAGCTTATTCTAGCCTATTAATTAATCATAATTGATTAATTAATAGCACCTCCAACTCCAATGAGTTGCTACACTCACTTAGTTAAATCATCTTAATCATGGTTATCCTTAGCATAGAGTTATTTTATCATTTGTCCCACATTCATTGTGATTCAAGCTTTTCTCAAATAGAAAGCTATAAAAAAGACCAAACTCTTACCTTCACACTTTACACCATGCTTTGAATATTATCTCATATAAAACATATGATCAAGAGCTTTACTCCATTGATGGAATAACTTGCATCCCTATTTGCATCCATTTCTTTAAGCTTGGTTAGTAAGAGAAGATATAAACATGGCCTTGTAGCTATTTTATTGAGATCTCTTCACCATTAATGAAGTAGCAACACACATTTTGATTGCTTGTAATCTTCATAGATTCAATTTAAGTAGCAATCATTTACATAAGTAGAAAGACTTTGTAGTTAGATGAGTGATCATTTTTAATTCTTTGTAGGCATTTTAATAAGCAATGATCTTGATGGTTCATTGATAAATTTAAGCTTAGCTCTAGACTACTAGGTGTTAAGTCTTTTTTAGTTAGCTATTTCAAAAGTTTAGCATGTTCACATTTGGTACCCCCGATGGGACGGATCCTTTTCATTGTCCTTTGCATTCATTTTCAAGCTTTTTAGATTAGTTTTAATTTTGTAATTTACTAACCCTCTTTTACATTTTTTGATAAATATGAGGTTTCTTAACTAGTTTAGTTATGATTGCTTTTGTTTTTGTGCTCTTTGTAGGATTAACGGAGGTGAGGTGCTGTCAAATTTGATTCAAGTTGACAAAGTTTGGAGCTTTTTGAGAATTTTTGTAAAAAATTCTCGTGTTTTGGTGAGCTACAAGACAGACTCTCGTTATTGCTAAGTTCCTCGCACTACTTCTTCAGGGCTTGCTTTACTGCTTGCAGGCTCGCGCTATCGCTTGGTGGCTCGCGTTACTGCTTCTCTAGTTGGCCGTGCATGCGCAACACTTTGTTTTTTGGCTCTGTACTTGCTTTGTAACAGGGTCGCGCTACAACTTGGCTCGCCATGCTACTGTGAAACTTATTGTTTTTTTTTACACAGGGTCGCGCTATTGCGTTAACACTTCACTGCATACGTTCTCTGGCTTGTGACACAAGGTCGCTGACTCAGTGCATTTTCTCTCTAACCTTCGCGCATACACTCTCTGCTTGACGCTAGTGCGTTCTGTGCTGGTTTTTGGCACTCATTTCAAAGTTTGAGTTTATGATTTTTTTGTGTTTTTGTTAGTTACAATTTTTCGGTAGGTTTTCAATATTTAAATCAATTTTTTAACCATTTGCTTAAGTTTTAATGAATGCTTTTGTGTCCATGCTTTATACAAGTTAGGCTAAGAGTTTGCGTATGCTCTTTTCTTGTGCCTTAGGGTGATCTTGAGAATAAAAAATAACTCTTAGTTTTCATTTTCTAACATTGGGTTAATTGGAAACTTCATCTTTTATTTTTGGCTTAAGGGAATGAACATTTACCAAGCTTGAAAAAACTAGGTGTAAAAGAGATGCAAGCTTTTCCACAAATGGTTCATTTAATTGCAACACTTTCCTTTACTTTTTAGTTGGATTATTTGTTGTGTATGCTCTTCTCTTACGTCCTTGGAAGATCTTGAGAATAAAAAAACAACATTTGATCCTCTTTCAATTAATGTGATTTGCTTGGAGAACTACTAACGTTTGAATTGTAGGACCATATTATACGCTTGCCAAAGACTTTGGATATAAACAAAACTCTAACTGCACGTGTGTTGTAGGTTGTCAATGGTGTTCTAAACCTCATTTCTTAATCCAAAAGATAAAAAACACACTACATTATTCAACACGTTGTACTTGCAGGTTTCCGTTAAGAGCTACGACTCGTCTGCTTTAAACCAGGACAAGTGCCTTGACATAAGCCTTCAAAACCCATAAGGATGCTCCCATGAACCCCAAAGTAGTTCACACTTTGAGAGAACTGGTGAACGAAATGGGACGTGCTCCGCTACCCAACTGACTAGTACACCCTTGTGAGATTAGCGTCAAAATTATCTTTATGTGACCCCAGTGAGATACAACTAAACACAATTTATTGCTCATTGTATTGAAGGGGGTAAAGTAAAGCCGGGATACTCCAAGATTTAGTCAATGTGACTTTTTTGGCAAACCATGCTCGTAGAGATAGTTTGTGACACCTAGAGAGTGAAACAATAGGAAGCTTGTGGCTTGGAGCCAACTAGACTTTATTTATTGCGTTCTACAAAGATCTCACGAAGCAACAACGTTTTTGGAGTTATAACATTGTTATTCAAACAAGGGGAGAGTCCATTGAAGTTAGAGCCTTTTGTTATTCATCACAAAATTTACTAAGTGTTACTTTGTTCTAGTTTTTCACTTGTCTTAAGACAAGGCGAAACTCTGCCAAAGTTACGCCAAGTATTTTTCATCACCACTTGGTCTACTCCTTTGTTGTCTTGTTTCCCATTTTGAGACAAAAGAGAACTAACATACATAGTGCTATCAATTGATTGTCCACCACTTTTGCACCTGTTTACATTCATCCTTACTTGAGACATGGATGTAAGCATTAGAAGTGCGTTGGTACATCTTTGTATCTTGGTAGCCATTATGTTGATACCCACATCAATATTATCATTGTAGTTAGGTTGTCTCATCATTGACTTCCTTCGAGTTGTTACATTGCCCGCATTATAGCCATACAATTATAATACTTACGTCTTGTTTCCTTTGTGAAACTTGATCTAAGTCTCTAAGTTGTATTTTTATGTTACTCGCATAAATAACAACTTATTTCTATACTTAGACTTGGTTTTGATCCTAAACATTGCCTTGAGTTTTGAAAAGCATCATTACTTTGTTCGCATTATGGGGACATCATTTTGATAGTAAAATATTGTTTTTCCATAAAACTTGATTAACGTGTCCAAATAGTGTTGTTGCACTACTCACATTTGTAGCCTCCTTTTTCACAACTCGGAATTTGTTTATTTCTAAAACTTTTTTAATATACCTTTTTGTGATATCACATCAACACCTTATTAGTATTTAGGTCTTGTTTATTTTAAAATTGACCTAAGTGGTGATATTGTGTTGTCACTATTTACACTAAACATATACTTGAAGAACGTATGGAGTAACTATTTTGTGATTGGATCAAATTCTTGTACTTGATTGTTATGTCCTAAATACTTGTTCCTACTCTAATTTGGGGTATATTGCGAAGTATTTAACTTTAAAATTTAGGGTTTTATGTTTTGTACAATTATGTTCAATTAGTCATTAATTAAATAAATTTTAGTTGTTTATTTTGTGTTTTATAACTCCTAAAACTATTTGTGGTTTGTTCTTATATTATTTTATCATACTATTAAATTATGTTTAAAACTTATTAATTTTAATATATTTTAAAATTATTATACGTAGTGTTATGTTGTACTTCTTATATTTGGTCATGGTAAATGAAATTAGTTTATTGTAAGGACATTAATAAAGTATGTTATTTTGAATTTACATTTGAGTAATCTATTTTTCTTTAATGTATTTTTTTTATCATTGATGAAATAACGATGCTTCACGAATTTGAAATTAATTTTTTTCAAATTTCTATTTCTCCCATTCGACATAGCATTTAAAAACCATTATTCCACATATTTTTCAAATTTCAAATTTGAGAAGGTATGAAATTTCAACATCTTGCACTTTTGTTTAATGATAGGGAAGTTTTAAATTTTCAAATAACCAAAAATTGTAAATTACGATGTTCCGCGCATTTCAAATTTCAATTTCCCCTATTCGACATAACATTAGAAAAAAAATATCCAACAAGTTTTTCAAATTTAAATCCCCCTTGTATTTGAGAAGGTTTGAAATTTCAATATCCTGCACTTTGGCTTAATGAGGAGGGAATTTAAATTTTCAAATTTCCATATCCCACACTTTTAATGTTTTGAAATTTTATACATGGAATGTATAAAGAAAAATATTAAATATATCTAAGAAAAATTGGTTTTCCCGTTTCTATTTTTTTTTTGGTCTAGTAAGAAGCGGTAGTAATAATACAATTTAGAGAGCATGTACAAAAAAAGAGGTTGCACAGAGCAAGTACACAAAGGAGGTACATAAAGGAGGTTGCAAAGAGGATCGTATAGAAAGGTTATTTCACATAACAAAAAAAACAAGAGAGGTACACAGAGGAGGTTGCACATATAACTTCTCATAAAAAAATTAAAAGGGTGGTCACAATATAACAAGGTGGAAAATTGAATGCAGAGACATTAATAGATAAGTATCAAATCATTCCATATGCCTTGTAAAATAGGTATTTATCAAAAGCATCAACCATAGTATTTGTGTACATTTTTTATTGAGTGATTTTTTCAATTGATAGAATCCTCCTCTATAGATATTGCGTAGATCCATTTCTCTCGGTCATCCTGATAAACCACCATTTTACATATTTGTCTTAGATCAGCCCTTGTGTTTTCCACCGCATTCCATCCCCGATTTTTCCCTAATGAATCCTTGTTGCATTGCCTTTTAAGCTCCTGTTTTTCACCTTATTAAACCACCTTGCTATAGTTTTTCCCTAAATAGACCTTGTCTTTTTCATAAAAAATCCCTTGTGCCCTTTTTCAACTCCTCTATGTCACCATGTTAAACCACCATGAAGTTTTCTTGAATGTCAATATCTTTCTTGCCTTGCATTGTGTTTTACCTTCTTTTTCCCTTCAGCTATTTTTTCTATGATAATAAATGCTAATCTCCACAATGATAAAACATCCATCACATAGCCACAAAGACTGTTGAATAGTAATGCTTTGTGAGACCCAAAGTTGTCAGTTTTCACTTTTTTGACAAAATAATTTAAAATATATTTAATATTATATTGTTTTATAAAGATATTAATTAGGCCTTCCTATTGTCTCCATTCAATGTTTTTATAAATATGTTACAAATAAACATAGCTAATTATTACACTTAACTTTTTCTATATATAATTTCAATTAACTTTCCAATGGCAATAGTAAGTCGAAAGTAGTAAAATTTCAATTTTAAACGTGGGCAATTTAAAAATTGTGGATACAAGATAATAAATATTTTACATATTTTTAATATACATGTAAGTTATAATTAATACTTGATTAGGACATATGCGGGTAGGATGTTTCAAATAAGGCTTAGAGGTCGCCGTAATAATTTTAAACTATAGAACCATAACAATTATTTAATTGCATTACATATATATTAAAATATATATGTTTTCCTCTATATATGTGGTAAAATATAACTCCATGTGCATGTTTAGATATGTACAAAGTTAGGTATATTTATTAGAATTGAAATATATGCATGCATATACTTCACAAATATATGTTAGGGATGCCTAACATACATATAAATATACAATATAAATATCTTATAAATACACATTTAACATTTATCTCCCGTTAGGCTATTCAATAAAATCACATAGATTAGTGGCCGGTATGTATATAATTATTTTATTTCGACTACAACTGTATGCAGTTACTGATCTATTTAGAAATAAATGTGAAACTAGAGGGATAGATTAAATATAAAGCACAAGTTTTAATATGTTAGGGATGCATATAAGGCGCTAGGGTTTCGTAAAATATGTAAATATACAATATGTACACACACACATGTATACATTTCCATATTTATGTGTTTTCATTTGCAGATTTCCAATTAGAGAACTTCTATCTTACATTGATCCATTGTCCTTCGTTTACATCATTATACACCCTATCATGAAATAGTTGTTTAGCCTAGTGATCGGTAGGCTATATTTCTCATGTTTTAACCTCAAATAATTACAATTTAGTTTCATTCTATAAGATTATTTTAAACTAGATAAAACCCTCTTCAGTAATGTAGTTGTTTAGATTGGAGTCCCATATTCTTCGTCCATTCATTCTTATCTTTGTAAAAAAAAATTGTATAGCTTAGCAGTAGGATCAATCTCTTGATTTTTCATATGGGAAAAAAATTGTTGTTGTTAAAGGTTTTACACTATGCACCCTTTCGTGAAATAGTAGTTTAAACTAGCAACCACTAGGTTTTATTTTTATCTTTTTTAACCACAAATATTAACAATTAAATTTTATAATACAAGATCATTATAAACAAGATAAAAACCCTTTTAGTCATACAATTGTATATATTATCAAGCACTAGGCTCCATCCATTGGATTTTTTCATTGTAAAAAACTTTTTGTATAGCTTTTTGGCCGTTAGTATAAGTGTCTTGAATTTTCATATGATAAAAAAACTATTTGTCTAATTCATGTGAACCTTGATAGAAATTGGCTATCCCTTAAACTCGTCATCATCCAATTCCTACTTCATATGTTTGTCAAGGCTACCATGGTGGTCATATTTGATAGATAAAAAAATTTTGGTTGCGATACATGTGGTTGCTGGTAGAAGTGCAGGGAACTACATTCATCATTTGCATAGCTCAGTTATCTACACATGATTCCACAATACCCACTCTCACTTGCACTCTTTATTCGTTATTATTTCTGATAGGTAGCCTGTCATCGTCACCAACTATAGGTTTTTAACGTATAATCATAAAGCCTATAATGATGGATCATGGAAAAATCATGATCATTTCATGATTGAATTTATTAACCTAACCAAAGATTTGATCTATTAGACAAATGGGTGAAAGAGATATAGAACAAGTCACGACCAATGCCCTACACTCACAAAGTCTTGATGCATTGAATCCAAGCTCTTTATTTACATAAGAAAAGATTCATAATGCATGTAATGGGCACTACATGCATAAAATGGATGACAAACAACACATGCATAAGCACATGCACCTGCATGTGTGATTACCTAATCTTCTTCTCTTTTTTTTTGGATAAGAAAGAAGCTACTTCTACGTTTAAAAATGAGAACACGTTGAGCTTATTACCAACTATATTCATGAGTGGATTAAACAATCCTATAATGCATGTGATGTTATTTTCCTTTTCATCCTATTTAAATATACTAAGGGAATTAAATTGAAATATATTAAATTTAACATATTTAACACAATAGATTACTTTCATTGGGATAATCTTGGTTGGAGAAATATTGTTGAACTAAGAAAAGTGTTGCACTACATACTCTCTTGATGGGTCAAGCCTTATTTAGTTCTCATTAGTTTTTTGTTGAAGGTATTACATTTTGGTGTCGTTATCAAAGGTATTCCATTATAAAACCTTTGGTGTAATAGTTGTTTATCCTAGTGGTTATTAGGCCATATTTATCTTGTTTTAATAGAAAGGATTAAGAATTCCATTTCTTTATACAAGATCATTTTAAGACAGTTCGATTGGATTTTGTCGTTGTAAAAAATATTTGCATAACTTAGTGGCTGCTAGGATCCAACCATTAGATCTTATTTTTGTAAAAATACTATTTTTATAGTTTAGCATCTGTACGAGGGTCCAACCATTAGAGATTGTCATTAGAAAAAAATCTTTATATAGTTGTGCGGGAATTTTTGTTTCAAATACTTACAATTTAGTTTCATTATATAAGATTATTTTAAACTAGATAAAACTCTCTTTGGTACTATATTCATTTAGATTAGAGGCCCCCATGCTCTGTCTATTTGATCTTTTCTTTGTAAAAAAATGTTCTATAACTTAGTATCCGCTAGGCTTAGTTTAATTTATAGACAGATACATGTAATTTTTGCTAGCCTTTTTTTTTGTAATTTTTTACACCTACCAAAAAATATCACCCAATACTACTCTATTTCGTGGGTTGTGTGTTGAAATGAATAATTGTAATTATTATTTTTGAGGTAAATTATTCTTCCCTTGTATATAAATTCATTCTCAAGTATTGAAGGAAACACTACTCTCTAATATAAATATATTACTGTATAAGGAATGCCTAGCAGCTACTAATCTCTTTAGTGTTTTTCATTGTTTATAATTGTATTACATTGTAGTGTTCCCTCTCTCATTTAGGGATGAATTTGTTTACATAGATAAAAATATTTTTCATTTTACTATCCTCAAAACTATAACCATAGTTGGATTACCCTTGGTAGAGTTGGTGGAGTCAAGTGTTACACTACATACCCACAAGAGGGATTAAGCCTTATCTAGTTATCATATTACCTTTGACATATATTACATCACCAAATGAAGTTTCATTACCTTTTCCAAGAGTACCACATATGGCTTTACAAGTGAGGAACAAGATATCATTGATGATGCACGCAACAATATATACCGCATCTGGCTTTACAAGTGAGGAAGTTGAGAGAAGATAATTGTCGAGTGCATCATCAATGATGTCTCGTTCTTATACTCATATCAAACTTTAATTATTCCAAATGGATTTCTATTGTACAAGTCCATCGGGCACAGGGTAAAGTGGGTTACATCTAAAAATGTGGAGGAAATATAGCTCATTCGCAGGTCCAATTGTGTCACAGTAATAAAACAATTAAACAAATATTATGCATTGCATTCAGCAAGTTAAGCACGACTCTATGAGATCAATGGTAGATTGTGAACGAAGCTAAATGAAAAATAATGGCGCGTAAGTTGTTCTTCTTCCTACATACAAATTATTTCTCAAGTAGTGAGGTTATACTACACTCTAATACAAGGCACGTGTTTATGGTTTTTGATATTGTAGGATATTGATTTGGGGATTTTGATTTTCTTTATGTTTTAGACCTTTACAATGATTTTCCCATTAAGATGACCTCGATACTTATGAAATTACATCATAAAATGAGCAATTGGTCATCAAAATTAGTTACAGTTAATGAAAGTTCCTTCTATACTTCCATGGAAAACATATATAATGAATGTTTCCTTTGTTAACCCTTTTAATTTTCCTTCAAATATTGACCATAGAATTAAATTTCTTTAAATCTTGCAGTCTTAGGACTTTCGAAATTTCTTTCCTTTTAGTGTTCCTTTGCGCTTCCGGATTGTGCCACTTGTTGCATGTCTATTCACCCAAATCTTAAAGAGTGTTGTCACCATTTGACTTGATTGAACCTCAGTAGCTTAAGTCTCATGCATCATCTTCTGATCCACACCATTGGATAAAGTGTCCTTGAATCTTATCTGTTCAAGGGTTTAAATATGCACCCTTGTTAACGAATGTTGAAAATTCTTATCGAAGGGCTCTTGGTCTCTCGAAGGACTCTTGGTCAAATTGAAGGGTGAATTTCTATATCAGAGGACCCCTTGAATCTCCCGGAGAACACTTGAACTTTGTGGAGTGCATAAAGACATTTTAATTGGTCATATCAAAGGGGATTTAATCACTCATAGGACACTTAGATTTAGCAAAGGGTGCCTTGGACTTTTCGAAGGGCATATGGACATTTGGCGGATGTCATAGGTAATTCACATTGACATTTGATAGGTAAAAGGACATCAAGGACCTAAATAAGATTGAAACTACATGGAAACAATAATTTCAAAGAGAACAATGAAGCGATAGGTAATTTGGAATGGCCTAAAATTATGAACACTTCAAGGTGCAGTTACAAAGGATATTTGGGCCAAGTTTAGGACCATTAGGAGCAAGTTTAATAGATGTTTGGCAATATTTGAGACTTGATTACATAATGAAGCCTTAATTAATGAAAACTAAATTATGTTGATAGTATAATATATTGCATAGCCTTATGTAGTTTTCATTAATTTGTTGTCAAAGGTATTACCTTCCTTCCTCAACTCTATTTCAATTTAATTTGTTAGTAGAAATATATTAATGTAGAAGGCATACCTAGCAGCTACTAATCTCGGTAGTGCTTTTCATTATTTATAATTGTATTACATTGTAGTGTTCCCTCTCTCGTATAGGATGATTTTTTTAACAATATAAAAACTATTTGTCAATTTATTGTCTCAAAACTAACTTTTTTCCTGCCAATATGAATTGATATGAGGTGATGCAAATTAATGTGATGTGAGGTGAACATTTAATATGTATGTTAAAATTGTGATTAATTTATAATCCATATGTTGGATATTTTGATATCCATAGATATTGTTATCCAAAATTTACCCCCCAAGGTAATTTTGATAGCTTGCATAATTCCTTTTGGACTTAGACAGGGAAAAATGATAAAAACAAAGAAAATTGGCTTTTGGGGGCATTCTTCTATTCTTTTTCCAACTCCTAAGATCCACACTTGGCCAAAAAATTAGCCAAATTTGTGAAAAAGAGAGGGGTGAAGAAGAGCTCGACAAGCTCGTGGGTGAGTTAGAGAAGATCTCACCAGGTTGAGGTTAGGCAGTTCAAGTTGGTTGAGGAGGTTGAGCAACTTGGCGAGTTTTCAGGGAGCTCGGGGCAGTGGTTTGTAGAGCGTGCAGGGATTACAAGTACACAAAGCCCAAGCAGAACAGGTTCTGCAGGTATGTGAGTTCCCCATAAACCCAAAAATTCCACAAAACATGACGAGATCCTTTTTCTGTAGACCAGATTGAGGTTGCGGGCACGGGGAACCCAAGTAGTATATGTTCTGATCGAGTGAGAGTTTTCCGCACATGGCGCGAGGCCAAAAAACACATGAGTGAGGCAGATGCAGAGATGTGGCGTTGCAGAGGCACAATGGAACACAAGAACTAAGTTCCCTCCGAGCCCAAGTTCTCTGATCAGGCCAAGGGCCGCAACACACACACAAGCGAGCTTGCCGAGTCGGGCCAGATGGTGAGGTGCTTGGGATAGCTCGGCGGAGACAAACAAAGCTGAGTTCGGAGCCATAAGGAGAGCTCAGGGAGCTTGAGGATGAGCCGGGCTATCGCCAAATTCTAAATAAAATGCCCACAATCCATTACGGACTGTGGGGGTAGAATAAGGCCTAGGTAGAGAGTGGATCTCGAAACCAAAGGAATTTCTCCCCCCCAAAGCTCGAGCCCGCATGGGAATTTCTCCCCCCCAAAGCACCAAATCCAATGAAATTGGACTTGTTGGAATTGTAAATCCATCCACTACACTTAGGATCAATAAAATAATGGAAGTAGGTGGAGTTGGTGGGGGAAAAAAAAGAAAACTCTCTCAGTCCAAAATCCACATCCCAAGTGAATAGAAAGGAGAATTAATGAAGATATGGGCATTTTTCGTCTCCCTTAAGCAATGATACGATGAAAGGAATGTGTTTGTAGAGGTCTGCCCATGCTATTTTGCAGTCATTCAATGACTCATAATTGGTGGTTGGAAGCCCAAATTCAAATTTCTTTTTCCACTTTCTCTCTTTCTCCATCAAACTTCTATATATTGTAATGAGAGCCCATTTGCAAAGGGTTGGAACATTTTTGAATATTTTTCTCTCTATTATTCTCAGTTGTTAGGTGAATGTTGGAATTCCAAGCCTCATTTTTTAGCATTGTAATGATGAATCTTGCCTCTCTTTCTTAGTGTAATGGTCTGTGCATCTTCATAGAGCAATAAAATTTTAGTTTGTGATTATCTTGTTATCCTGGTTGTGTTTATTGTATTCTCTTGCCCCTCCTTCACACTTGCAGCCGCAGGTATGGTTGTTCATATTTTGTTCTCATTACAAACTTCAATGATGTTGTGCTTATGAAATTGGTGTATTGAGTGTTGTTATGGTTTGTGGTGCTTTATCCACCCTCTTTATCTCCATTTTCATCCATTTGAGAGTTTCCCAACCCCCTTTCTTGGTGTTATAGCCTTCTTTAGTGTAGGATTTCTCATTTTACATGTAGTCCCCTCTCTCTCCGATCCCTTGGATTCATAGATTAGGATTGGATAGTGGCATTTCCCTTCTTAGGATTAGTTTGGTACTAGGATTAGGTAAAGGAACTAGCTTTCTCTGGAGGTTTGTCTCAATTGCAGGGTCCCACACCTTAGGACAATCCCATGTTTCCCAAAACCACTGATTTCCTCATCTCACATGTAAGTAAATCGGAGGGTATTATTTTTGGGTGATAACAGATATATTTATCTATTTGTATACATATTTTATATTGATATATGTTATATCCATTATATAATAAATATACAAATATATATTTGTATACATATTATATACAATATAAAATAAATATACAAATGTGTGTGTGTTATATATATATATATATATATATATATAGAGTTATATACGGAAGACTTATTTATATGTGGTAGGGCTCAAAAAACAAATTATTGTCTTAATGACATATTAAATAAAATTTCTCCAATTTCATTAATAGCCACGATATTATCTTTTCGAATAATTGAAAAATGTCAATAATAATAGCCTTTGCTTATAAGCAAACTAAACTACATACCACACATAAACTGAACTACAAAAACCATGAGCCAAAACCAGATACATAACTGGTAACCATTTGCAAAAAAACTGGTCCAAAATTTGATACATAATCAGTTCTTTTCCTTTGCAAAAAAAATGAGCCAAAACTGGATACATAACAAGTATCCATTTTATGGGATATTATACTATTACTCAAATGGGAGAAAAAAATGGGGGTTATAGTTGGGTTTTGTTGATTTTTTGGGGGAAACAAAAAAGAACGGTGTCATGCAAACAAAATTTTCTTGTTTCCCACTTTGTCTATCACCAACAATAACGGTTGATTAGCAACGGGTGTTTTGGGCTTGGTTTTTTTGGCAGCATGTGTTTTGGGATTATTATTTTTATTGGCTTCGGAACCAAGTGATTGTCGCATTGTGTGGTTTTTTCATGTCGTGTCCTACGATTTGTATCATGTTATTAATTTTGGTTATAAGCATGACAAAATAAAGTAATACTAGTAACAAGAATCATAACAACTACATGTAAATAAATATGCTCTCTTGAGTGTGAATGGAAAACAAAAAACCACACATTTACACACCTAGACTCCATGCAAAAATAACTGAGAAAATATATGAAAAAACCCAAGTCACTTAAACGAACTACGAAAACCCTGCTAAACACCAAGCAACATACCCGGTAACAAACCAAACTAAAAACCCTACTAAACGGCAGAAAAAAGGCAAACGAAAACACATGTATCAATAAAATGGTATGTATCAATGAACACATATGAATTGATATGAGGTGATGTGAGGTGAATATTTAATTTGTACATTAAAATTGTGATTAATTTATAATCCACATGTCAATTATTTTTATAATCATAGATATATTTATATATCTCTATATATTTGTATACATATTCTATATTGATATATGTTATATAAAATATAGAATAAATATACAAATATATCAAATGAAAACACATGTATCAATAAAATGCTATGTATCAATGAACACATGAATTGATGTGAGGTGATGTGAGGTGAATATTTAATTTGTACATTAAAATTGTGATTAATTTATAATCCACATGTCAATTATTTTTATAATCATAGATATATTTATATATCTCTATATATATTTGTGTGTGTGTGTGTGTGTGTGTATTTTATGTTGATGTATACTTTATATCAATATAAAATAAATATACAAATATATATATATGCATAGTTGTATATATATTTTATATTGATATAAATTTTATACGATATAAAATAAATATACAAATATATACATACATACACACACACACACACACTATACATATATATTTGATAGTTAAAAGAGGGTTAGAAGCACCCTCGCAATGTACAAAGCCAAGACAAAACTATAACCGATCAAGATACATCATAGCACAAAACTATGACTTGGGCAGGGAACACGTGCCTCTAGAGTACTTGTTCCCGCCGACCACCTTGTACCCGCAACTCATTGTTGATCCACAAAACACTAGGTCCTTAGCATTTCAGAGAAAGTAGAAGTGCGGGGAATTGGGGGCCCAAATGAACTTGTACCTCGTGTTCCGTTGGGACTTGATTTAGCCCCATTACACTATACTAGCCCAAAATCCTATATATTTAGACAATTTCGAGGGTTCGAAGAACTCGAGGCCCCATGGAACTTGTTCCTTTTGTTCCCCAAATATTCAATTTGCCCGCATTACACTAGAAATGAGCATTTTTTCAATTTTTTCTAACTCCTTGAGCCAAGTAGAGAGTTGGGGAGTTAGGGAAAACATATAATAATGCCCCCAAGGCCATTTTCCCTCCTTATATCCAATTTTACTCAAAAATGGGCTAAGCATGGGATTCTTGAAACCCAAAATAGGAAAAAATGCCCCAATTGATCCCAAGCCCCCAAAATAACTGCAAGTGCTCCAAAACATGGAAAATATCTGATTGCTTCCAGATTATTTTGTGAGGCTCTGTCCAGTGTCCAAGTTCACTTTTCCCTAGTTGTCCATTTTTACCAAGGGGTAAAAATGGATAACAGGTCCACAAAACATCATGTTACCTACTTTCACAACTAGATCACATCACAAGAACTCAACCAAACCATGAAAATAACATACACAGCCAACACAAGATAGTACTTGCCACACACATGCCTCTGGCACAAAAGTACTTGTAACATAAGCATACTATAACAACATGGAATTCCCAACAGTACACATACAAAGGTTTCACACAACTCGAAACCATAATTGTAGCTACATAGTGTCAAGATGGAATCAACATCATACCATCAATGAGGAGCATCAATCCTTAGCATCACAAAACATAACCACACTCACATGAGTACACATAAATCATAATACCAACTCCATACACCTCCCAATCTCCATAGGCCTCCCAAAAAACTCCATATACCTCTCAAACAACAAAATTTTCCTTTTCGCTCCACCAAAGAAGACATTTTTTTTCCTTTTCGCTTCACCATAGAGGTCGGTCACCCTATGGCCCTAGGCACATAAAGTCCAAACACATCTAACCCAAGTGACATAGTAACTCGTGGTTCAACAACCCGCTACTTATCTGTAACTCCTTGGGGCGTTCCTTCGATACAATGAAGTGGACCCATAAGTACCACCAATCCTTGGTAAACCCATGTCCTTATTACAACACATACAACATTAGAACCAACATGCCAAAACAATAAGCAAAATTGTCAAGTGGCATCAAATTCAATCGCTTTGGGCCAAGCGAGAAAATATATTGAAACTCGAGGAAGAATTTTAACTTAAATTCATCTTTAATCAAAGTAAAATAAATGACTAAATAGTCGCAGTTAGTGTGAAAATCATCATGTTAGTGCAACAATCAAATAAAATACCCAAAATTGTAAACAATAACTCAACCAAAAATTAAATAAAATAATTTGTTGGTTCCCAAAAAGGAAGAGAAAAGAAAATTCAAATTTACGAATATAACACGTATAGATAAATATCACATCACAATCACTATGTGGCCTTATACGGACACCAAAGTGCTACTCGTCGAGTCAATGGCACTTGGATATTGAGCCTCATCTCGCAAAATATATAACAAAAGCAACATCACAAGTGCCTCGAATCTCATCCGGCATCGAGTGTGATTCGAAATATAAATAATAATTGTCATAATCTTCGTCTCAATCATCCCTCCACACAAGGCTCAACATAGTCGTTACTGCACATAGGTCATCTATACAACAACCATAAAGGGAGAGAGACAAGGGTAAAATTTTCCATCTACTGAGACTAAGGTGTTCGCGAAACACAATATACATGGTGCCTGTTGGGCAAGTGTCATACATACCAAATGAACAAAAGTGGGTTTTAAGTCTATGTAAGACTCCACTTCCTATCTCATACTCGACTCAAGTGACTGGTCAAAGGTACACCAATACACAGGTACACATAGGTCATCTATACGATAACCATATAGGGAGAGAGAAAAAGGTACATATTTTCATCTACTGAGCCTAAGGTGTTCATAAAACATAATATACGTGGAGCTCGTTGGGTAAGTGTCATGCATACCAAATGAATAGAAGTGGATTTTTAGCCTATGTAAGACTCCACTTCCTATCCCGTACTTGGCTCGAGTGACCGGTCAACGATACTCATTTCCTATCTCCACACATATACTTTTTACTGATTGTTTCCCTTAGGCTTGGTTAGTGTAAGATTCACAACATAACACATAACTACATTACTAACACAATGGTGATTCACGCACATACACCATAGTGTTTTACACATGGTATAGTTACAAGATATAACACAACATTACTTCCACAATATATAACACGTCAGTTTCCACATAACGCACGCAGAGTGCAATTACATTACAATAGGGGTCATACGATCACCATATGCCCATATTTCATGACATGAATCCATCATATAACACATGAAATACATGTATGATAAACATAGTGACTAACATCACAACATACAAACAATTGCAATACAACATGGTGACATAACATGATACATCACAACACGGTGGCACCATCACCATATGATCCAATTCACTACGAAAAAAATTTTCATAAAACACATTAGCACACATACATATCACAAAATAATAAAACACTCCAACACTTTGCAATCCACGATAACATACCTTTTGCACCACAAAGCGGTACATCACATGTGGAATTCTAATTGAATCCACGAAAGACAGAGCGGATACTCTCATCACAAGCACATCAACATCATAACAAAACCACTCTAAATGGCATGCATAATAGGTACATTCATAAGATCACAAGTACAACATTGTTCACATCACAACATATATCACATTACTCTTCCCATCTCCTCCACCACCATGCATAAACATCACAACTCCAATATGTCCCAAAGGTTTGAGAGCATGAACCTTTGCTCTGATACCAAATGTAACGCCTACTAAAAAAAGCACACGAATACAATAGTAAAAATACCGAAATAATTTTTTTGACTTACACTGTTATATACACGACACCACCTAGGAACGGTTTGGGTAATTCAACATCACACAAGACATTTATACCAACATGGACCCACACGTATCACAAGGTGAGAAGTGATTGGCTTCACAAGGGAATACGACACACATAACCAATCCTACCTAAGAGGCTTACATAGGGGAGAGGTCATCATTGCAACTACCCCTTATACCTCCAAGAAGGGATCATGGCTAGCCTTTGGTTCCTCCAAAGCGCACACACCACATCAACTTTGACAAGCCCCCTTTTCACGATCCTCTCTTTATATACACTTTAATAATTGGGTAGGTTCATTTTAACGTTTTCACAACGTGTTTTTATTTTCTCACAACATAGAAAACTTAACCAAGTTATAAGAAAATCTACTTTCACTCTTCTACTAGAATATCATTTCATGATTATATTTCCAAAGACTAAGCCTAAGTTACAATTTTGTTATTTCCCACAATTAAATCTTATTATCGTGTTATAGAAAACCGTACTAATAATTAAAATAGGGAATGGAATCCATCCATGACACAATCCTCAAATTCCTAACAAGAACAGCTACAAACTTTTCCACCTAGGACCCTTCATTACTTATCTGCCAACTCAAGAGGGTTTGCATTGGATTTTAAATCGAATCCTCATGAGGTACCAACTTAAGGGGTCTAACCATCTTACACACGTGGAAAACAATCCTAAGGGGGAAGCCACAAACTTAAGATAGTGTTTAAACCTTATCGTTCCTATCGGATGGGATTGTGACAAGGTCGCTAAATGTGCATGGTAATGCGATAACTTAAATTTTGGATCTTATTTCTTCCAAGCTGGGGATGTTGTCAAGTACAAGGAACTAGGATCAACCTAAATTTGCAGTCTTCTACATCATGCAAGTGGTCGTATTAAGAGGTAATTAAGCACAAGAACCTTATTATGAGTTTGACATTTATTTATTTTTCCTTCCTACAATTTCAGGTAAATAAATACATACACAAGAGATTTTAATCATAAATTTCATCATAAATCACGCTATAAAATATCAATCCATTTTAGTCAATATAACATCCACCCCTTTTCATTACAAGATCCCGAATCAATTTAGTGCCAATGATTAAATGCACATTTCCCCAAACACCCCAAATCAGTAACAACTCATACTCATTACATAATTCAATAATAAACATTTCAATACATTTAACAATATTGTTGGTATAACCTATACAATTACATTTTTAAAGATAACAAGTTACTATGAAGTCACTAGTACACTTCGTTATTTTTGTGTCTCGATACATGCAACTACCGCATGGTCAAAACAAATGTTGGCATGGCATCCACCTAGATCTAGCATAATTAATGTTCTTAGTTTTTTATTTACATAAACAAGATATTTTACACACAACCATAGAGGGTTAGAGATATATAATCATTTCAATACACTTCATTTCTTAGCCAAGGGAGGAGAGAGAGAAGGAGATAGAGAAGAGAGTAGAGAGAAAACACAATTTTTTCAAAAGTCAAATTTCTCAAGTTAAGCCACAAATTAGAGTTTCATGTAAATATTTATAAGTTTAAAAAAAAATCGCGTCACTTTATTGACCTCATTAGGGTCATATGGCCTTCTTCTACATTTTCCTGCTAGTTGCGAAAACGTCCAATTTTAGCTCAGAGGTTAAGTAACCGCGCTCAAAAAACTATCCTCCGATGGGCAAATGCACAACGGGTAAATTTTTGTGTTCTTCTATTTACCAACACTTCACAAGAACTACCGAAACTTAGAACTAGCGAATGGTTTATAGATGGCAGCTAGTTTTCTAGGGTCATCGGTCGTAATTGGACTAGTTGCAAAAACAACCAATTTTAGCTCAAGGGATAAGAAACCACGTCCAAAAACCTACTTCTGATGGATGAACGCTCAACGTAAAAATTCTTACATGTTCTCCTATATATCAAGAATTCACCAGAGTCGATGAAACTGAGAACTTGCAAATGGGTTACAAACGGCGACTAGTTTTCCGAAGCCACCAGTCGTAATCAGACTAGTTTGACCTAGTCAAACAGCAACTAGAGGGCTAAAAACCCACTTTGCAAAACTAGCTAGAAATGTGTTTTTCCTTTATCTGAGGGTTACATGTAATTTTCAGGTAAAAATACTATAGGTTTGTGAAGGCGGATAAGCATTTCTTCACTCAGGGTCCAAACGACAAACCGAAACAAAACCCAACTTTTCACTTTTAGTAGTTTCCTAAAACTGCAAAACGAGTGTAACAGGGATCCTAGAGAGGCGGCGACAAGAGAACAAATAGTCAATCGAGGTCAATCTAAGGCTTAATGTGAAACCCCACATAACAAGGAACACAGACAAAACTTGACATCTTTTTTTCCAGGGTTTGGAAGGTTGTGTTGTGAGTCTCTGAAAATCATGATTTACTAACTTTTACCTAGGGACGTAAGCTAGGTTTAAAGGCGAACTCAAACTCAACTAATCAGTTAGAGGGTTTGTAGCTATCTAGTTCAATTACAAAGTTTCTGAAACATCTCAGAAAGTGGATTTAAGACTCTGGTTGGCAACCCGAGGGTAGATCGCATTTGCGTAAGTCATGAGGTGAAGTTTTATTATTTTGCACTTTGAGTTTGTTTAAAATAACCAATGGTAGAATAATCTATAGATTTATATCTTTATTTCATTGCAAATTAAGAACCAAGAATACAAAAAATTATGGAAGATGAAGGTAAGGGATACCATGCCTGGAGGAAACAGAGACGATCGAAATTGAGGGGTTTGGTTTTGCATCTCAAAAAGAGATTTCGTCAAACGGGTTGCACTCATCCACAAATCCACCATTTTGCATTTTCTTGAAGTTTTCTAAAACCTTTTCCCACAATCCACTATGTGCATGTCATTCTGCAAGATCAAAAGAAAGCTAATGACAAGAGGATTGTGAGTTCAAAGGTCAATACAGGGGATACGTTAGACGGGAAAGGCCCCGGTGGAAACAATCATATGGAATAGTGAAAGAGATAAAACTTGGCAGAGACATAAGCAGGATAGCAGGAAAAGGCACTTTCAATGTCTTAAACAACACAACGACTACTCAAAATAAAAGATAAAGAGCAGCAAGGTTACAGTGTACGTAGCACAGGTGCTCAAAAGCAACAAATCAATACATATAGACATTCTGGTGCCTCCTAATACTCAATATTCTTCTTCTTCTGCATATGGAAAACAAAAGAACGGTACTCTTAGAGACAATTGAACCCGTTTCAAATATAGATACGTATCCAAATCAAACAATTTGTATATAGTAAGATGAGGAGATATTAAGGTTACATATTTATCTTTGTGTACAGGGTTGATTTAACCCATAATGGTACTGAGCGAGAGCTTCATTTAGCACATGACTGGGTGATGTTGGCGTAGGTGAACTGGTTTGGGTTGGTCACCTTTTCAACAGCTCCATTTTGTGTACATACCACAATCTTTGCCTTTTAGCAAATCTATGTATCTCCACCTACCCAAACCTTTGTTCACTCCAAAATTTGATTTTTTCCGACTTTTAATAATAGTAGAAACTTTGTTTTATAAACTCCCTCAATTATTTAATTTGATCTAATTATTATTTCTAAATCAACATTCTTATTTATTTTATTTATTTATCTATTTTCGTTTCATTGTATTATTATAAAATTTAACTATCATTAGTATTAAACCTGTAATATTATTGTTATTATCACAAGCCAAAAATTAAAGGATTCGTATGCGAAGCCACAGAGGTCGACGGGGTCGAGAATTTGGTCCAAGATCGTAATGAGTGAGGTTTGAGATCAAGCTCATATTTGTCAATGCACGAAGGAAACTACACTTGCCCCACGCTGAAGAGAGAGACAGGTTATTACGATCTCCAGATTTCCATAACGAAGGAAGAATAGTTGATGACCGACGATGGGCACTACATGTCAAACATGGGATAGGTTTATATTTCACTAGTTAGTCCAATCCGAAACTTGCAATTTTGGGTTCCTTCATTCCTCAGAGTCGAAAACTCTTAGTATCTCCAATATGGCAAGAGTGTCTTGATTTTGGTAAAAGAAAACTTGTCTTCACCTTGGTGGTGCCTATTTTTCCTTTTTCATTACTTCCCCTTATCAAATAAACTAGCTTTTGTCATGCACACATTCTTTACATAATTTTCTCCATTTGTTTTTTAGACGTTAGCATCGTGACAAGCATTGCAGTTTAAAGACACTCCCTTAAACCAACCCTACTTGTGCATCATTTGCACCTTTAGGACTTTAGGATGCTCTCTATTTATCATTGTTATATTCTTTCTCATATGCCTTGTACTTTGCTTGGGATTTTGAGTATCACATTACAATGATTTTGTTGGACCACGATTGTCATTAGACCAAAACCCATAAGTGTTAGTCTCCGCTACAATCGCCAGAGTTAGGATCTACAAGAGGCAGTTAGTCCATGTCATGAAACTCACGGGGAGCGCTAGACATACATGCCAACAATCTCCCCCCCAGCATTACCCGAGTGAGTTTCGAACTCGAGACTTGTCGCTCTGATACCATTTGTTGGACCACGATTGCCATTAGACCAAAACCCATAGGTGTTAGTCTCCGCTACAATCGCCAGAGTTAGGATTGACGAGAGGCGATTAGTCCATGTCACGAAACTCACGGGGAGCACTGGACATACATGCCAACAGCTTCATTATTTCCAAGTTTGTTAAATAAGTCAATTTTTCCTATTAACACTATATGATATTTTATTAGGTTCCTATGGACTTAATTTAGTCTTTACTTATAGGCTATCCAAACTTGACCAAGTCCTACTCATGTACTTATATTTCCTCCTTTTTCAAGATTGCTAAATCAATTGATTCATTTCTTGAGTAACACATTTTGATGCTTCCTCGGTTCTCTCATAACTAATTTAGTCCTCCCTTATAAGACAACCCAAACCTACCCTAGACCTTTATTTTCTCCCGTTTTTACTCCCTACTTTATAAGTCCACTAGTTTAGGGGATTAGTTTCCCAATTAACACTTATTTGACATACCATAGGCTACCTAGAGCCAACATAGCCATCTTCCCTGGACTGTCCTAATGCCTACTTATTATCTTCCATAGACTATCTAGATTTGACTTAGTCATCTTCCCTAAACCTATCATATTACCCATGTATTATCTCCAAAGACTATCTAAACCTGGCCTAGACATTTATATCACCCTATTTTACACTCTAGTTACAGGCCTACTAAATTGTTCGATTATTTCCCACTAGCACCTTTTTACACTTTTTAGGTTCCCCGTACTTAATTTAGTCTTCCAATATAGGCTATCTAGACCCAACCTAAACCTTTGCTTCACCTATTTTACTACCTATTTTTAGGTCTACTAGTTTAGTTGATTAGCTTCCCATTTTGACATTCCATAGGCTATCTGGACCTGAATTAACAACCCTCCCCAAACCGAGAATAGCACCCACTCATTATCTCCCATAGACTATTTGGACCTAGCTTACCATTCTTCTAAAATGTTTCATAGTACCCTCCTCTGAGCTTTTTTCCCATTTTTTTTGCACACCTACTTATAGACTCACTTGCATATGCTTGTATTGTTATCATCTCTTTTTAGTCTTGTATCATTAGGGTTCTTAAGCAGCTTTATACCCTCCACGTTTGAGACGAGAGGTAACATGCATCCTTTTTTGCATAAAGGTAAGTTGAAGTAAGTATATTTGATTAGATTAAGTTCACATTTATTACTTCATTTAAAGTCATTGCATTTTATTTTGGTGTTTTGTATTTATTTCCCAGAGACCATCTCACATTACACTATTATGACATGTGATGATCTTCAGTTAGGGCATATGTATAAACCTTTATTAATTATTTCTCTTTACAAATTATTAGCACATTAATCTCCTTAGGTGCATGCCTTGAGGGAAGTATCAAGAGTGACATTGGTCACTTTGTAATACCTAATGAAAGTCATTGTGTGTGGCATTTCCTTATCTTGCCCTAGGCATGCCTCCTTACTACTTTTCTACTACCTTCTTACTATCTCTTTACAACCACTTGATATCCTCAATGTTATCACTTTCACATCTACCTATGGCACCTTCAAATCCCTTTCAAACCTTCTCAAAGTCTTTGTTTTGCCTCCATTTTCTTCCTTCTTACCTTTATGTTGTACTATTTGTGACCAATGGCATCGAACATCTTGTAAATCCATTTTTCCAACCAACTGCGTCAACTATGGTCAAGGCATTCAACTAAGAAAGATTGTGACTTCAAGTCTTAGTCCATAGTTTATAAGCATCATTTTTGTCATCTCTCTATATCAACATCACATAGTCAACTTTGCTTTCACTCACAAATCTACCCTTAAAAGTTCAAGAAATTTTTAATAGAGATTATATCTAACATTTACGTTGGATGATTGGGTTACTAGGAGCAATAAGAATAAGTGTTGTAAAACCAAAATCTACCAAGTCTTTGGAATCCCCAACTTTGATCTACTTGGGTCTTCTAACTATCTCTATTGTAATCCACCAACTCCTTTAAATATCAGCTCATTAGATGATGAAAATTCTCAAACATAGATCAACAAATTTTATCATTACAATATTTCAGATTACAATACCATCCATCTATGGAGAAGTTGTATTTATTGTTGCTATTTTTTAGCATCATTAGATGATTCAATGATTATATTTAAAATATGCATCACAACTGCCCTAGCAAAACATTTGCTTAGCATTCTTTGATAAGATTACAACCACCATTTATATGTCATTATCTTCTTTATTTTTATCTCATGTTGGACAATATGATAAAAAAACTAATATTAAATCATATACAAAATACATACTAAAATATCTTCCTACTCTCTACATGTCGAATAGACATGGTGCACTAATAAGAATTTTTAAATTTTTCTAACATTTAACAAGGTTTAATTATATCTTATTTCTATTAGATAAGCCTACTTAAGAAACATCCACTCTTAAGTTTACTCATTCACCTTACATCTACATAATATTAGCATACAATTACATTACTTAATCATGTCTAATATAAAATAATAATAAGATATAACATAGTCAATTTCAAATATATAAACCAAAATGGTTACACATGGTAATCTTATAACCTTAATATTTAGACTATTGTTGTTTTCTTTCCGTTTTAGTTGTTGGTGTGATTTGAATAGTTATTATGGCAATTACCGTGACACAAAATAGCCTTGCCTCAAATTTTAAGGTGATTTATTGTCCAGAAGCAACCTTATATCAACCAAAAACATAGGTAGCATTTAAGTAGTGCTCACAAGCCTTTGATGTGTTGGAAGTTTCAAATTTTTAAGTGGCATTGTTAATCCTTTTGCGAGATATTGCCTCTCACACAAGCATGTAAAGAAGTATTCACTTGGTGGCCTTGGTTGCATGCAAAATCTTGTGAACTTCTATGCAGAGCTCCTTTGTTTGATAAGCTTTGTGAACCTTTGCATGACTAATTGTCTATGAATTTCTGCATAGTGCACTTGTCTAAGTAGCTTTGTGAATATCTATACAACTCAATATCCGTGAAGTACTCACTATCTATGAAGTCCCGTCAAGCTCTATATGTATTTAGCAACTGCTTTGTCTACATGCCACTTCGCAATTTCAGCTGTCTACAAATTCCACTGAGTTCTGCATAATTTCAAACAGCTTCATGGTAAGCACTCATGTGCACCCACGAAGGTCGACAGATCCTGTCTTATGCAATGATATTTGTGGTTGGCTCAATAATTACTCCGACCGTGTGCACATATTCATTCAAGCTTCAATGATTGCACCCAAGCTACGTGAAACTCCTTAATTGCTCCATTGTCCATGCAAGATCAAATATTAACTCTCCAAAAAGTCTGGGCGTATAATAAACAAGAAGTTGAAAAGTCCCAACGGGAAGCTTCAGTGTTTCACATATGGAAGTTCATACAATTCTCCTTCATTTTTAATTGGCATTTGGATAAGACGGGTTTTTCTTTTCGAAGGAGAGGGGTGATGGTTGGCTAAATTGACTACTTCTCTAGCTTTTAGAATAGTTCTTAGGTTGGCAATTAAAGTGAAGTAGACAGCTATACATCTTTCTCAAGAGAATGCCATTTGCAAAACACAGATTAATATAGATTTTGGTGCTGTGGAAATAACGTGCAAATTACCATAGCTGTTTGTTCTGTTCTACTTTCTATGTATGCATACAATCCATCTTAACCCTAATCTAGAGTGTTTGTTTACCCAGACATGGAGACTACAAGTCAAATCATTTATATCAACTACCAAATATTATAAGTTTATGACAAAAGAATGTTGCCTAGTGTAAGCATCTATTTTAAATCTCACATTTGTTTAACAAATACCTAAAATTGGAAAAGCACTCGCAATTTATCCTAAACATATTTATGATCAAAGCATACAAAACATTGTGTAAATCTTCTACATGGAGGCCAATAAACCGGATATTAACAAAAACAGTTTGCTTATAAAATTACAGTGCACAGTTTGGGAATTAACAATGGTTCCAAAATACAATGAAAAGTATAACTTCTTTCTAATGTGACATTATTAAAGTGCATCTGTCGGACCATTTCTTTTTCAAATTTATAAAAGCATTATTAGATGTTTCTCTGGGATCTAAGCAAAATCATTTTTAGTACTCCGCTCAAAATAAGTACCTACATTAAAACATATTTTTATTAACATGGCTATGTTCCATATAAAATATTCAGAAGATGAGCAGAACAATGGAAACAATAACACTTGCATAGAACAAATATTTTCGAAGGAGGGAAATTTTATTACATGAAATTTGCAATTATTTACTCTGCATGTGAAAAAAACAATTACTATTCCTATCAGCCTAGTAATCTTAACTGAAAATGAATGTATACACACCTCAAACACTAAAAAAGTTGAAACTATCCAAAGTGGATCCCTACCTAGATTAGCCAGTATACACCTAAAAACAGACTAAACCTCTAGAACAGATGTACAGACATACTGGACATGAAATAGCTGACTGTTGATAACCCTCTGGAGGAGAACCATCATTCCTCAATAAACTGGAGAAGTTACCTGCATACTCTGCAGCAGAACAGATTACTATACATTCGGTACATGAGGAGCACTAAACACATGCCAAGCATCAGCATATATTACTAAGTGCATAGGCATGCTTACAGACGAGGAAAGAAGATGATCCTAAGGCTCGATCAGACCTGTATCGATGATAGAAACCTTAGACCATGGGGACTTCAGACCTCCAGCATTTCTCCTTGAGGTCGGGAACTTCATCTAGGCCACTGAGATCAGGAACTTCATCTAGGCCACCCCCAGGCCCAGCCCCAACCTTACAAACACTGTAAGTGTGTTTCTTAAAAAACAGAAATAAATAACAAAGGAACCACTTACAGGTTTATTCTACAGCATCGATGGTTGAAGAAAATGCCAATCTGAAGATTGAAGAATACAACTGAGAACAAAAACACCACAGAAAATGCAGCTAGTAAAAGTCCTCAGAAGCTTAAAACGCACCTCTTCTGCATCATGCTTGCGAAGCAAGACTGACTCTGCGATCAATCAGAAAAATTGCAACTGTATGCTAAATTGTCTTGGCCGTGGCAAAAAAATAATTTCAAATCCAAAATACTGGCACTTGCCTTGTGACAGGCTTGCTCGCTGCTTCAGCTTTTGCTCCAGCTTGAGTTACCAAGATTTTTCCAAGTGACACTGCTGAATGCTTGATAACATGGAGCCAATTGCATATGAATCCAAGCACATCAACCACAACCATGAAAAACGGAAGGCAAACAAATCAGGAATAACATCTTAAATACATTACTTTCCAACAACAGCTACAGTAACATACCCAAAGCATTTCATCAATCTAAATTTCATGCCTATAAAGTTCCTTCAAAATTAATCATATATGATAAGGAATATGTAAAATCATATATATGATATCTAAATTAGGATTTGAAATATCACTAGGTACAATTTGTTATTGCCAAACCTCCACTATTAGCCCATTCTGAAAACTTCCTGCTTTTACTGCACAGGCATTTCCCAATGATTCCCCTCCAAGGTTACTCTCCCTTAGACTTATTTCACTGGCTCTAGCAACACGGGGCACCACTGGAACTCCATTGTCTTTACAGCAGTTTACTAGATCACCATCAGTTGTCCGCTGAAAAGCTAACCCCCCCTCGGCATTGACTTTAAATAAACCACTATCATCCAAGCCAGAAAACGATGTTGTACCAGATAAACTAATACTTGCTCGCTTCTCTAGTCTCACCATGTTGCCTACATTATCATTTTTTCTCTTATTTGAATTCACAGACATCTTGTCACACTCTTCTGCAGGTTCACAACCAGAGTTTCCTCTAATATTTTCAGGAGACGTGATCACTGTCTGACATGCAACTCGTGCAGGAACATCACCAGAGTTTCCATTGCTACTTCCAGGAGAACCCCTCAGTGTTTGATTTGCAACTCTTGCAGATTCATCACCAGAGTTTCCACTGCTGCTTTCAGGAGAAGCCCTCAATGTTTGATTTACAACTCTTGCAGAATAATCAATAGAGATTACACCATTGCTTGCAGGAGAAGTCCTCGCTCTTTGATTTGCAACTCTTGACGATCGACTTGGTACTGCCCCGCCAGGAAACACATACAATGGAATTTGCCTACGACGAATATGTGATACAAAAATGTCCATTCCTGGTTTCCAAAGATGGTACGAGAACAATGAAAGCTTGAATTCATCTACAGTGCCACGAATATCAAACTGCTGGCCTTCCTGTACTGGCACTCCTTGTGTCCGTTGTAAACCCATAAAAAATGCACAACGTTCTCCTTGAGCAGATGGGTCATAGTATCCATGAGGATAGGGGTGAACCCGTAGCATGCCACGAGTATCTCGCTCAATCTGGAAAAGTAAAAAGTAAAGACGTGCCTGAATAGATTGTACAAGGCAGAAGGACAGTGTATCAATAGCAAATGCAAATTATTATAAAACCTTTAGCATAAGTTGCCTTAACCGCGACTCAATCCAGCCCTTCCATGTCCGCAAATCATCTTGATTTATGGCTATAATATCTATTTGCAAATAGTTTCTGTATGACTCAAAGAAACAGTAAGGCTCAAAAAGAGCAGCCCAGTCTGCCTTATTCAATGTAATGTCCTGCCGGATACAAAATCACAAAAGTCAATTTCACAAGATATAAAACTAAAGCTAATAACAAAACATGCCACAAAAACATACCTCACAAATCTTATTCCCATTCTCAAACTGCTCTGTCATTACTAAAAGCGTGCTACTGGTTACATTGTAGCTGGAGTTCATGCAGGGATATGCTGGAGTAATTATAGGCATTAGATGGGTCCTATCCCGTGGGTTTCTCCGTGGATCCCACACAGCTAAGCCAAGAGTCCCCTCCTCTATCGAACATAGCATCACAGGATTTGGCCAGCGCCACTGAGTATAAACACGAAAGAACCTTTCCACCAGCATGCTCGGAATTGCATTTGGATAGAGCTGACAAACCTGAGCAACTAATAATGCCCAATTCACACCACCCAAGAAACCCGTAACCTGTCAAGAGCCCTTTTGTTACCCACCATATTGAGGGAACGACAGTGTTCTGCAAAAATTTAAGCTGCAGAATTACAGAACATATAAAACAAGCAATCATAAAAAATAACTCACATTTGAGTATAAGCCTCGCCTTTTAGCCCAGAGTTTCATACATCGAAGTGTAGTACGAAAATGCTGCAAATACACAAAATATGAAAGAACAAGATGCGAGAACACCGGTGAGTACTATTATTACAGTACAGACTCAACAGTATAAAAAGCTTACAATGCTTCACCTCAACATTTGGTACAAGATGCAGTATCTGATCTGCAACTCTGCATCCATTTAGACTCAATACACTTTGCTCATCAGTATCATATAAAACTGACTCCTGAGAAATATCCAAATCCTGCAGGTAAAGAAACATCTAATAAATCCAGAATTGTTTGTAAAACAAGAATAATGAAACAATCTAGGAAAATACAAAAAAAAGCTTCGACAGGTATAAACAAAGAACTAATCGCGGAATCAAAAATAAGGGTCATGCCATGGCCTTCCTGAAGCATTGACAATCTTGAAAACGGACAAGATTCAAAATAATATGATGCAAGTTGGCTTCTAAAAGCTTAGTGGTGCTTACTCATACAATACCCAGAGCCCGTTAAGGACGAGTTACCTATAGAAGCAATTGAATTTTAGAAAGAATATAAGTGACTCACTTCTGGTATGTCCCAAAGTGATATGCTGGCATAGAGCAAATCAATAGATATCCCTCTAAGCTTAAACTTCATGACAGGTACATATGCATCAGGCACAGGTTGCAGTTCAGTAACTTCTGTCATTTCAGCCAACATCTCATGCAAAATGACAAAAAAATCTTCCTGTAAAGCAAATCGAACTGATTCATGAGATTATACTCCAGAGATTTGCCTTATACACTTTAAACCCAAAATAAAGCAAGTACACCATGGAGATCACTGGTAGATTATTTATACAAATTAATCCACTGTATTGTCAAAAGCTTTGTCAGAGAACTTTGATAATTATGGTAAAGTATACTTACCTCCCTACTGACATAACATGGCCCTACACATAAAGTATCTAAATCTGCCCCTGGGTCATGAACCTGCCCACATAAAAATTTGAATAACACATAACAAAAATGAGCACATAAGCAGGAAACAAATTTCTTTGCTCATAACTGCAGAGTTGCAACATAAATGATACATAATTTAACATCCATCGTTGAAAACAATGTACAGTCAACTTTAGGTGTGGACCCTGCCGTGCACATCTTTCCAATAAATATCTCTTCTAAAACAATGGGACAGATGAATACAAAAAACATATCCAAGTCACAACAATATCAAAAATTATTTAAACTACAATTGATCTGATTCAAAATTTGAACTCCATTTACCCATAGCCAAAAAGCAAAAGAGAACAATATTATATTATTAATTAGCATGAGTTGCCAAAATGCATTTGAATTGAAAAATGCTATAGAGAACAATTGGCATGTGTCACCAAAATATTTTTAAATTACAAAACTGAACATGTATACACGTTGAGCAGTTCAAATAAGGTTAAGATCTTATCTTTCTTTTTGAGTGACAAGGGTAACCCCTATCTATATACATAGGCAGGTTTTCCATGGGGATTATGAGAGGGTTGCTGAACTAGAGGGTAACATGGTTACTGCTCATAATATCTGTAGGATTCAATCATCGGAAAGGTAATCACTGTCTGCATCTGAACAGAGATTGTGATTGTAAAAGCAGGATCAGGATCCAAGACATTGTGGAAGGGGTGGAGGTGGCACATAACTCCAGGGGGATCTGATTTTTGGTTGTTTGGGTTCTGAATTTGTGGTAGAAGACTCAAGGATAGGATCCTTGATACCTAAAGCTTCAAGATATGAATTAGGAGCTTCGGATTGTGTGTCTCGATCCTCGATATTTAGAGCTTTGAGAGATGAATTATAGGGTTGTGTGTCTCGGTCCTCAATATCTAGAGCTTTGAGATATGTATTATTGATAGGGTTGTGTGTCTCGAGGAGTGGTTGAATGAGGGGTAAAAGGTTGGTTTAGAGCAATTTTGTGCAATGCTTGGAAGGGGAGGTCCTTGAGACTGTTTGTATCATGGAACCTGTTTGTATTATGGAACCTCTCGAATGGTCGTGATAATGATGGATAGATTGGTATGCACCCCCCCCCCCCCCACCTGTATCTGAAATTGGGTTCAATTTGACAAGGGAGAGGGCAAAGCCAGTCACCGAAATTATTGTCAACAACATAGATAGGGTGTCACCTCCCTCTAGATCAGAAAAGAGGAAGAGGTCATAGAGATTATCTGTTAGATCGAAATAGGGACTGTCCATGATAGATGTGTGCAACTCTGGCCAAATGATGCAAGAGTTGAGCTTCTTCGTGCATAGACCCACCTAATTAGTAGATGGGTGATGTTGTCAGTCGAGATTGCATGGGGAGGCAATGAATTCTTTAGCCAGTCATTGAATGACTGCGTAGAGTGTCCCAATATCTCAAGGTCGATAAGGACAGGTAGGTCATCCCTTATATGTATACATACGTTGAAAGAATGATTAAAGCTTGGGGATAATAGGGGTCCTCTCTGTAGATATGGTCCGGGGGAGGCGTTTGTAATATTTGAGATCACAATTGATGGCATGTGTATTGTGGTAATTGGTACATCAAAGAGAAGCCAACTCAAGATCTTCAAGGACATGCGTTTGGAATGCAATTCAAAGACTAGTTCAATTCCCTCATGTCTTCTTTTTGCCATAAACAAGAGGAAGAGGATTGCGTTTTTGTGCATATTTGACAGTGGAGAACCAGGACTTGTGGAAAGCAACAAAGCATTGGCACCCTCCTATATATCCATATGGTTCGTAAGGATTCAAGTATTTGTTTGATGGTGGTATTTTTGCTAGCATTAGAGCAATGAACAGCTGCATGGAACTGGTAATCAGTTAGGATCATGGAATTCATGGGCGACAAGATATATATAGGTACAGAGGGAAGAGCAATGGTAATCTTTATAGGATGGTTTCTTTGGTAATAGATCATAGTTTTGGAGCTTCTCCATGGGAATGTGTGATGAGTAAATAGCACCAAAGATGAGAGGTATGTTGGGAATCAGTAGGGAGGGCAGCATAATTATTCCAAGGAGATCATTCTGTTTCAAATTCTGTTTGGATTTCAATCTGACGAGAACATTCTGCTTTGGGTTTTGCTTGCGGAGGTTTCCAGAGACTAGAAGAATTGATGGGCATGTGATATTTCTTATTATTAGGGGCGTAGGTTGGGGGAGCATGTGTAGGAGGTTTGTCCAGGTCAGACCTGGATCCATCCTATATATTTGGGTGGCACTATTTATATAGAGAAGCCTAGGACACAAATCGAATAGCGACCGGAAGGAGGAGAAGGGGAGAGGAGGGGAGAAGAAGTCTATGGGATATAGGTGAGATGAGGGTTTCTCTCAGCTGTATCACTCCTGTCTTTTCCTACCAAGGGTATAAGGGGGTTTGGAAGAGAAGGGAAAAGAGGGAGAATAACCCAATAGGGGAGAGGGACCTGGGGGCTGAGGGGTAGGAAATGAAGACAATTATTGTCTTGATAGTTCGTTTGGATGAGCACTGAAACAGGGAGTTATTTCCAAGCGGCGGGAGTTGGTTTTGTGAGTAAGGGGTTTGTATGGTATTAAAAGGAATAGAGGTTGGTAAGACTAACATGTCGGATTGGAGCTCAAAAGACTTATCCATTCTTGATGATGGGATTAAGTATAGTGAATATTGTCTGTTCATCTGCACCTACCTTATATTTCAGAGAAAAAAAGAGGTAGGTCTAACCAACTATAATTATGAAGGATGGGCCCCTTCTATATATCTATATATACAAAGAGAGGGGGCGGAGGTGTACACCGTATATATATATATATATAAAAAGAGGTAGGTCTAACCAACTATAAGTTATAACTATGAAGGATGGGCCCCTTCTATATATCTATATATACAAAGAGAGGAGGCGGAGGTGTACACCGTATATATATATGGTGGGTGAGAAAGGTCATAGTTGTTTGGAAGGCTATAGAGTAGGCCATTGGGAGATGGGGAGATATTAATATTAGTCCCTGCAGAGCTTGGGCCCCTCTATAAATATACAAGGGAGAGGGGGGTAAAGCCACCCAAAAGAGGGAATAGGATCAGCTGATTGGTGGGGCATTTTTGTTTGTTTATGGGGGAAGGTGGAGAGGGGATTTCCATATTTTCATCAAAGAAAAGGAATCCAATCAAGTAGGTCACTCCCATATGTACATGGGGGGGCCATTATATCTGCCCACACCAGAAGACAATGGCAGGGGAACCGAAATGAGAGAACGAATCAGCTTGCCCCCTAGCCCCTGTAAATTGAAAGGGCAGCTATATAGAGAGGGGCAAGTCGATCTGAGATAAACGGTCAGCTCATAATCATCTAAAAGTAGTACAATGATCGACAACGATTGTTTTCCAGATAAAAGAGGGCACCCTGGCCAGACATCGCTATATAGGGCCAGCACGCCAAACCAGCCCATATATAGATAGGGCCAGGAAATGAAGACAAATAGTGTCTTGATAGTTCGTTTGAATTGGCTCTGAATTAGAGAGTTATTTCCAAGCAAATGGGGCGAGTGTTGGTTTTGTGAGTAAGGGGTATGTATGGTGTTGGAAGAAATAGAGGTTAGTAAGACTGCCATGTGGGACTGGAGCTCAGACACTTGTCCATTCTTGATGATGGGAGGGAATATAGTGGATATTGTCTGATCGTCTACACCTACCTTATATTTATGAGAAGAGAGACATAGGCCTAACCAACTATATCTACAAAAAATGGGCCCCTTCTATATATATACATATGAGGGGGAGGGTGCAAAGGTGCAGACCCAATATATATGTTGGGTGAGAAAGGTCGTAGGTTGGTGGAAGGCTACAGAGTAGGCCATTGCGAGATGGAGAGATATTGATATTGGGTCACATGGAGATTGGGACCCTCTACATATATATGGGGGAGAGTGGGGTGAAGCCACCTAGGATCAGCTAATAGGCGGGGGCATTTTTGTCTGTTCACCCGGGAAGGTAGGGAGGGGATTGCTATATTTTCATCAAAGTAAAGGAAACCAATAGACCAAATCACTCTCATATATACATGGGAGGTCCCTATATACCTGCCCAACCCAAAAGACAATGGCGAGGGAGCTGAAATGAGAGAACAAATTGGCTTGCCCCTGAGACCCTATAAATTGAAAGGGCAGCTATATAGAGAGAGGCAATCCAATCTGAGATAGAGGATCAGCTTATAATTGTTTTCAGGACTACAATGATCGTCTTAGGATCGTCTTTCAAAAGAAAGAGGGTGTCCTGGCTGGAGATACATATAAAGGGCTGGCACGTCAAATTAACCCATATATAGATAGGGCCCACATCTATAGAGGGGAAGGAAATAGATGGCGGGCACCCCAACGAGAGAAGTAGGGGCCTAACCAATCAAAAAGGGAGGTGGTATGGGAGGGGGGATATAGATTAGATAGAGTCCTGCAGTTGGGCAGAGGGAGGCTATTGTATATGGCATATGGTGCAATGCTTCAAGGAAAATGGGATAAGATGCAAGGTTCTTTACAGTGAGGTATTATTACTGCCCCCCCGCCTCTTAATATATGTAAAGGACCCAAGCATCTAAATGGCCCAAGAAAGGGGGAAAGGGCAAAAAGGGGCTACCACTCCTATTTTTAGTGGGCAGATGATCTCATGCAACCTTTAGAACTGCATGGAATCTTGTCCATAACATTTAAAGCCCCATTTTTTAGAGAGGATAGTTTAAGAGGTTGGAGAAAGGGGGTTGCAAATTCTTGGCAACATCTCAGAAATTTTCAGTAGATCTTTAGGCAAATGAATGTCTTCGGGTGGCATTTTTTCAAAAAATAAAAAACCAGTAATTTGATTTGAAAAACTTGGCAAACTGTATTGAATGGGGCATATTTACATGTCGATAATTCCCAAATCATTTTGGCAGCACCCACAGAAAGATATGAGATATCCCATCTCCATGCAATGATTGCCTAAGGAAATGAACTGGGGTAGGCTCGTAGAGGGTGGTGTATGATACAACCTAAATAATACAATCAAACTATAGAAACTTCCACCCAAAGTTCATTAACTTGGACTCAGAAAAAAGTCAGAAGCCCAAAATTTTGGCTCGGGCTCACGTCTTGGCAAAATCTCAGTAAATTAAAAATATATATAAATTGAAAATTCATAGCATAAACCTAAATAGCATGCAAAATACTGTAAAAAACATTAAAAAATGACTTCAGAGAATGCATAGGTATATTTTCTAGGAGTTGTAACCATAATAAATTTTGAAAAATAAAAAACTGAATTTTATTTGCTTCTGACTCATGAGTTTTAATTTTTCTCCACAGACTCAAAGTACTCTGCAGAAACTCGCCATGCAAGTTAGTTGTGAGTTACTCGCTGAGCTCTGTAACTCATGAGTCCTGCTTGTTTTTGGCAAATTTCTCCACTGTTTTAATAGTATGCTGCCACTGACCATAAAACATGTTAAAGGACCAAACTAAAACAGCAACACTATAAATACCATCTGGTGACAAAAAAATCATTCCCTGGTGTATTTGGATCATGACCAGTGCTGGCATACACATAATTGTGTACTTTGTGTGGATTAGTAGTTACAATAACACAATGATAAAGACACGGTTTGTTGCAACTCAAGCAATTTGTTTGACTTGCAAGCATTTGGCAAACACGCCTATGATCTAAATAAAAGTAGAGAAACATAGCAGGAATTTCATTACCTGGGCCATGCAGACCTTTGTCTTCTCGGTTATAAAAAAGACATTACAAAGCATCAATATAATAGGAGATCGTGATAACTTACAGACAATCGATACGACCCAAATGTAAAAATTTTAGCATTGGCTTCCTCGACCATGTGTTCGTCATAACCTTTTAGTTTTGTTACTTGCTTGACCCACAATTTCACAATCTGAAAATGCAAAAGGAAGCCATAGATATCATGAGCCTTTGGAACGAATATAATTACAGAACCTCGAACCCTTCATCAAAGCTTATTGTTTCATGTAAAACATAGATGTTAATAACAAAATATTAACATTAATATCCACTGGACCATAATAGTCTATAGCCCCACAAAGCCATAGTTGTGATCAAATGCAAAAGCACAAAAATTGAATCAAAGATGTTGATACCCAATGTGGAGCACTGAAATTCTCTTGTTTGAGATGGAGGTTCTACTGTTAATTTTGATTCTCGCCTCTTCACAAAGGCAGGAATAGAATCCTAGAGAGACAACCTAAATAACATTACCGTAGCTTTAAATCAGCGTAGGGTTTTCTGACCTGATCAATGTCAGCCAAAACTTTCTTCCTTAGAGCAGATTCGTCGGGGCCCTCGTATAGCCCTTGACTCTTCAAAAACTGGTGGAAAATCCAATCCACATAAAAACATTCTCAGAAGAAGAAAGACAACCACGCCGCCAAATTCAACACCCAAGACATGGCAAGGCCAATGTTTAAATTTTGAGCGGAAATCCATAGCATACCTCTTCCAGTAGTCGATTCTTCGGGCGATCTGCTCTGCCGGGACCCGCTGTGGATATGGGGCTCAAAACGCCGTACTGCCGCTGATCCCCCGCCATCATCATCCTAGAATTCGCACCTCGTTAATCCAAACCCTAACCCGAGCTCCTCTTACCTCCAGCTCTTGCAGATTTCTATCGGTTTAGCGCATTCCTTTCGAACAGAAACCGAATCCAAAATAGCATGGCATCCAGATATATTATGAGAGGAGAAAGAGAGGAAAAACGTGTGGAAATTAGAAAGGGAGTGATTGAGAGACGACGGGGAAACAAGGGAGAAATGGTGAAAAGGGGCACCTGCACGAAGACATTGCTTCTCTCTCTCTCTCAATCGCATCACAAAGTTCAACGCGTAAAATCTTACCAGTCAATTGAGTTCCGAAACCGCAGTTTTCCCAAAACCGGAAACCGCTGACAGTCACTCTCGCAGCTCGTTTCCTTTGATAATGGGTTTTTAGGCTGTGTTGCTTTTTTAAAGGGTAGGTAGTATTTGCATCTCTTTTCATTCCTATACGCTGTTTTTGGTAGCTTCGAGGATGTTAAAATATTTTCTTCTTTCTTTTTCTTTTTTCCTATTTTTGTCGTGTTTTTAATCTTATTTTCTCTTCATGACTAGCAATTGCATGCAAACATTGCGATGAATACGCTAAAGGAGATGTGTCAAAGTAGTTAAACATGAGAGAGCAAAACATTGAAAGAGGAAGAGGGGTAATGAAGAAGGTGTACGAGGGAGTAGAAGTGCATGGGTGTGGAAAATGTTGGGGCAACCTATATGAAACACTTCATTCTTACGATTAGGAACATATGAACCATGTGCCATTTTTTCGCAATTGTTTGGAGAAGATAGGGGGTACAGTGCACAAATCAATGAGGCAACATACTTTGGAAATATCTCAAAAAACAAGCCCTAGTTGAATGATACGTCCAATGTTAGTAGTTTTTTATTACAATATCAGCCCTTGTGATTTATGGGCCGTTAGAACACACTTCAATTTAAGTGTAATTCACTTGCGTGTGTCCTGACACACTTTAGAGATAGGTAAATGTGGAGTGGACTTGACATCCCATGTGGAGTTGATATAGTAGTTGAATTTGACAACCACAAAACATGTCCGGTCAAGTGGTTTTGCACCATATTTATAGACCATTATCTTATGTCATTCTCCACACACTCCCGAGCAACAATAGATATCAGCCATAAGACTTTTTCCTTGTGGGTTTATAGTTAACACCGCCTCCTCGACATTCTAGTTTTGTAACACTCATTAAATTTGAAGCCTTGTCATGTGTATCTATATTAGAAAAGTTCAAGAATACCACTCTTTTGTCAATTATACGGGTGTTGCCAATGTTCTTTGTGGGCTTTGAATACATGACCTAGAACTAATCTCTTATAACAATTTCCTTGTTGACCTAGCCGCAAAATATAGGATAGTGCTAATTAGTCCTTCAAAGACACCTATTTGTGTCTTGCATGAAGCTAGTTGGTCTCACCACAAAGTCTTGTTTTCCACCACTTGTAAATAGGCAAGCTTGCATTTATTTGAATTCAAAACAATATATATGTTAGATACAACAATTCTACATTTAGGTTTCCTTTTGTCGTCGATTTCATGCATATTTGTGATTAGGGTTTCTCTTTAGTTATTAAGTAAGTGATTAAGGTTTCCCTCTTCATCAATCCTAATGACACCATCCATCAATGACCACTAGAAAAAAACCCTGACCTTTTATTTCCACAACCACTTAGACTCCCATTTGGAAACTTTATTGGTATAAATTATGTTTGAGGCATTGGAAAAAGAAAAAATCAATTTTTTTGTTGCGCTTTTGGGTTTTCTTTCGATGCTTTGGTTCATCCAAGGTTATAAACATGGAATGTTGTATGTTGACTGATATAATTTGGTTAATCATTGGAAGATATGATTCGGTTGATCAATCTAAAGATTATAATTTAGTTTATGTTACTTGTTTGAGATTTATTAGGTTTTTCATGATGGTATGGGCCGTGAATTTGGGAGGGGAAGATGTTAAATGTCAGCATATTCATTGTCACACCATGTATTTAACATATTTTTCATCATAAGGTTGAGGGTTGATTAAGTTACAATGATAAACGCCGAAAATATTGTAATGCGACAAAGTGTTAATATGATTTCGACAACTAATCTAATATTTGATGGATAGTGATATAATTAATTAATAATGTTACACACACATGTGTGTGTGTGTACATAAACATGTGTGTGTGTGTGTGTGTGTGTGTGTGTGTGTGTGTGTGTGTGTGTGTGTGTGTGTGTGTGTGTGTGTGTGTGTGTTTTGTAAGTTATAATTAAGTGAGTTGCATCATTTACTTGCGGTATTATTGGTATTGGTTACTCATTGACCACCAGTTGGTTTGCATTTTTGTATGGTTTTGGTTGGTATGAACTTCATTGTTGTTTTACATTATTAAGGATGTTTTGTATTGTTTAAGGTAATTGTTGTAAACACTAAATCACGTACTTGGGTACATTTCTAGTTCATAATCACATACCACTATTCATATGATTTTTAAGCAAGAAAACTAGTAATTGACATTTTTCTTTGGCCTCTTTGTTTTCTTTCTTTCTTTATCTCTGGTCTTGCACATCCCAATGCCCAGTCTGACTTTCACTGCTTTATCTTTATTGGCTCTTGACACCAGCGCCTAGCCAGGACGTCAGTGTCGAGGTGCCTCGACCTCTTTATATCCTACTCGCCCCTTTTGGGTCTCTTTTATCTTTTGGGCATCTTGTTTTCTTATTGGTCGGCCTTTTAGAGGTTAATTATGAAATTCAAATAAGGGAATCATATAAATACAAAGCTATGTGACCACAATAAAGGACCAAGCTCTAAGCATCTATTAGTATCACCTAAGGTTGCATCTAAAGACATTTTAAGAGCATCAAAACATCCATCTAGCTTCATTCAAGGGACAAGGGATTGCATTTTTCTGCGTACACTTCATAGGATGGGAAGTTCATTTTGACATCTATTTACATTGCTACATCTAGTTATTGCTCATTATTTGGTGCATCTTGCACAAGAGCCACCTAGGGCACGATTCTGCACACACACAGAACTACATGGAGTCTGAGATGTAGTGTAATGCTCGGTCATAAGTTCACTCTACCGAATGACCGCCAAGGTCAGTCCAACTCCCCATTTGCATATTTTTCTTTTTAGGATTTGATGTGTTTTGAGATTTTGCAGCAGGTGTTCTATTTTGCAGGCTACAGGTGAACTCGACGATCTTCTAGTGCCCTACTAGCGATCAACAACGAACATTAGCAAACATCTTGCAATACTACGAAATTCAGTTTCTGAGGTTTTCGCAGTCGCGGACGCCCAAAACTAATCTCCAGCGCCTAAGTGCCCCTGACCCAATTCAAGCGCCTCAATCCTGACATATCTGACAGTTTTGCAATTTTTTGGGCTCGGTTACGATAGTCTGTCCTCCTGTTCCATCAATTTTCCAACTCGGCACACCTCAAGAATTATTGCAAAATCAACTAAGTCTCTTATTCCATCTCTTGTACTTAAGGTTTTAATTTTCATTTGCTTATTGCTTAGGTCAGATTTGTACTTTATTACATTATCATTGCGTTGTCACTCTGTAATTAGAATTTTACAAATATTCTATATTTGTTAAATCATTTGCAACGTTTACGGTAAAGGCATTTGAATGGTTGATTAAGCTCCATCGTTTAATGTTATAATGATTGGTCTTAGACCACATTGCATTGAAATTGTTTAACGTTGATTATGAGGGGAAATGGTCTTAGACCGCATTGCATTGTTGAAGTTGGTCTTAGACCACTCAGCAAGGAAAATGTTTAGTGCTTTGACTGGTCTTAGACCACTAAGCAATTAAATTGTTTAAAGTTTAAATTATATGTTGAATGGTCTTAGACCACAAAGCATTTAAAATGTGTAATGAGCTAAAGTTGGTCTTAAACCATATTGCATTGTTTATTGGTCTATGTTTAAACTATGGTAATCGACCCCTTAACATTGTCAATAATAAACAATGATCATAGACCACTTGACAAATATAATGTTTAATTTTCAATGTTGGTCACAAACCACGAGGCATATAATAAGATTTATTGATTATTGTTTGGTGTTTGCTTGGTCATAGACCATATAACATGTAAAGGGTTTTGGGTTTAATGGGAGGCACAACATGACACTGACAGTCTTAAACAAAATTTAATGTGCACGGTTCTTTGGGAACCAGAAGCTTCCTTTGGAAGCCAAAACATGCATGGTCTCCCTCCATTCACATTTTTGGCATTGTTGTCGGTCTTTGGCTTGAGCTTTGCATGAGGTTTTTGGGGAGATTATCCTAGAAGTTCATTTTTGATTAGTTGCATGCAGTGGTGAAGCTATTTTAATGAAAACTTAGTTTTTTAAAAGCTCTGTTTGGATTTTTTGGAGTTTTTGTGGGTATTCAAGTTGCATATTTCAAGGAAGTTGGAAGAGGAACAAGGGTAAACCAAGCATGGGTTTTCTCTCTCATGTTTTTGTTGTTTTTAGCATGAAATTTGGAATACTTCTCACTTAAAAATATGGAACTATTTCTTTGAATTTAATATGAAAATTTGAAAGAGAACGAGAGGAAAATGCTGGAAATGAAATGGGTTTTTGTTGTTGATGGGAGATTTGGTTTATGCTTTAACTTTGTTTGACGAGTTTTCCACTCTTGTTTCAAGTTAATGAAATGGTATGCAAGAAAACAAGAAAATCCAAAATATGGGAGGGTCTAAGGCTACCTCTGATGTATGATGATGATGAAGGATGAGATATGGGCACAAAGATCCTCTCCGTAGTGAGCAAGATAACCTACACAACAAAGGGACACTTATACAAGAAAAAAATTTGTACATTAAATGGTGGGTTGCATGACAAAGTCAGTCCTGAGAAGTGATAAACTTCCTAGGGAGGATGTTAACCCACGTGATTACAAGATTGATTGAAAATAATGAATAAATGACATGCAAAAGATAATCAGAATGGAACAGAGATAAGAGATACACCAGATAATAGATCAAATAATGTTGATGGTGATAAATTGAGATAAGAGAAATCAAACTTGATTGGGTCGACGATAACCCGAGATAGACAGAGGCAATCACTGATGATTGTAGCAAAGCAGATCAAAAGATATGAAAACAATGGATCTGGGACTAATTCTGAAATGTTGAAGATGTCATGAATCTAATGTAGATGCACATGAAATAGAAAGGATGTAAATTACAAGAATATGTAATGGATGCAGATTGAGTCAACAATGACCGGGAGAAGATCTGGGGCAATCAACGATGATTGGGGTAGGAAAGGTAAGATCTGGGTTGTCATATAGGTAGATCACAGAGACAGAAAGATGTGGATGTTGCAAAGACTGAGAAACAACTGGCATAGGGGACAAAATGCAGAAAAAGGGACTAATGTTGATCAGGTCAACGATGATCAGGGAAGAATCGATGACAACCGAGACTGGATTGGGATTTGATGAAGCTTGATAGATGGCAAAAGGATTATAAAAAAGATAAAAGGATGGTTGATGAGGTTACAAATCTCCAAGTCGATGAACAGACCTGCAAAGCTGATGAAATAAATTAGGGCTCCAAGTAAACTCCAAGCTTCAAATATCCAAAAATGATGCGCAAGGGCTCCAAGATGACTCCAAGTTATTGATAACAACTCACAAGAAGAGAAGAAAACAAGAAAAACTCACAAGAAGTTAGATCACCCAAAATTTTATCCTCCTTAAGGAGGGGGATAGTAGCATACTTATAGGTTGTTGGTGAGTTGCTATGGTCGTCGTTGACTACGGAGGACTGTTGATTTGGGTGGTGGAGATGATGCACAACTCGAAATAAGAGGCCTTAATAAGGTTAAATTAGGGTTTCAAGTTGTTTAGGCGAGTTTAGGGTTATATAAGGATGATAAGAGTGGTTGGATGGGTAAACACATTAAATGTGGGTAGATGAGAGTCTAGGGAGGATAAATGGGGGGTTTAGGGATGTGATTAGGATAATAGATGTGTTTAGGGATAATTAAATGTGATTAGGGGTGAATAATGAGGAATAAAATAATGATGGGATGAGATAGGATTAAGATAGGAAAATAGGAAATTAAGAGGGATAAATGGGGTTCAGGAGGGGAATAAGAATTCTAATAGGAAGAAGGGTATGAATGTGTAAGATAACGACAAACGGGAGCAAATGTGGGGTGGGGGACAAGTGAACCAAATTTTGGTGTCTACATTTGATTAAGCAAATATAGAATTTATAAATGCCTAAATCTAATTACAATGTAGTAGTAAATGAATAAACAATTAAATACAAAATTGACCCAAGTAAATTAAGCTAGAAAATGGGAAATCCTAGCTACAAAAAAGGGATAAGAAGACTTAGTTTATTCATGACCAAATCTGAACTGTGTCGAAGTGTTGACATGATGAACAATGAGGGAGAAGTGTCACATAGAGCCTTAGAAAATTGTGCGACTAGAAGATTTTTTTGGACTGGGCGCCTGAAATGGGTCAGGGGCACCTACGCGCGTCACATACCTGCTCTGAGAGCCTGTGACTACTCAAACCCTCATGAAACCTCCTTTGTAGGGTCATGAGATGTTTGTTGTCCTTCACTTCTTTTCACTAGTACGTTTCATAATGATCGCAAATGTCACTGATAACCTGCAATAAAGAAATAACTTGCAAAACCCTCAAGAGTGCATCAAATTCCAAAAAAGAAAAGAATGCAAATGAGGGGTCAGACTGTCCGCAACTATCAAATGAGTGAACTTACGACTGAGCATTGCACTACATTTCAGACCCAATGTAGTTCCAGGTGTGTGTGTGCGAAATTGTGCCCTAGGTGGCTCTTGTGTGTGTCACACTTGATAGCAAACAATAACTAGAGGTAGAATATGCAAGTAGATGTGTGCATGGAATAGAATGAACTTCCCCTCCTACAAAGTGTATGCAGAAGAATATAGTCCCTTTCCCTTAGATGGATGCTTGAATGTTCTTGAATAGCCTTTGGATACAACCTTAGGTGGTGATACCTAATGCTTAGTGTTTGGTCCTTTATTACAATCACATAACTTTATATTTATATGATTCTTTTACTTTAATTTCATAATTAACCCCGAAAAGGCCGGCTACCAAAAATATAAGATGCTCAAATGACTAGAAAGGACCCAAAAGATGTGAACAAAGTACAAAGAGGTCAAGGGTGCCTAGAGGGGATGGGGGCGCCTGACGCTGGTGTCCAGAATAAGAAATGTCAAGTTATGAAAATACAAACTAAGCTAAAAAGAGTGTAAGACCAAAAGTGAAAATAGAAAGAAAGCAAAGATGGCCAAGGATAAGGGTTAATTAATAATTTTCTTACTTAGGAATCATATGAATAGTAGCATGCAACCATGACTAGATTGAAAGCACCCTAAACTTTACAAAGTAAATTGCATGACTAAACAAGGAAAGTTAACACCATTTCCATCCATTTAACCAAGGTTCTAAGTCTAGGAATGTAACATTAAGATAGAAGCTTAAAAGAATTTTTAACTAGTATGAAAACAATACAAAATCTAACTAAACATGCCTACTAATATACTTGAATTACCTAACATGCGCCTAAATAGACCTAAGAGGGCAATCGAATGGTTATGGTTGCTACTCCAAACAAGGTGAAATGGCCTCTCCAAATGACTACTTGGTCATTTTGGATATCCATCTATGAACCCCATTGAAGGCTTTAGGTAAGGATTGAACTTGGCTATAAATCATATTTATTATATGAGATGCAAATCAAAGCATGGTGTAAAGTATAAAGGAATGAGGTGCACTCTTTTTATAGTTTTCCTTTTGGTAGAAACTTGTATTTTGGTGCATGTGGGACTAAAAGCCCCAAATTATATTAGAATTGCTAATCATGATTAGGCGTTGCTAATCACAATTAGTGAATTACCAAGTGATTAAGAGGTGTGGAGCCTTAATCAACTACTTAGGGTCAACTAGGAGGCTAGGATAAGCTTTTGAAGCTTGCTGAGATGTTGTGGAGGTGAATGGGGTGATTTGGAGTGGTTGGAAGAGGGGTTTGAGTCAATACTAGGGCATATTGACCAAAGCAAGGACAAAATAGGCTTAATTAGCTTATAAATGCTAATTATCTGTTTTGAAGAGGATTTTGACTTACGATTCGTCGTAAAGTGGCATCCTGAATGTGAAAGAGGTTTGGTGATCAACGAAGTGCTTGTTAACCAGCCAAAGTGGCAATAAACGTTAGTTAATTAGTAAAGAACACTAATTATAACATAATTGGGAAGAATAAAAGTGATTTGCATCCGTTTTGGCAATAAGATTGCAAAAGTGAAATTTAGGTGTCTACATTTGCCCCTGTTTGAGGTGAAGTTAGTGACTTCACTTGAAACATAGTAGACAAGCGTAAAACAGGTAAATTTTTGAAAGAAAAATTAGCAGGATGAAGGATGCCCCCTTGAGTGTCGATGGGGTGATAAAAGAAGTCAATCAACAATCGAAAATATGATTTGAAATGGATAGAAGAAAATGGGTCAGAACTAGCACGAAACCCTTAGGTATTGAGAATGAATAAGGATAGGGATAAACGTGATTGTTTATTGCCCTGAGTGATTTGGAAGAAAAATTAGTAGTGGTAATAAATGATAATGGAGAAGAAATGAGTAATGAATAATAAAGGACAAGCCCAATCTTTGCATTCCACCTTTCCATAAGCAACTGGTTTATATCATTTTGCCGCTAGGTCTACATCATTGGGCTTTATTTAAAATAAACAAAAGTGTAAGATAACATGAAAAGCTAAATTACTAACAATTGTTTACTACTAAAAATACATAACTCCATGCAACATACATTATGCAATGCAATACGAGAAAGTAAAATGATATTTAGCTCCATGCAACATACATTTATGCAATGTAATACAAGAAAGTAAACCAGCTAACCTAACAAAGAAACCAGTGCAATCACACGTATTCAAACAAATAACGTGTTGCACCAATGTTTTTAGTTATCAAGCTGGAATTCCCAAATGTTCGTGTTATAACGATAAGGGTTAAACATGATGACCCAATCAATAACACATGCAAGGGAAAAACAAAGGACATAAGTAATCCTATGGAAAAACCTTCATGCACTATGACACAGTCTTTAGCAACTCACTATTGCACAGGAGTACCAACATAGTATGCAGTTGAGCTTTTGTTAGTGGGGGTAGATCACGATGATCCACAAGTCGTTTATAACTAGAACAAACAAGAACTATAGAAATATGCTTTTGTAAGACATATTTCAACGTTCGAGGATGATGCAATTGACACAAGTTTTAGCTGCATATATGTTGTTTAAATTTTATTTTTTTTGTAAAATTTTAAATTTTTACAATTTTTTGGATTTTTAATAATTTTACCATTCATTTTTTTTTGAAATTTTTTTATTGTTTTTATTTTTATTTTCTTAGTACACACACACACACACATTTTATACAAGAAAATATTATAAAAGAAATAACGAAGTTGTGAGACAACGTTAAAAGTGACCGCAAGGCAAACAAAATGCCCCGGGTAGTAGAAAAGGTCATCAGGAAGCAAAAATATGACTCAACATAGAAAAAACGTGTCGAAAATAATTATTTTTTTAAAAATAATCATCACAACCAGTGTTAGAGGAAATTTAGAAGATACACGATAGTCTCGAGGCACTTTGGGAGTGAGAAACACATCGCGGGAGGTAGAAATGAGCATATAAGCCACCGTGGCAAGTTATTTTACCACATTTGCTTATCATTTGACTCCTAAACTAAGCTCTAACCTACGAGAGGAAATGACGAGGATAGTGAATCGAAGGCACCATGCAGACCTCGTGAGGGACTACTTGAGACTTCCAAAGGATGGACCACAGGTACATAATTCTCCCCTTTTACCCTGGCAATTCAAATTTTTGAATTTTTAATGAAAACTATTCATTTTAGGTTAATTTTAGGGAAAAACTGGGGGGACGCTTATGCTAGTTGTGCTTATGTATTTTTTTGTTTTTCTTGCCAGCATGGGCACCTGTGCTGCAAATTTTCATTTTTTTGAGTTTTGTTGGCCAGCATGGGCGCTTGTGCTCAGCTAGTTTTTGAGTTTTTTACATTTTATTGCTAACGTGGGCACATGTCCTGAGCAGGTTTGATGAGTTTGTTGAGATTATTTGCCAGCATGGGTGTTTGGGCACCTATGCTAAGCAACCTTTACAAATTTTTGAGATTTCCTTGCCAGCATGGGCACCTGGGTGCCTGTGCTAAGCAAGTTTTACAAAAAAAATTTGCATGTAGTGAGCCAACATGGGTGCCTAGACGCCTGTGCTCACCCAGTTTGGGTTTTCGTGGCTTGTGTGAGGCAACATGGGCGCATGGGCGCCTATGCTGGCCTAGTTTGGAACTTTTTTTATTTTGGTGGGCAACATAGGCGCCTGTGCTGACCTTGTTTTTTATTTTTTTGGCTTTTGATGGGCAACATGCGTGCTTGTGCTAATAGTGTTGTTTATTTATTTATTATTTTTTATTGATTTTTTGACTGCGCATGAGCGCGTAGGCGCCCATGCTGAGAGCATGGCATTGGTGCACACACAAGGTGGTGCTTACGCTTGAAAGGCAGTTTTAAAACTTCTTTTAGGCAAAAACTTAGTTTTTAGCAAACCCCATGTAGAAGAAAAAAAGAGAGTTAACCATAGAGAAATTTAATGAAGAAAATAGAAGAATAACACACTAAACTTAGACTTTTTTAGAAGAAATTCCATGGTAGAATAGAAAGATACATTACAACAATTGACTTAATTAGATCTATAGTTGTATTTAGACGCGTTAGGGACGCGGGAGTGGCATACACGACTTCAGAGTTTTGAGGCGATGCTTGGACATTTAGATCAGATTTTCCTAGAGATCACCTTGAAGGTGACATGTTTATCATACATAGCCCGCATGCCCCATATCTCTTTTGATCACAGTCTATTCACAGCCTTAGCTGAGAGATGGCATAGTAAGAGTCAGACCTTTTGACTTCTGACCAGCGAGATGAGCATGACACTGGAGGATGTTTGGCGGATCCTGCAAGTTCCGATCTAAGGTTGTTTGATTACTTATGACAGTCGCTCGAACTGAGTTGAGCACTACATAACCATGATCTTTGGATTGACTAAAATTCCCCACCGAGGCCTAACAACTGTGGTTAGGGGATGCATGGCTGATACACGACTAAGACGGGTCCCTGTGTATTTACTAGCTCTTGTTAGTGACGTGTTACTACCTAATAAGGTAGGTGCCTGATTCTCCCTGGGTTTCATTAGAGTGATCCACGGCCTGCTTCAGGGCAGAGTCTACTGCTGGGTCAGTGTATATTGGCTCACTTATATTCCGGCCTACATTTGATAGCCTATCATGGTCAAAGGACACTGGACCCTGCTACTTTGTTACAAATCTAGGCTTGGGACCATATTGCCATTGGACATCCTTTAGGAGCATTGAGAGCTTGGGTTCTTGGAGAGCCTTCTCTTATGGGCTGGGTCCCTGATGGAGATGATATTCACAACCATAGGGGAGACATAAATTACTTTTGATGAGCATTTGACGAGCTACAACCCCACATGATCACTTGACAACCATACAAGCTATATCAGTGGCCACAAGATGTAAATGAGTTGGGGACAACTACAGTATACCACTTTATTATTGGGAGCATGAGCCACATCTTAGAGTGGTATAGGGTGGATAGGGTTCAATGTTAATTTGGTCTTATCCAGGGGATTCCTGGAGATGAGATGTGGTACATGCACCGCTGCAGAGAGATTTTTGATATGGGACCGCAAATTAGGTTGGACCAAGCCCTTGCAATCTTTTCACAGGTAGTGTCATAGCCTTGGGTAGAGCAGGCACATATAGTAGATCTGGGTACTACACCAGACTATGCAGCATAGTATGCACTAGTGTTGCCATGTCAATTGTCTATTCCTCTTGAGATATTGATCGCAACAGAGCATGATGATCAGGATTCATATTCACTGGCAGAGGCACAAACACAAAGATAAGTAGTACCATACATAGGGGTACTAGTACATGATCCAGTGCAAGGACCTTTATCACCCCCTCACGTGAGTCCATGACATAGTCCACTAGGGGGTGGGGGAGAGGACTTGCATGATGAGGATATGGAGGAGGAATTTCCAGGGATTCAAGATACACATGATGCACAAGCCGTGCATGATATAAAGGATATGTAGGATATACCTGATACACATGATGTGCAAGATACATAGGATGCACAAGCCATTCATGATATAGATGATATGCAGGATATACCTGATACACAGGATGTGCAGGATACACAGGTTATACCAGATATATAGGTGATTGCCTTACAGCAGTGGCTTTAGCAGGTGATAACCTTACAGTTTCATATGGTAGTTGAGAGAGATCAGGCCATTGCTGAGAGATATTGGGCCCTTGCAGATGAGGATCAACTTGTGACAAAGCAAGACCAGGCTAGGAAAGAGTGAGATCAGACCCTTATAGAGTGAGATCGAGTGATGGTAGATAGCCTACAGTCATAAGCAAAGCGAGATCATCTACAGGAAAAGCATGACCGAGTGATGGTAGATAGCCTACAGTCACAGGAAGAACAAGATCATCTACAAGCAGAGAAAGACCGAGTGATAGTAGATAGCCTACAACTATGGGTAGAGCGAGATCAAATTATAACAGAGTGATCACAACTACGAATAGAGCTAACTAGCATCAGGGCAGAGCGTGATGCACTGCAGCAGGAAGATACGTCCTTGGGGATGTAGTTGATGATTGCGCATAATGCTACTATAGCATGTGAGACCACCTATTATAGGATGTAGTACTATGCAGATGTTCTGGCTGAGCAGAGAATTCCTGAGTATAGTCACATATCAGGTAGTAGGTCATGATCCAGATCCCATAGACCATCCCGATCAGTGCGATCTGTAGAGGGCCCTTTAGGATAGGTGGCTTCAGAGAAGCATGGGTCAGTTCAACCTAGGTTATCTCGGCTTGATGTAATTGAGCCTGATGCAGTTCCTTCTACACATTCAACACCTTGGATGTCCCCACTTAGCAATCTTCTTAGACTGAGCAGTCCCGGCAAGGGTGAGAGTCATGGTTGACTTTCTTATTGACATGCCATATGTATTACTTTCTTTTTGGTGTACTACCTCGTGATGAAGGCATACTTTTATACGGATGTATGCATATTGTTTTTTTATCATGCCTCGTGATGAAGGCACTCTTCTTCTTCTTCTTCTTTTGCATAAATGCCCATGATGACTTGTTATATCAGATGTATATGGACACTTATATTTTTGATGATATATATGATGATAGATGGATTACCAATGTATTACATGTTGTATGAGATATCATGCTTAATCTATTTCTTTATGTTTGTATCACTTGTTAGATTATGAGATAGCCTTAGTTGATATCATATTATATGTTGATGAGATACTTTGAGTAAAACATGTTTATATTTTTGATATTGGTGTGGGGGGATAGATTTGTGATCATGCGCAACCCCTCTTGCCCCATTGGTGATACGATATTTGATGATTAGCTTTTAGTATACATGTGTGATGTAGACTTAGCATATGTTTTGATATATGATGTAAAGATGTGATGGATATGTGTGATATGATGTGAAATGATAAGACAATGTACAAGTAAAAATTGACATGCTAAAGTTTAAACAAATCTAATCCAAACAACACGTTTATTTATAAGTGTGTAATATAAAATGGACTTAATGCAATACACTACAGACTAAAGTGACATTTAATCTAAGCAAGCAAGTAAATCCAATTGAAAGCATACAATACAAAAAACCAAAACCATTCAAACCAACAACAAAAAGTAAGCAAACCATTACTTTGTTTTTGCAGGATAGTTTTGGGATGTGTTTCACCATTTTTGGTTTCTAAGACAAATTTCTATTATTTAGGAGTTTTATACAAAATGTATTTAAATGTTTTGGGTTTTTCAAAAGTTTTATGAATGCTTTTGACATTTTCTCAACAATTTTCCAAAGCAAACGTGCAAGGAAATGAAGAAACGTGGATGCCTCCAGCGTTAGATGGGATGTACAAGGGAAGAATTCCACATGGTATATGCCAAAAGTGACGTTACGAAGTTGCCCCCAACGTGAGATGGGTTCATTCAATGTTAACTTCTCCACACTCAAAAGGTTAGATTAGCCGAATTACGGAAAATAAGGATAGGCTCATAAGGGACTCAAACGAAGGTAAAGACCAACTTAGGACAAAGTTTTCATACTCCTTAAACCTAGACTGCTTGTGAACAACAGACCCTCCCTTGGCGCTGGGATCCAATTTTCACCAAAGGACTTGTCTAAAGTGCTACCATTAAGTGGTTTTCACTATTGGACGTACATGTTTATTTATCTTTATCTTTTTCTATTTTTATACTTTTTAGTGTTTACGTTTCTTGGTATTCTGCAGAGACCCCACACTTAAGCATAAAAGTGATTAAGATGCATTGTGTTCATGGGTTCTTGAAGCTCTTGGCCATCTACCTTTCCCAAGACATTTTGATTTTCCAAAATTTGATCAATATAAGGGAAAAGGTGACCCTCGTGATCATATAAAAAACTTTTATATGGCATGTCAAGAAGTTACATATAGCGATAATTATTTTATGTGCTTGTTTCCACAAAGTTTGGGAGCAATGACGCTAGAATGGTTTGTGCATATCCCTAAGGGATCCATATCAACATGACCAGAACTAGTAGATACTTTCGTATGACACTTCTCTTTCAATATAGAAAATGATGTTACCATGTTAGATCTCTGCAATGCCAAGCAACGAAAACTTCACTGCATTTTTACAAATATGGAGAGGGTTAACTAGTTGTTTCCCTTGCTCCCTACCTGAAAAGTAGTTGATAGGAATATTTGTTCCCAACCTCCATCCAGACATTACATTCCACTTGCAAATGCATTATGGTAACACGTTTGAAGAGGTGATAGAAAAAAGGCGTCAAATTGAAAAGGCATTGTTAGCTAGGGGGACTCCAAAACCTTTCTCCCGCGAACATAATGATTCTAAATCTAACGATAAATTTTTTTTTGTTCCTAATAGAAACAAAAATGTCAGTAGTGATGAGATAGTAGACTCTAAGTGGGTACAAGTTGATAAGAACCACACACCTTTAAAACTTGTAAAGGGTAATCCCTACTGAGTATAAACATCACACTTTTACTCCTCTATCTGAATCCATATCATCTATACTAAAATAGTTAGAGGCTGTAAACATGGTAAAATACCCTGAAACACAACCCCACAGGGACGATACACCTAAACCATCATGGTTTAGGGAGAATGAATTTTGTGAGTTCCACTGCATAAAAGGTCGTAGAATGGACAAGAGTTTAAGATTAAAATACCATATTCAAGACCTAAATATTGAAGTAGATTCCATTGTAACTGCAGAATCTCCAAATGGAAAAATAGGGATCTTCAAAAAGCCTTTTCCCAATCACGAAGAAAACAAAAATTCAGATTAGGGGCAATCGTTTCATAATAAAAATGTTAACTATGTGTCAAACAAAGACCATTTCGATGCCCTGATAGGTTGTGTTGACCCCCTCATTGAGAAAATCAATGCAATTAGAATCAAGATAAGAGAGTGTGCCATGAAAACACGGGCTATGAAAACATAGTAGGATTACCTCGTTATAAATTATGAACCTACTCCCCCCCTCCTCAAGAGATTCACTATGATGTGTTAGATCAACTAGAACAAACTACGACTATGATTTCCATCTTAGAGCTTTTAAAGATCTCTAGCGTCCATAAGGATATGCTTTACAAAACCTTACAAGGATCAAGAGTATCCACTGATGTTGACCCAACACATTTGCAAGCCATGGCATCACAACTTGTTCCTTTGAAAGATATAACCTTCAGCACTGCATAAGCCTTAGTTGAAGATCCTTCACATAACCTACCCTTACATATTAATATTATCATCAAACGTAAGAAGGTTAAGAGAGTTCTTGTGGATGGCAGATCGGGTCTTAACATATGTACTCTCAAACTAGTCTGCAAACTAGGTTACACAAAAGCTGATCTGGAAACAAAGGTCATCACCATTAAGACATATGACAATGAAGAACGAAAATCAGCTGGAATGATCACTTTCTCATTGGAAGTGGGTCCCATAACACATGATACAAAGTTCCACATCTTGGACCTGGAGCTCCCTTATAATATCTTGCTCAGTCGCCCATGGATTCATGCCATGCATGCCATGCCATCAACATATCATCAATGTTTAAAGTTGCAATATGAGGGACATACACTTACCATACAAGGGACCCCCAACCATTTTCTCATTGTAGAGCATTGTCAAAAAAATTTCCTACAATCTATGAGTGTCCATCTATATAGATTGATATTCCTATCCAATCAGAGGCCCTTGCTTCATGAGTGGATCTAGATATTCTGTCTATCAATGACAATGGTGCTTCCACCTCAAAAACTCCTTTTTCTACATAGGAGATGAAGGTAAAACCAAGCGGTTGTGGAGAGTATAATCTACAACAGGCCCTAATGGTTCATAACAAGCTGCTATCATCCCAAGTGCATGGTAGGACGTGTTTCAAAGTTTAGAGATCAAGAGAGACTTTCCCTTTCAAGAATTTTACTCCTAACTGATTGCTAGAAGACGAAATGTTTCTTATGGACATTGTGTTCCATCCTGATGATGATGACATGGCTACATGTTATAAATCACCTAAGTATCCCATTCCTAATTGAATAATTCTTTCCATAAGGTATAAAGGAAGCGTGTATAGCTGCCAAGAACAAGGCCCATTAGAGGCTGTTGAAATACCTCGTCGTATAGTAGGTAAGTCAGGTATAGGCATCCATTTATATAAGTCTCACTCTTCAGATGAAGAGTATGCCTCTTCTGAGAGTGAGGATAGTTTGTTTGGAAATGAATGTGAAACAAATTCCTGATGTAGTCTTTACGAAGACCTTGCCTCTACGAACCTAGTCACCAATATGGATATCCTTACTATAACCCCTGTTATACCCACCATATTCCCTAAAGCTCATCCATTAACCCTCACCTACCCATCACTTGTGAATTGGGATCAACAAAAACACATACCTATTGACGTGTTTCAAAATGATGAGGCCATTGGTTAGCTCTTGGGAATCAAAGACTACATTCCAAGAAATGATCACAAGAAGGGGTTTTCCATTTAGCTTAATGCATGCACATACTTTTGAGAGGAAGTAGAGTTGTGCGGGAATTTAAGTAAAAAAGTGAGCAAGGGAAAAAGTTCCAAAGAAAAGCCTTGTGGAAATAAAAAGGGGATGTCCTATAGCGAAAACCTCTTTGAGGCATTTGTGGAAAAACATGCAGAACAACCTATGGAAAAGATAATGTACCCACTTCAAGATGAAGAGCTCCCTGAACCAACTTTGATAGATGAGGATCTCAGTCTCCCTCCTAATCCTACATGCATGGGGGATGCATCAAAGTTATTAATGGAATATACAATAGATATTAACATTGACATAGAGGAATTGCCGCAAATAGTTAAGTTAAGAGCTTCCCTCTTAGCCAAAGAACAAAAAACATTCACAAGACTCTTAAGAGAGTATGCAAACATTTTCGCTTGGTCTTACACTGACATGCTAGAACTTGATCCTGCACTAGTGGTACAAAATCTTGTGGTACACCTAGATGTCAAGCCCATCAAACAAAAGCTCCGAAAGATGCATCCTCGTGTCGCCTTACTAGTAAAAACAGAGCTCGAAAGATTACTAGAAGTAGGCTTTATCAGGCCTATCGACTACTTAGAGTGGATCTCTAATGTGGTTCTAGTTTAAAAGAAGCTAGTTGGTATTAGAGTGTGTACTAATTTCAGGGATATAAACAAAGCTTGTCCTAAGGATGATTTTCCTCTTCTAAACATCGACATGATTGTTGATTCTGTAGTAGGTTATGAGATGCTTTCACTCATGGATGGCTTCTTAGGTTATAATTACATAAATATTGCGGAAGAAGATCAACACAAGACAACTTTCACAACCCCATGGGGACGTTTTGTTACCAAGTCATGCCTTTCAACCTTAAAAATGCAGGCGCTACGTATCAAAGGGCGACGATCGTAATCTTTCATGATATGATAAGTGACATCATGGAAGATTACGTAGATGATATACTGGCTTAATCTAGAACCCGCAAGGAAGACGCAGAAATTTTGCAGCGTATCTTTCAGTGTCTAAGGGGTTACAAAGTCCGACTTAACCTAAATAAGTGTGTCTTCAGTGTGCTATCTGGGAAATTAATAGGATTCATTGTGTCACAAAGAGGAATATAAGTGGACCCTACAAAGGTCACAACTATCACAAAAATGCCTCCCCCTAAGAATATCATACAACTGCATAGCTTACAAGGGAAAATTCAGGCCATCAGAAGGTTTATTTCACAGCTAGCAGACAAGTGTCATACATTTACACATCTTTATAAGAAGGATGTTAATTTCAATTGGGGACCAAAAAAAAAGCAAGTGTTTGCTTTGCTAAAAGAATACTTGGCCACCCCCCTGTTCTCATGCCACCCACGATAGGAGAACCCTTGTTACTTTATATCTCTGCTACAATTTTTGCAATTGGGGCACTATTGGCCCATTATGACAAAGAACAGAGAGAAAATGTTGTATACTATTTTAAGAAGACATTAGTAACACATGAGCTACATCCACAAATCAAGAAAACTTGCCTAGTCATGGTGTTTATTTTCCAGAAGCTACGTCACTATATGCTTAACAATAAAATCAAGCTTATTTCAAAGGTTGACCTTCTAAAGTATTTATTGTCCAAACCAACATTAACCGGAAAGATGGCTAATTGGATGATCCTATTAAGTGAGTTTGACATTGAGTACGTTCATCAAAAGTTAGTAAAAGGATAGGTGCTAGCAAATCAACTGGAAGAAGCTTAGCAGGTACTAAACCCTTTAGTCTAAAACTACCAGATGCATCCATTATGTACCTCAAAGAATCTACAATTTGGCAAATGTACTTCAATGGCTCTTTTACCTTTCATGGTTCAGGTGTTGAAGTTGTGCTAATCACTCCCATGGGAGAATTGATTCCATAGACATTTCGAATTGGATTCCCTTGCATGAACAATATATCAGAATATGAAGCTCTCATTACAAGAATGAAACTAGCCATCAAATCAAATATCAGACAAGTAAAATGCATTGGTGATTCAATGCTTATTATCAAACAGGTCATAGATGAATATAAATTTAAAGATGAAAAGTTACTTCCATATAAAAGAATGGTCAATTCCTTGAAAGAATTCTTTGAGCAGATAACATTTGAGAAAATATCAAGAGCTCATAACAGAGCGGTAGATGCCATGGCTATGATAGGATCTATGTTGATCATTCCGCCAGAGAGCAATGATATGTCATTATTTGTTGAAAATATAAGAACAACGACATATGACATACCAGACTCTTGTTTAGTGCGTGAAGTTGTTGGTCCCTTTTCACCGTGGTATGCTAAAATCTTTAATTATCTCCATGATGGAACCTTCCATATGAACATTTCCAGTGCTAAAAAGTGCAACCTCATCCAGTGTATAGCGCGCTATACCCTACATGGGGGCAACCTCTTCCGTTGAGGTACGACGGGAATTTGTTGCACTGTTTAAATTATTACAAATCTATCCAAGCAATCAAGGAGGTACACAAGGGCATATGTAGAGCTCATACTAATGGGATCATCCTTGTAAAGAAGATACTTAGAGTAGGCTACTATTGGCCTACCATGGAGCATGATTGTTGTCAACATGTGAAGAAGTGTGTGGATTGTCAAAAGTATGACAATTTGATACATGCACCGACAAAATCCTCGCAACCAATCAAGACACCCTGACCGTTCTCAAAGTGGGGTCTCAATATAATAGGGAAACTTAATCATGTCTCCTTGGATGGCCACAAGTTCATTATAACGGCCACTGATTACTTTACAAAATGGGTAGAGGTTGTTCCCCTAACCTATACAGAAGGTCCCCAAATTTATAAATTTATAATGAATCATATCATCTACAGATATGGAATCCCTTCTTCTATTATCACTGACAATGGTAAGTCATTCAAAAATAAAAATGTGAAAGCACTCTACAAACGCTTTCAAATTTCCCTTAAGTTTTCAACCCCTTATTACCCTCAAGGTAATGGGTAGGCTGAAGCTTCCAACAAAACCTTAATTCGCATTATGGAGAAAATGGTGAATACCACAGGCCGTAACTAGCATATGCAAATTCATCCCGCTCTCTATGCATTCAGAACTTATATTCACACTCCTACAGAAGCAACTCCAACTCTTTAGTATTCGGTTCATAAGTTGTCTTTCCTTTAGAGATTGACATCCCTTCTTTGCGTATCGAGCTAAGGGACTACCTGAATAAAGAGGAGGACTATAGAGTAGCCCGACTGATAGAGTTGGAGCTATTGGACGAGGAATGCCTTCACACCCTCAATCACCTAAAAGTGTATCACGATCAAGTGTGATGAAGCTACAACAAGAAGGTCATACCTCGTCAGTTCGAGGTAGGAGACATGGTGTTGAAAGAGAATCAAAAGAACAACAATAAAGATTGAGAAACTAAAGGGAAATTTGAGCCCAACTGACTAGGACCATACATTGTGGTTTCCAAGTTCGGTTCAGGTGCGTATAAGTTGCATGGAATGTCAATTCTAACCTTGTGGTTATATTTTGAAAGTAATGAAAAAAGTAAGGATTATATCATAACTCATTCATATAATCTAAAAGATAAAATAAGTCACAATAATTAAACAAATGAAGTGAACCTAAGTATGTAATTCAATGTTTCCAATAAACATCATAAAAAATCATTTAATAAATATTCATGACTTCCCGAATATGTTATTTATAAAAGTGTCATCACAAAAAAATACACAAAAACTAGGCCATTTACATAAAGATTAAGTTCTTCACTTACTCATGACTATACCATCTCTAGTATTTCCTAACTCTAAATAATGTGGTTATTTCTAAAGCCACAGAATATTCATTACTCATTATGTTGTTCTTATTAGGCACAATTAGACCCTTTAACCAATCAAATGCCCAAGAGAATATACACTCATGACATCATATTTTGACTATCACATATTTACGTAGGTAATTCATAAATCCACTTTGAATTATATAAATCTCATTCCTAGTCAAGACAACCATCTAGGTCTAAGGTTCCATAATCCAATAAGAATGCATAGTAATACATCTTAGCATGTAGGAATATAACACAGTTTCTTTTTTTTTGTATTGTTAGGATAATATTTATACACATGAAATTATTCAAGAAGGAAGTTCTCATATTAAATCTAATCCTTAACACATTAACAATAACTCATATTGAGTTGAAACACATTACCCACAACTAATAATAGAACATAGAAACACTCATATCCACACCCTTCAACCATTCATCACAATGACTTGTCAAGGGTTGTTTTCATTCTACTCATCTATAAGGGTAAAAGGGTTTTCCTAGACCTTATCATACGAACCAACCCCATAAATTCATCTAAACATATTCAAATAGGAATTCTATTTCTAGATAGAATAATATATATCCTGCCCAACCCCAGTTATCTAATTCCTTCAAGATTATTTCTTGTCTCATCTAATAAAAGATGTCTCATATTTTAAACCAAAAAATATATAATTCCCTTACTGCCCTTATTTTCTGAGTCTACTTTTGGTAGCAACAACCATGTATACCCACAGCTGAAAATAACTTCATTCATCCATATAAAGCCAAAAGAAGAGCTTTGAACAATGAAAGATGAATTAGTTGCATGCCCTTGGCTTCTCACAAAAGCTTTGCGATTTTAGAGGAATTTAATGCTCCTTTTAATGCATAAATGCCATGTCTGCGGTTTAAATTAAATTTAATTACTCCCTTAAAAAGGGCGTAAGTATTTGAATGGTTATCAAGACTTGACAATAAGCTACCAACTTGCATGAAGAACGTGGTTTAAACAAGAAGATAAACTAATTTTTTTTTTCATAAGATTGTTTTGCATGGAAATCCTTCGATTGGTTGAAGGCATTTTTAACCAACCAGTCAATTTCCTTATGTTTATGGGGTCGACCAATCAACCAGGGTCGAATTAGTAACTATTTATTATGTTTATTAAAACAATGCAAATACCATAACCTTATGGTCTAACTTAAGGCTTAATTAAATTCACCCTATATGCCACTGTTATATGGTCTTTGGCTCTTGTTGGTTGTCAAACTTGCACCTGTGTCTCAGATCCAGAGAACTGAGTCGTTTGTGACAACAATGGAACCGTACCCAAGTTGAGGGACCTTGCACACTTGGGACAGATCTCTAGAGAAGGTAGGTCCCTCTATCTAATTCTACTACTACTTCTACTGCTACTCCTAGTGCTGATAGAGAAAGCTAAACTAATAATGCCAAGGGACCAGGGATAGGAGGATAACGTGAAAGGAAACTACACTAAAAAGGTGATAGCACCAGAAAAGAGGGATGAACACTATTTGTTCTGAGCAAAAATGAAAGGAAATGCGTGAAAGAAGGCTAGGCACATGTAGCATAACTTAAAATGTATTTACCAGATCAGTATCATGGAACACAACTAAAGAAGGAGATGAAAGGGATGTGAAATGGCACACCAAGCACACAATGCAAAAGAAAAGGAAAGAAGAAGGAATGTAAACATGTTAGGATATAGAATAGTCACAAAACGATGCTTTTATTACTTCCAAAAAATGCATAGATCAGTTACAATGGCAAAAGAGACTGATATCCACATGCAAGAGCCAGATCTAGAGGTCAACAACTCAAAATATAGAAAAGATGAAGTCCTTAGCAAGGTGCACAAGGATCCACAATGTCCAACATTAGTAATGAGCCCAACTCTTACATTTATAGATGAATCCATGGAAGAAGAAGAGAAGGAGGAGGGAAAACCTGATTTTAAAAATGCAACCAGCAATATGAAGCATTCAATGCCTACAAATTTGTCAAATGCACTTCCCTAGGTCTATTTGGCGTGTTTGAAGAAGGAAGTAGAGAAAATCATATCAAATTGGGTGGTTGGAGCAATTAGATCTGCTCATTAATGTTCAGAAAGGTGTTTTCCCATTTCTCACCTACCAGATCCACCAAGAATTTGAATTTGAATGCCTAGCACTGTAGCTTACGTCAATAGCTATTATTGAGACTAGATGCGTGCTGATTAGAGCTCTGTAGAAAAAGATACAAATGTTAGAAGATGTTAGAGCTATTTGGGCATGCAAGACATGTGGCACGTGCGGATTGGCTAAAAGGATGACCAACTGTGCAAATTCTCTTGTCGTTTCTGCCACGTGTCACTCATTGATTTGTTGCAAGGATTCGGTGCCCTGTTGGCACACTTTGATAATTTTATTGTGGCACACTCAAACATGTCAGAATGACTTGGCACGGAAAGGCACATAAGAGGGTGCAAAGACATGCACATGGAAGAATGAGGCGCGGGAAGAAGATAGAAGGAAGGCATGTGTAATGTGCATGAGGAAATGAGGCAAGCTGTTGAGTGGAGAATGCATGGTTAAGGCACAACTATTACAAAGTAATGTGTGTGGCGCGTGTGAGGGCTAGGGACTTAACTGATTGAAGCAACTGTAAGGCGTGCACATAGGACAAAACAGATGGTAGGAAGAAGGTGAATGCACACATGATGTGCGCAAGGGAGAAGTGGAACAAAGAGGAAAAGGAGAGTGGAAAGGAAGAAGGGGAAGTGCGTGAGGGCGCGTGAGGAAAAGAAGGGGGTGTGCAAGCTCACAATGAAGAGCTCAGTGCCAAAATATGTATACAAGCTACCCAAATAACTAGGAGAGTCATTTGGATAATAGTTTTGGTGACTTTTGGGGCCATATGCTTGCTAGATGAAGGAGATCAATATCCTGAAGCATCCATTGGGCATGGGATTTGTTATGCAATCATAAAATTATGATCTGCAGCTTTGAAGTACTACCCTTGAAATCAGTTGAAGGATCACTTCTTGACTTTATTCAGAATCCTGCAAACTACTGAAAATGCCATCATCTTAGAAGCAAAAGAAGAGCACACACAGGAAGCACACGAGAAGAAAGAACTATGTAGAAACAAATAATGTGCGTGCAACACACTTAGAGGAATTAAAACTACTATAATATATAAAAAATGATGTAGCAAACTTAATGGAAGGGTTTGAGATAAATCCCATTTATTGGGATTTGCAGTGTGCCTCCATCAAGATGAGTTAACTCGAAAGATTTAGCCTCTTTACACAATCTGATCATGTATGGGCCACTCCAAAGTGCATCAAACTTTGAATGGTGCCTTGGTTTAGCTCTGTTAGCATCCCATTTCAAAACCAAGTCCCCAACTTTGAAAGCTTGAGGCCTGGCCATTCTATTAAACCATTTATTTGTTGCTTGTTGATGTTGTTCTAGCTTGATCATGATAGAGTTCCTTGACTCTTCAAGATTAACCAGCTCTATCATTATGATTTCTCTCTGGTCTGCACCTTCAAATTCTAGCTGTTGGGTAATCGCTAATGAATTTAATTCTACCATCAAAGGAAGGGTAACCTCTTTATCGTAGACAAGCTTGTAAGGTGAAGTTACTATTGCCTTTTTAACTGTGATTCTATCTACCCAGAGTGCGCACAAGACCTTTGTATGCCATAGTCTTTGGCTGATATTCTTTGTGTGCTTCATGATTCTGATTAAGTTCTTGTTTGTTGACTCTCCCAGACCATTGCCTTGGGGATAATAGTTGGAAGAAGTCTTTAGATAGATGCCCATATTTAGAGCCCAATAAGTGATTTTGGTCTCAAGAAGGCTTTTACATTATCAAGGATTATGTTTTGAGGAACACCAAACCTTATGACTATGCCTTTGAGAAAGTCAAGGATGATTGACTCGGTTGATTCCTTGAGTGCGACAACTTCTGTCCATTTTGTGAAGTAGTCTGTAGCTGTTAACACCCATTTGTGTCCAACACTCAAAGGTGAATTAATCATGCCTATGAAGTCGAGATCCCATTGCGCAAAAGGATGATCCGTTTGGATTGGTCAGAGGGGAAGCACTGCCAATCTCTTCTTACTTGTAAAGAAAGTACATTTGTTACATTTTTTGACCCACTTGTGTGCATCCACAAATAGAGTAGGCCAAAAGATACATGTCATGATGATTTTCATTGCTGTATTTTTGGCAGAAAAGTGTCCACCAGAGAATCCATCGTGAAATTTTGTTAACACTTTTTCAGTCTACGTGATGTTGATACATCTTAACAACACACCATCAAGATAATTTTTGAAGAGAAATCTGTTAATCAAAACATAAGGGATATATTGTAACCTTAGATGTCTTCTCTTTGTTTTGTTTAACCCGGGAGGGTATGTGCCCTCAGAAAGGAATGTGATCATGTCCTTCATCCAGTCACGCATGTCAGGGTCTATATTCTACTCAAGTTCTACACATGGAATATCCTCATCTAGAAAAAATGAAGCCTCAGGCTCATTCTGTGCCTCCTCAACAATCTACTTGCAGAGCATGCTACCTCTTACCAGTTTGGTGGTTTTGATAGTCACATCATATTCCATGATCTTGGTCACCCATCATGCTCTCTTCTCATTGATTTCTGCTCCCATGATGAAGTCTCTGACAGAAGAGTGGGAGACTAACACCTTAATATGATTTGTGGCAAGCATACTTTTGAATTTTTTGAGAGTGCGCATGATGGTGAAGACTTGCTTCTTCATGTGACTATATCTTAATTCATAATCCTTCAATGTCTGACTGAAAAAAGCTACTAGTTGTTCCAACCCTTATTCATTTTCTTATGTTAGGACAACAAAAACACTCACATCAACACCATAAGCATAAAGGATGAAATCCTTGGAATAATCTGGGTTGATGAGTGTTGGCATGCAAGAAATTTCTTGTTTTATTTTGTTGAAGCTTTATCTTCCTTCTGTTGTCCACTTGAAGGCTATGTCCTTCTTGAGCATTAGGGTGATGGGCCAAACTAGTCCTACAAAGTTAGGAATGAAATGCCTAAAAAAATTGATCTTACCAAGGAAAGATTGCAAGTCCCTTTTGTGCACCAATAGGGAAAGATATATGATGGCTAAAACACACTTTGGATCAATTGTGATGCCATCCTTTGAAACCACATGGCCCAAAATCTTGCCCTGTGCCACTGCAAAATTTCACTTCTTGGGGTTAAGGGGTACCCCAAACTTTCTACATCTCTCAAAGGCTTTCTCCATGTGCTCCATATGAGCTGTGCTCTACTTTGAGAAGACTGTTATGTCATCAAGGTAAACCAGGATGAACTCATTAATGTAACCTTTGAAGGTAATATCCATGGTGCGCTGAAATGTTGCGCCTGCGTTTGACATACCAAAGGGCATATTTTGATACACATACGTTCCCCACTTGGTTGTAAACGTTGTTTTGAATTGACCCTCTGCTTGACCAGGATTTGATTGAAGCCTGAATACCCATCTAACATTGAGAATCTTTGCTCACCAGCCACAGTCTGCAGAATTTGCTCCATTGAAGGCAAAGGATAATGATCCTTTAGAGATGCCTTGTTCAAATATCTGAAATCAAAACAAAGTTTGATTTCACTATTCTTCTTGCACACTAGAACTAGATTCATGACCTAAGTAAATTACTTGATGGGAAAATAATTTTTTCCTCAATGAGTTTGGATAATTCCTTTTTCATGAGGGGCTCCATCTTTGGATTGATTGGTCGCTACTTTTCTCTGATGGGCTTGATACCAAGATCAAGATCACTGGAGTGTTGAGCAACACTTGGATCAAAACCTTTGAGGTCTTCATACTCCCACAAAAAGATATCACTGTATTTTTGATAGAGAGATGAAGGCATACTTTTCATTGTGCGCCCAACTCTTTCCTGCATGCAATAGTGACTCGGGAGTAGTCTTATTGCGTGATGCACATATAATTTTCTTCACCCTTGAACTCATCATCAGGGCTAAAAATTTTCTCTAAGGTGACAAAAAATTTAGTTATATTATTTGACTTTAGTTGAATCAGTTGGTCACCATAGCTATCATGAAAGTCAGCTTGCATGCTTGATGAGAATTCAACTTCATTTTGAATGAACTGGACGATCTGTACGTCACTGTCAAACACTTGCCAACTGGTATTTTTGTATAGAATGGATGGTCTGATCACCATATTGATGTGCTGAATGTTTCCTTGATAAATTCCTTAGCAAGAGAGAACTACAAACCAAGCGCAACCATTTGATCAGCTTCCTTATTAATTTTTTGTGGCACCACCTGAATATTTAGGTGGCGTAACTTCCAAAGACCATAACTTTTGCACCGTAGCTCTGACTGACTCTGTTCAAAAGGCAACGGAAAGCTTGGAATGAGTAGAATGTGATGAAAAGGTGCTAAACTTTGTTTAGTAATGTTTGACCCCCGAAATCCATGTTTAAGGGGCCCAAATTGTGATTTTTGTAGTGTTGTCTAAAAATAGTAAATTCTAAAAATAGTATGTTTCGTAAAATTAGTGCACATGTAAGTCTTGGAAGATGAAACACCTTGTCTCCCTCGAGATTGGTGACCTTCCACATTCCTTTAGTTGTCCTTTCATATTTCTAAAATTATTATAAATGCATATGTAACCCGAAAAGGGATAAACATCTCCTGGGAGAGATAACTGATGTATTTGAAGTCTTTGAGTAATTTACATATCTTTTCAGAGATAGTTTTTTTTCAATTCATCTGACATAATTGTTAATCTATTCCTGATGCCTGAAACCCCTTGGTTTTGGATCAGTGGTATCAGAGCTAAGTCATCTTGAGAGTGTATGATCCCCAGAACGAGGTCAGAATACAAAAAGCTTGGGTGGTCCACATGATCCTTTAGAATACTTGCATGTTCGTTGTAGGTGAACTCCAATGGCAGACAACACCAGGATGGATGATCCTCTCAAAAATATGGTGAATGAATCTCTTAGGGAGAAAAAGGATCATATGCTACAACAATTCACCCAGATTCTGCAACAACTACAAGTAGGAAATCATGCCTCCTCATCTGTAAATCAGTCCTTTGGTGCCTCGACTCCATTCAAGGTGCAAGTAAATTTTGACATTCCTATTTTTGAGGGTAAGATCAATTCTGATGCAGTAGAGAACTGGTTGGACCAAGTGACCTCATATTTTTCTATCAATCAATTTACTGATAAGGAAAAGACAACATTTTCTCTATTGAAATCGTCTCTTGCTGTTAAAAATTGGTGGGGCATGTATAAGAATGGGCTCGAAAGGGATGAGCTAGGAATCGCAGAGGAACCCACATAGAATGATTTTGTGGATGCCATAAAGGAAGAATATTACCCTGTTGGGGCCTATGATGATTTGTACATATAGTGGCAACAACTCCGTCAAGGTAAGGACCAGTCGGTTTAAGATTATACTGACAAATTTCATTCTCTGTCTACAAGATTGGGCATTCAAGACACATAACAACATAGGATTCTAAAATATCGTAGTGGCCTATAATGGAGCATCCGAGAGGACATGGACTTCTTTCAGTTTCAAACCCTTGGTGAGGTATACAAGTTTTCAGTCAAGATTGAACAAAAGCATAAAAGGACTGCCAAGAACCAACCCGCGAGGGGGAAAAATGATAAAGAAGGCCAGACCCGAGGCCAAGGTTGGAAACATAAGGAGTCACAAGGAAATAAGATGTAAAAGGAGAAGATAGGGAAGTGGTGCGACCTCCACAAAACAAATCACCACTCTAAGGAAGAATGTCGAGCCATCAAGTCCTTACTCGCTGAGTCATCTTCTTCAACACTCTACACCAGCAGTTACAGACCCGAGGTCAAGGATGAAGAAGATGAAATTATAGATGCTGAGCCAGATGTGATCATTGCCACCTCAAAAGTCAAGAATATGGATGAAAAGGAAAGGCTCTTCCACTCCAAGCTTTGGGTAAAAGGTAAGTGACTGCATTTTATCCTTGATAGTGGAAGTTAGAAGAATTTAATTTCTGTTGATGTGGTAAAGAGCCTAAACCTCCCTGTGAAGCAACATCCGCAGCCATATAGTATTGGGTGGTTAAACCCAGGAAGAGACCTCTAAGTCACATAACAATGCCTCCTTTCATATGCCATCAAGCCCTTCCATGATGAAGTCATGTGTGATGTTGCTCCATTAGATGTTTGTGATGTGCTCCTAGGCCAACCATTTATGTGGGATAGACATGGCATCTATGAGTCACAACCTAGAAGGGTCACCATTACCATTAGGAGTCAACATTATCAGATACCTGAGGTCATTCCCCCAAAATCTATCTCCCTCATCAGTGCTTAACAATGTAAGAAGTTAGTGGAGAAAACCAAACAGTTTATCGTCTTGATGATCAGGCCAAAACCTACAAACAAAATTGTTACAGCCTCCATGAACATGCACTCAATGCAACAACAAAAGTAGCTCAACCAAATAATAACTGAGTATGATGATCTATTCCAGACACCTAAAGGAGTGCCATTTCAGTGTCAGGTAAAACATGTTATTGATTTGGTCCCGGGGTCTCCTTTACCCAACAACCCTGTGTACCGTAGGCCAGTCCTTGAAAATGAGGAGATCAAGAGGCAACTCAAGGAATTGATTCAAAAGGGACATATTAGGCCAAGCTCTTCACCCTGTGGAAGTCCAGTTGTCTTAGCACCAAATAAGGATGGAACATGGAGACTTTGCATTGACTATCGGGATTTGAACAAAATCACTATGAAGAATTGCTACCCCCTCCCAAGGATTGATGATTTGCTAAACCAGCTCCACAGTGCAAAATTTTTCACCAAAATTGATCTCAAATCTGGCTATCACCAGATCCCTATCGAGCCCACCGATGTTTGGAAAACTACATTTAAGTCTCATGAAGGCCTATTCGAATGGTTGGTCATGCCTTTCGGACTAACTAATGCACCTGCAACATTCATGCAGATGATGGATGACATCCTGCAGACCTACACCAACTCCTTCGTGGTGGTCTACCTAGATGATATACTCATTTATAAACATACCTGGGAGAGCCATCTGCAACATGTTCGAGAAGTACTTCAGACCCTCAGGAAGTACAGACTGTATGCAAATATAGATAAGTGCACATTTGGGATGAAAAAGGTCCAGTACTTGGGTTACGTAGTGGATGAGGAAGGAGTCCATGTCGACCCAAAGAAAATTTAGGTTATTTAGAGGTGGCCTACCCCAAAGAATCTTACAGAGCTTCGTAGTTTCCTGAGCCTTGCCAATTTCTATCACCGGTTTGTCTTGGGTTTCTCATATATTTCCTGGGCACTCAATCAGGTGACTAAAGGAGGGAACAAGGCTAAATTCCAATGGGGGGAAGTACAGAAGAAAACATTTGAAGGGCTAAAAGAAAGGCTATGCTCAACCCCTATCCTTTCCCTTCCTGATCTACATCGTCCATTTGAACTGATGACAGATGCATCTGAGTATGCCTTGGGAGCTGTTATCATATAACATGGCCACCTTATTGCATACCATAGTGAAACATTCAATGACACAGTCAAGAAGTACCCAACATATGACAAGGAGATTTATGCCATCATCTAGGCATATAAGTAGTGGAAACACTACATTCTGGGGAAGGAGATAGTAATCCACACTGACCATAGGCCTTTGGAGTTCCTTCAGACACAGAGCAAGTTGAGGAATGAGAGACACCAGAAATGGGCCAAATACCTACAATAGTTTCACCTGAAAATAAAGCATAAGAAGAGAAGTGCCAATTTAGTAGCAGATTGCCTAAGCCGCCCTCCAATTGCAGGCCTCACAACTATTCTTGATCTCTGTGGACATGAGACTTCAAGTTGGTGCAATTTGTATGAGAAGGACCCTAAGTTTTCAGACACATATCAGGCCCTCCGTGAAGGAAAACATGTCTCTGATTTCTATCTTCAGGATAATCTCCTCTACCATATGGGACACATCTGTGTTCCATCAAGTGAACAACAGAAGATGATTTGGGAAGCAGACTTTTGTAGGACCGCAGGGCACTTTGGCATGGACAAGACATTGGCAGTACTTCAGAAGCATTTCTACTAGCCTAATCTAAGGACTGATGTGGTGAAGTATATTAAGTCCTGCACTCCTTATGTAATTGCTAAGCTAACTAACAAGAAACATGGATTGTACACACCATTGCCAGAACCAACCAAGCCTTGGGAATCTATCTCGATGGACTTCCTCTTAGGTTTGCCAACTTTGAAACATGGGAATGATGGTGTTTTTGTTGTAGTTGATCAATTTTCTAAAATGGCTGTAATGGTTTCCTGTAAGAAAAATATTTTTGCTGAAGATACTACTAAACTTTATTTCAGTCATGTATGGGTCAACTTTGGGCTCCCCAAGTCTATTGTTTCTTATAGGGATAGCAGGTTCCTGAGCATCTTATGGTCCACCTTATGGGGAATGTTGGATACAAAGTTGATGAAGTCCACATCCTTTCACCCACAGAATGATGGGCAAATAGAAGTGGTGAATCGCCTAATTGTTCACATGCTTCGTATATACCACTCCAAGCACTCCCGCACATGGGATGAGGCCCTGCCATACATACAACTTGGATACAATCGAGCCCTGCACAACTCCACTAAAAACAGTCCATTTCAAGCTTGTTACAGATTATAACCTATGGCTCCCATCGATGTATGCATCCCAATTCCTACCATGGAATTCACAACTCATGGAAAAAGTGAAGTAGAAAAGGTGACAAGGTTTGTTGAACAGATCCATGACATTTTACATAAAATGAATAAAAAGTATAAGAATCACCATGAGAAACACATGATTCCACATCATTTCCATGTTGGTGATAAGGTTTGGTTGTGGCTTCAGAAGGAACGGCTTGCAGGTTCACACAGAAAGATTTGACCTCTCTGGTATGGTCCTTACACTTTCACTAAGCAAGTAGGGGAAAATACTTTCGAGTTGAATCTTCCACCCTACCTTGGTCTGCACCCCATCTTCAATGTGGACCTCCTCAAGCCATATCATCCACCTTTTTTGGATACTTCAGTCATAGCAGAACAATTGGACATCTTCGAGCTCAATCCAATGAGTCTTTCCCTAGCTGAAGAAGATCAGATTCTGGACAATTTGACTAAGACCACCAGAGGACAACCTATTTAACTCTATCGTGTGATAAATAAAGGAAATCTCAGTCACCAAGGTGAGTGGCTCACTACATACTAGGTAAATAAGAAATTTCCACATTTGATGGGGCATCTTAATGCAATGGAGACCATTGCTTCTGAAGGAGGGAGGAAATATCCAGGCAGCAATTATAGTGGCGCAACTTCCAGAGACCATAACTTTTGCACCGTAGCTCCAATTGACTCTGTTCAAATAGCAACGGAAAGCTTGGAATGCGTAGAATGTGATGAAAAGGTGATGAAACACAAAATTAGTAAATTCTAAAAATAGTATGTTTCACAAAATTAGTGCACATGTAAGTCTTGGAAGATGAAACACCTCGTCTCCCTCGAGATCGGTGACCTTCCACATTCCTCTAGGTGTCCTTTCATATTTCTAAAATTATTATGAATGCATATGTAACCCGAAAAGGGATAGACATCGTCTGGCAGAGATAACTGATGTATTTGAAGTCTTTAAGTAATTTACATCTCTTTTCAGAGATAGTTGTTTTTCAATTCATCTAGTACAATTGTTAATCTGTTCCTTAAGTCTGAAACCCCTCGGTTTTGGATCATTTTCATTGTGCACCCAAGTCTTACTGAGCAACAACTCTTTCCTGTGTGCTATAGTGACTGGGGAGAAGTCTTATTGCGTGACACACATATAATTTTCTTCACCCTTGAACTCATCATCAAGGCTAAACATTTTCTCTAAGGTGACAAAAACTTTAGTCATATTATTTGACTTTAGTTGAATCAGTTTGTCACCATAGTTGTCATGCAAGTCAGCTTGCATGCTTGATGAGAATTCAACTTCATTCTAAATGAAATGGATGATCTGCACGTCACTGTCAAACACTTGCCAGCTGGTAGTGTTGTCTGGAATGGATGGTCTGATCACCATCTCGATGTGTTGAATGTTTCCTTTGACAAAGTCCTCAGCAGGAGAGAACTGCAAACCAAGCACGACCATTTGATCAGCTTCCTTACTAATTTTCGTGGCACTACCTGAATATTTAGAGCATCAAAGCTTTCAAGGAGGTCCCAAACTCTATGTTTATAAGCTTTGATAAACTTATTATTTTCCTGACACTTGTTAGTAACTTGGTGAATAACCAATTCTATATCCTCGAATATCCACAACACCTTAATCATTTTCTTCTCAGCAATGAGAAGGCCATGCACCAATGCTTCATTAGAATAGGTAAACTGTAATTTGTGCACAAAGAAGAATTTCTCATCCTTAGAGGAAATAAGAACGACTCCTACTCATGCCTCGTTTTTGCTTATAGAACCATCAAATTATAACTTCCATAGACCAATTTTCTCTTCATTTTTCTTGAGCGCACGTGGCAACATAACTTCTTCTTCAATAATGTAATAATTACCAAGCCCAGTTTCATAAGCTTCTAGTTCTTCGTCATATGGGTCAAATTTATGGTGCCTCTCTGCCCACTCATCAAGTACTAGATCAGAAATAGAAGGTGGAAGATGATGCTCTTTAGGAACTGAAGCTGGTTCCTGGATTAAACAATTGGCTTGGAGAGGGGATGGGACATATGACTCTACATGATAGGAAAATATTGGCTCAGCTTGTATGGTAAAACGGGTACCATACCTTGTTTTGAGTAACATATGAGACCAATCAGAAGACAAGTAACCACCCACTTTTGTAGTAAATTCTCTTAATAGACATAGGGCAGACAAAAGAGGCAAGTCAATGATAGATACATCTTGAGTTATGGTGAGGCTTGGACATACATGAAGGGTCAACTCAAGATCCTTTATGACTCCTAAGGTACTACTAGTTGAGCCATCAAGTTGTAAGACTCCTTTTGTTAGGGGGCTATACTTGAGACCTAAGACATCAACTATCTTCTTAGGCACGACCGAAGTACTAACACATAATTCAATCATGTAATTATGCACTAGGTGTTTGCCTATGATCAAGGACATATAAAAGGGTGGGGTTTTAACAACTTTACTTACTTTCTTCTCCTCATCTTGGCAGATGTTGATAGAAGCGCATGACTTCTGTATAACTAGATTAGTGTGCAGGAGTTGCACCAGAGCCTCATGTAGCAGATCCTGTTGAGATGGAATGGTTAGAGCATCCCACATTGTGAAATTTATATTTGTATTATTTATCTGGTCCATAATGCTGAATGGAAGACCTGATGACTTGTGCATTTGAGGGACAACAATGTCCTTTCTTGACTATTTAGGCACAAAAACAAGGGCTTTAACCAAAGCTGAGGCTTGACCCACCAAAGGAGGGGTGCGTGCCACTTCTGGAGAAGCTTTACGTGGGATCTCTTGTGTAGGGACTTGAGCACTTTTACCGCTGGATGCCCTGGCTGCATCTTTCTACTTTTGATGGTCTGCTTGTGTTGTTGGGATTGTGACCTGCGCGCCAAACTCAAGCATTCTCTTCTTATGTCTTGTGTTGTCCGTAACTTGGGCATGCGGTCTATTTGTGTCCTCTACTACCTGGTTGATTGCACAGAAGTCCTCAGCGCCAAAGAACATTAAATTTTCCTCTAGAGGAGCTTCTGGCCTTTCTTGGTGTAGTCATTTTTATACCCTTAGAATAAGTCTAATCCCATGCACGCTGGCCTATCACCCAGCAGACGCTGGGCACTCACTTGAGGCATGTGTGGGTGTCGAACCCCTCCTTTATGTGAGTTTTGTGAGAATAGATTACTTAATGATAGAAACTTAGATATAAAAGGTAAAGTACCATGCATTCATTTTGAGAGCCTCAGATGAGTTATTATACGAATACACTCATTCAAAATCAAGAGAAACATCATACAAAGAACAGGTCTGATCAATAACATAAAGAAATGGCACTAGGGTTTACATCCACGAACATTATATTCTTAGAATAAAACCATTTATTCATATTGATCATAGTTCAGTAACCACATTACATTCACCAAGGCCATAACATGTCAATGCATCAATGTAGATAAGACTCATGCATGAGAAGCCCTAGCTATGCTTTTCATATTACAAAAATTGTCACAAACCCATCCCCCTAGATATGCTATCACTCCTACAATCCTCTTAATGAGAACCCCAAACCTCTGGAACCTCCTATTATTTTTGCGGAGCTTCGCCCTTCATTCTCTCTATGTTGATCCCTCTTCTCTCCCTTGATAGTGCCCCCTTTTTCTTCTACCTGAGCATCTTTATATATAACTTTAACATCCACTGCCATGCCTTCCTTTAGGAGTAGATCACTTTCCAAGTGTCCACGTGGTCCTCTAATGGAGCATGCTTACCCTGATCTGAGCTCTCCAATTTCTGCAATGATGTCTTTCTAGATCCTTCCATCTTGTGGAATATTCCTTTCTTGGTAACCAAGTCTCCAGGCTGGCACCTTATCCACTTTGCATGATTAGTTGGGTCACGCTTTTCTTGTGTGCTTTCTAGAATGCCAAATATGGCTAAGTACTGAAATCCTTTTCTTTTCCTTGTGCACGCGCCATGGTTTCTACTAAACCCTTCTAAAACCCTTGTTCGATGTGCTTTGCACTGTGCGCCCTTCTTTATATTGGTCCCGTGCACACATGCACCGTTGGGGACTTTGTCAATATTATGAGGCCCAACATCACCCCACACTAATATTATTATATGTCCTCAGAAACATCCTTCAAATAATAAAGAATGACGGGACTCTGAATAGTTGGAACAAAGAATGACAGAATGAAGAATGGAGGAAAGAAGAAGAATATGTTTATTGTTGAATGAGTGAGAAATCCTTCATTATATCTACCTCAATATTCTCCTAGGCATCTACTTCACTATGTGCTTCCTTGAGTAGGTCGCCCACCAGAGTGCTTACCTCATCGAAACTCATCTCATCCCCCTTGGCACCCATTGTATCAACGATCCCTTCCAGATGTTTTCCAAGGTCGTCCAACACATCCATCTTGCAGGTGATCTGGGGATATAAATCCTTCATCTGGTTTTTGATCGAGCCTCTCAGGGTCTTGATGGCTTCATACTTCTTCTCCACCTTAGCCATGATCTTATCATATTCTGCTATATTCCCCTTATTCTTCTCCTGAAACTACTTGAGCTCTACCTCATGCGTAGAAACTAGGATGCTTGCTACTCTCTCCCTTTCAGTGCATATGTTGTAAGCAACTTCAGCTACATGCGTGGCATATTTTATAGTGGCAAGGAGTTTGGTGTACCATGTGACTATCTCCACAACCTTCAGTTTCTCCTCCTTCTCTTGGCGCACCAATGCCTCTTCTGCTGACTCTAAGGTGAGTGGACACCTTTCCATTATAAGGATGCGAGTTAAATCTTCCAAGCACTACAAGGTGAATTCATATATTTGCTTAGGAGGTGCTAGGTCTAGATGCTTTAAGATAATATCATCTGTAATCATTTCTATCTTCTTATAGACCTCTCACACCTTTGTCTTCTCCTCCTGTAGCTGTTGTATATATTTACCCCCCCGGGTAAATATAGATAAATGCAAGCAGAAGCATGTCAGAGGGGTTAAAAAAAACTGACGCCAAAGAACATGTCGCAAGGGTTGGAAAACCCGACACCAAGGGAAAGCGGGTTTCGGAGGTGGAGAAACATGGCACAGAAGCATGTCAGAGGGGTTAAAAAACCCGATGCCAAAGAACATGTTGCAAGGGTTGGAAAACCCGACGCAAAGGGAAAGCGGGTTTCGGAGGCGGAGAAACATGGTGCAGAAGCATGTCAGAAGGCTTAAAAAAAACCAACGCCAAAGAACATGTTGCAAGGGTTGGAAAACCTGACGCAAAGGGAAAGCGGGTTTCGGAGGCAGAGAAACATGGCGCTGAAGCACATGGTGAAAACATGTCGAGGCATCCTCCAAACCTAATGCAAATGCAGAGGAGAACCCTGAACCCGACAGGCAGAAGACCTTGATGCGGGAAATATTCAGATCACCATAACTTTTTACAGGGAGCTCGGATTCACACAAGGTTGGAATTTTCGGAAAGCTCTCAGCGTCCTCTATGCAACTACAACTGGATATCTTTAATTGGGTGGGAACAAGTTCTTAAAAATGCAAAAATATAGTTCACCATATTTTGAGGTTGTTGGGGATCTCACCTACCTCCATGATGAGGAGTTAGGTGCAGTCTTGGAGGTGGTTGGGGCAGAATTCGAATCACTCTCTTCTCCCTCAAATTTTCTCATATAAATAAAAGAGAGGCTCTTTGTAAACATTGGACATTTTTCATTTTGCATCCTCCCTTCTCTCCTGCTTGCAAGAGAATTTGTGGAGCCTTCAAACCTCCCATATGGATTGTAATGCCATTTTTTGCCTCTTGGCCACTACAATGTACTGTATCAACCCTTGAGCAATATATATATGTCTGTGATTGATTCTAAACCCTCTCATGTATTGATTGCTATCATTTTTGATCTCTTATTGCAGTTCGGTTACCTGTGCATGGTTTTTTGTAACGCATCTATGTGGTCTGTGTTAAATTTGCAAAGCGAGTGTTCAACATTCCTTGGTGCATCACCTCTGTTAGTTTAGGGTTGTTATTTCATGCATTTTCTTACCCTGTCTCCTTGGCAAGTTAGATTAGGTTTTTGAGTAAATCCTCCGCATTTCTACGTGTGCATCTGAACAGAGGAATAGGAGCCGACCTTCATCCGGAGAGCTTTTCTGATTTTGCAAGGTCCCACACTTGGGAAAAGCTCCATGTTGTGCAATCACACTGAGATTCTCAACCCATCGTGTTGCAAAGTCCCAGGGGTGTTGCGTTTCGACACCAACAGTAGCTCATGCCTTAACTGTGTGCTGATCAACTCTTCTTGCTTTAGGTCCTTGTTCTTTTCAATGAGCTCCTCCTTTTTCTTCTCCTATTCCCCTTCTTGGAATCTCACCTAGTCATTCCTTTTGAAAAGTCTTGCCTCAACTTCCACTGAAACTTTATTGAGTGCATTACAGACTTGTTCATTAGATAATTGTCGAGCATTTACCAGTGGGTTTATCCCTTTTGCCTTTAGTATCTTCATCAGCACCCCTTGGCTTGCTTCAAATTCAAGCTCATCAACGTGGGAATCAAATGCCCAAGATATCATCTTCCTGGTTCGCGGGTACGTGCCTTCCTCATCAAATGAAGACATTGCCATGAATTGTTCAATTGGCACAATGCTTTAGAAGCACACACATAGCACTTTGTTGGGATCATTGATATAGCCCATTCCCTGCCCTTGTGCTACAACAATACTCTTCCCTCATGTGTGCACGCCCTTCAGAAAGCTCACCACTAGGTTGGGATCCCCTCCCATGCTTCCATACTCCTTTCCAATGCTCTCGTCTTCTATTTCCTTGACTATCATGTCTGCACTCTGCTCCACCTCTTACTCTACTAACTTCTTGATTATGCCCGCTACTACTCTCTCTGCAACCTCTTCTATCTACTCCTTAGTGAGGCTAAGGGGTCCTCTGATCCCTAGTGTTCACTTCCTCGCTAACCCCCTTGCTTTGAGTGCCTTCATCATCTCCATTCTTGTCTTTATTTCCTTCTTCCTCTTAATTGTGTACATCATACATGAGATGATTATGAACTTCTTCATCCTCATCGTTGTCCTTCTTGCCCTTGTAGGCCTCCAAGATCTTCATCTCCTTCGAGTCTGCCTTCCCCGCTACCTTATGTTTCTTCCTAGCTGGGGATTCTTCCTCTTCCTCAGTAGGTGATTCCCTTTTGGGTGACTCTTGTTGTTTTAACACCTCTTCCTCAGGTGTCTTCTCCTTCTCCTTGATGGGAGACTTCTTCCTATGCGTGTATGTTCTTGGCTTGACGCTTGACTCCGGTGTGCCCACAGATTGTGTTGTCTGTACACTTGGTGCTTTCTTTCCCAACGCTTCTTTTTCTAGGGTCTCTTCCCTTTCTTTCTTCTTCAACACGACCTTCTTCCTACCAGTGGGATCCTCTGGGATGGAGACATAATTCTCCAAGTAGGCACCCTTCTCATACTTAGGCCTGATGCATAAATACACCCTTGCTATGGTTCTTTCGGCAATTGGCAATGTCAAGGGTTTCATCATCTATACTTCGTGGGAGACATACTTCTCCACATACACGCACTTCTTTAGGTATACGAGCTTCCTGCACAACTCACGGTGGTGCTGGTCCACTTCACTAAGGTTGAACCTTAGCCTTTTAGCTTCCTTGAAGCGGTTGCCCCTTCTTGTAAATAGTGCGTGGTGAAAGAGAAATTTTTTTTACACCATGGACTTTCGGTCCCATATGTTAAAGTGAATTTGCTAATGCATAAGTGTTGGTTTATAGCAAACTCAGCCTCTCCATCTACTAGCGTGGGAAACTATTTGGGTAATCTCCATTCTTTCCCGAATGCATTGCACATTTGCTTGTACCATTTCTCCAGGTGCGCCTTGTGGGCAGCTGTCATGGTATCGCAAGTATACTTTTCAAATATTTTTGTGTGCGAGGGATCTTCATCTAGATAGTCCCATATGAACATCTCTGGCCCATCGGATACTCCAATCTCTGAGAAGACAATGGTGAAAAGGACATTTCCTAACATTATCTTATCCCCTTCCTATGTGCTGGTGATGATCTCGTCTACAATATAGGTGGATAGGTTGTAGATGGTTCCTTCAGAAATCTTTCGGCATACATTCAACCATGCCTTGTTTACTTGCATCCACCTCTCTTGACCAATTTTTTGTAATCATAGGATTCCATAGTCTCCTTGATGGCCTCCTTATCCTTCAAGTCATTATCTATGGAGTCCCCTTCGCAAACCAGGATAGTAAACTTTGATATGAGTTGAGGAGTTATGTGCATTTTGTGGCCCACAAAATAGAAGTGGGCCTCATGCACAAATGACATCAACCACTGGTATAACCACTTGGACTTGCCAAAATAGGGCAACTCATAAAGTTACAGGAACCTGACCTTTCCCAACTTGACCTTTACCTCATCACTGTAGATCGACATTCCCTCTGGTGTCCTCTTATCCATCAGACAAACCATTTCCACCACCATCTCATTTTCTGTGGTACTCGTGTGATGATTGTAGTCTCTCACAGGCATCTTCCTCATGTGTGATATGCATTCTTTCCCCAGCAACACTCCATCTAGGTACTGCATCTCTACATACCACTCCTCATTGAAACTTGTGGCAGTACTTGCCTATTTTCCTTTGCCCTTGTCCTTTTTTGGTGAAATGGTTGCCTTCTTTGGTGCCATCTTCCTTTTCAAGTTTTAATTTAAAACTCGTCTTCCTCACTCTTCTTCCTCACTCTGTGGCTTAACTTCACGAAGTAATCGTTCTACCTCCATGCCCTAGCTATAGAACCCTAATTTGGAAAAATTCTTCAATAGACACCGCACTCCTCTAAAACTTTCTTCCCTATGCCCATGTACTCCTTCCACTCTAGTTCACAGATCAACCTTTTCACATACTCAGATCTCTATGATTCTCCCTTTGCACAAATATTTCTTTGCGGATGCCCTAGTTCGTAAGAGCTTCTTCAATCTTGTAATGGTAAGGTAAAATAATAATGTGCCCGACTTCATACTTATAGCTTTTAGCTCTTCTCTGGCAATAAATGTTATGCCACCCATCGATTTACTTATCATTAAATGCAAACTTTTCCACTAAAGCCATCGTTAAGTGCCTTTAGCCAGGCACCCAATCTTGCACGAAACCTTCTACAACCTTTTGGAACACAAAAATCCTTACTGACCGAAGAATCTTATGCACACATTTGCAGTGCTGAAGGCACTTCTTTTGTCAACTTGATTTTTTCTGTCACCTACCTCATGTTTTTCATGCACTTCTCATCCTTTATATGTGGTCTTTATTAAGCTATCTTGACACCAAAAATTCTTGTCCACCATTTCCCCGTGTGTTCTTCTATCTCTCGCACCTTTGATCCTTTAAACTGGGCCATACAAATTTCTCTACCAACTTGTACCTCACTTCCCACTACTCCTTACCAGCTTATACCTCAGTTCACACTACTCCATCTCACACTAAATCAGATGCACGGTCCTCTGTGCATACACAACCTTTTGAAGTAATGTGGTTACCAACACATAGGGCACAAAATAACATAAACAGAAGGGAACAAGTAGTAAGAAAGGGAAATATATGGAAAGAAAAATGCATAAAGGGAAATCCTAAGCTAATTGGCAATACTGCCCTATTTACAAAAACAAGGAAGGTTTATTTATAGTAGGGCTTTAGCCTACTCCCATTGAAATGGCTAGGTAGTTTCTTCCCATCTAGCACATGTAACTGGCATGTGCCTGACTCAAGGATGTGCAAGATGATGTATGGGCCCAACCAATGGACTTTCAACTTCCCCGAATGGCACAAAAACTTGGAATCATACAACAAAACCATTTTCCCAATCTCAAACTGCTTATTCTTGATATGACGATCATGTCATGCCTTTTTTCTGGCATTTTTAGTCTTCAGACTCCATCTAGTAAGTGATCTCCTTTCGTCCAACTACAGTAACTTGTCTATCCTTTCCTCGAGCGCTTGCTCATTAGCCAATCCTCCTACGTGCATTATATGCATCGATGGTAATATGAATTCAACCAGAAAAACAACCTCTATGCCAAACACTAACTGAAACGATGTGGCTTTTTTCAGTCTCTTTTAGGTTGTCATGTATGCCCATATAATGGTTGATACCTTATCATCCTAATCTTCTCTTCCAACATCACAAATTTTGGTCAATGTGTGACTTAGTATCTTGTTAAATGCCTCAACTGTTCCATTTTCTTGAAGGTAATAAGGGGTAGTCTTGTGATGGGCCACCATAAAATCTACCAATAAAATTCTAACTATTTCATTCAGAAAATGTGTGCCCCTATCACTTATTAAACTTAACAGACATCCATACCTACTGATTATGTTTTCCCATAAGAATCTCATTGCTATTTTTATTGTGTAATCCTTTGTAGGTGTTGCCTCTTCCCATCTTGTCAAGTAGTCAGTGCAAGTGATGATATACCACGAACCAGTCCTTCGCACGGCAGGTGAAATAGGTCCTATAAAATCAATCGCCCATTTTTCAAATGGTTCTGTGCTAGCTATAGGCCTTAAGGGCATTTCATCTTTTTTCCTTGGCTTGCCAAGGTGCTAGCAATAGCCATAGGCCTTGTAAAATTCATGACAATCTTGGTAGATGCTTTCCCACCAAAGCCCTGCAAGTAGACTCTTCCATGCGGTTGAATTTCCTACATAGTGTCCTCCTACAATCCCACCATGCGCTTCCTCCATGATTGCAACGTGCACATGCTCTAATATGCTATAGATCAAGAATTTTTGTGCTTGTTACCTGTCCAAGTTAATACACCAAACTAAACACAAAAGTCCTGAAAAAATCAAATGAAATCAATACCTGATAGTTAAGACGGGATCTGAAGATGTAGATGAGAGGAAAGCCAATGTAGATAAGACGGGCGCACACGAGCAATCCTGTAAAGTAGATCCAAAAAACCTGTGATGTACAAATCCTTGGAAGAAAAAGACAACGTTAAAAGATATTTGGGTGGATAGCCCAAAAAGTGGGTTCGGGAAGTGATGAGCTTCCTCGGCGGATGTCAGTCCATGTTTTCAATAAGGAAAGAAGCATACATGATAAAAGATGTAGGTAAATGTTTAGATTTTCTAATTAAAAATAAAAGACAGAATGTAAACAACAGACAAAATATAAACAGAACACAAGAAACTATGAAAACAATGCTAGACCTATGTTACCTATACTTGGCACCTATTTGCAGGTTGATCGACATCGACCAGATTATGGTCGGTGTAAATTTCTTTAAGCGGCACCGATTAGGGTAAATCGGTGTCGACTGGAGGCAAGTTGCAGAAATCTTGATGGATGATTGATGAGGACTAGATCGTGAACACCTGTAGGGGCTGCAAAGAGGTAGATAGAGTTTCACCTTAGCTAGATACAGGAACAAAGTCACCAAGAGGTCGAGGAATCCTCACGATGTTGATGTTGTGAGGGTAGAGTAACGGTACACCTCTCAGGGATTGATTTGGACAAAATTCTCTCTTCTTCCGATTGACGATTCGAAGGCTCAAGGCTTAAGCTTTCTGTATCTCTTTCTGTCTAACCAGAACTAAATTCTGGCCTTGTATTTATAATCAGTGCCGACTGAGGTATAATCAGTGCCATTTCAAAAAATTGGCGTCGACCGAGTACCAGTTAGCACCGATCAGGGAACAAATTCCCAAAATGGCCAAAAAGGATGAATTGGAAAGATAAGAGTATTATCCTTCCAACCCAAATACGGGAAATATTCCGCTACATGGTTTGGGGAGAGGAGAAATAGGGGGGATAGATGGATAGAATTGATATGGGAGGTTAGGAATTGATATGGGGTAGATAAGTGGTTAAGATACATGTAAAAAGTATAATTAAATAGTTAATATTTAATTATCCATGGGTAAAATACAATGGGGTATAATAAACTTAGGATATGTTTAATTAGATATTTAATTAACACCCTAAAGGAAAAGTGGTGATATAAAGGTGCCCCAGGTTACCCGAGAAGGTAAACGATTGTGGGGGACACTAAATTGGGTAACCAATTTTAGGTGTCTACATTTTGCCCCTTTTTATCGAGTAACTTGCGATAAGCAAAGTTGCAAGACAAAAACAAGGAGTTGGAAGAAAGGAAGAAAAGTGATGATGCGATCCCCCTTAAACTAGGGATGGGATGAATCTCAAAAGACCAACCGATCCCAAGTTGGAAAAAGGTAGATGAGAACGAGGGATGCCCCAGCTAGATATCTGGAGTAGATCTGATCATTGACGATGCATGAAAATAATAAAAAAGGTAGCAATCTAAGGAACTCACATTGATAGGGCAGACTAGACGGTCTTCGTATGAGATGACGTTAGCGACTCTAGACCCGTGAGTAGGAGGACTGCAAAATAGTAGCAACCAAAGAGTGACACATTGGTAGGGACAACTAGACAGTCTGCGAAGGAGACGACGTTAGTGCCTACAGACCCATTATCCTTAGGCTGCCACAAATGCGAGTGACCCATGTACAGGGACCAGACTCGAAATGGGTGATAACATCAAAAATATGTGCCAAAAGGCAACACTAAAGTCATAATAATGATTAGAGAAACAAGCCAAGCATCAACGCTTTGGCAAAAAAGATGAAGAGACATTCTCATTGGAAGGATATAATGTGAAAAGACAAGAATGTAACCAATCGGTGACGATTGGCCTCAATCGGCATCGATAAGAACAATTGACGTTGACTAAACCAATCAGCGTTGACTAGAAATAATCGACGCCGACCATCCCAAGACCCTATAAATATGGGAAAGGGAAACGGTAATGATTTATTTACATTGCGACGATTGATTTAGAAAGAGTCAAAAATTGAATTTGAGCAACATGGAAGCCTTCGGGAGCAGTCAAAAGCAGAAGAGGACACGACCTGGGGTAAGTGGATTTACTTTAGCTTTGTGTATGTTTTTATTGTTCAATAACATACTAGGATGCTAGATTTTAGGAAAAGTGGGGCTGAGTGGGAGGCCAGAGTGTCTTGGACACTCAGCCTCTCAATCGGTGTTGATTGACAAAATCGGTGCCGATTAGGTTCAATCGGCGTTGACTAGATTAGATCGACGTCGATTGGAACTCAATCGACACCGATTGGATAGATGAGACCTAGAAAGTAGAGAAATGTGCTTTTGATGTTTTAATTTGAATAAATGAGAAGCTAACACCATTTTTGATGTCGTGGATGCAGGCACGAGAGGCTTTACACATGCGGGATGCTATTCTTGAGCTTCTAGAGACTATTCTTCCTGATGTGATAGATGCCGATTGGTGTCACCTGGAGCTAGCCAGGCTCGGGGGCTTCCGTTACTACCGATGGGTGCCCCAAGATGTGGAGTTGATGCGAGCCTTGATACGACAATGGGACAACAAGACATGTACGTTCTGGTTCAGGACAGGTGAGATGATCATCACCCACGAGGATATCTATAGGATCCTCAGGCTACTGATTACAGGGGACCCGATAGAGACCACTCCATGAGAGCAGTAACAGAGGGCCCTGGGACGATTATATGGAGACAGGGTAGATGATTCAGAGATAGTGTCTGGGGCAGTGAGGATAGCCTCACATTATAGATAGGATGATGCCAGGAGTAGATGAATAACATTGATTCAGATGGCGATCTCCTACTTTGCTCTACTAGATTCAAGAGGCAGGAGATTTCCACTACTTTTACTGGACTATGTCTGTGACATCCTGGAGTTTAGGTAGGTGTTCACATTTGCAGATGCCTTATTAGCACAGATATATCATGAGCTGTGGATGTACACCATAGGCAGATGGACAGGTATTGATGTCAGCTTTGTGCTCCATTACTGGGCATATGAGCATATAGCAGTGATCAGGCCATCAGGGCTTCCATGGATGCTAGGAGCAGAGGGGGCCCTCGAGTATGGATTCTGATGATGGTAGGTAGACATGGCCCCAGGAGATACAGGGAGATCTATAGAGTGGTATACAGAGCGATTCAAGACTCTGACACCAGAGCAGGTTATATGGAGACCATACCGGGTCTACCCAACATGGGCCGGTTAGGATGCTCACCTGGTGGAGCTGAGATGGAGTAGGGTGGTTAGGGGCCGTAGGCTAGAGATTTTAGAGTGAGTCTCATTTATACGGGTGATGAGGTAGTTTGGTTTGGTACAGATGGTCCCGACCACATATGTGCCATATAGGCGGGACAACAGAGAGACTGACCTGCCGATTTTGATCCCGAAAGATCCACTAAGGGAGGCCCCACCTCCCACAGATAGTGATGACGACGTAGGAGTGGATGATGGCTACGGGGCATGGTACCACACAGAGCTACCATGACACCTCCCAGCATCTGTAGATGTAGATGAGGATGACATAGCTGCAGAGTTAGAGAGATTAGAGGGAGAGAATGCCACTCTGCTATAGACACATCAGGCATCCCTGGAGGAGATTAGGACTTTGACGGAGGAGAGGGATGCATTGATACTGGAGAGAGATACCACTTCGTCAGGAGTGGGATACAACGTGATACAGCAGAGAGATCACTATCATAGACATAGAGAGGCCCTCAGGGCCAAATACGGTGATACAGGCACCACCTCAAAGTCAGGGGCATAGGGTGCGGTAGCAGGAGGGCCACCACCTATAGCAGCAGTGTCATTACGAGCACCTGACATGGTGAGTCTGAGCACTTATTAGGATCCCCTCGCTGAGGTGAGATACTATGAGGATGCCCTAACACAGCATGCCCCCAATGTGCCTCGTTATGGGGTGAGGAGGAGATCAACGACAGTCATGGCTAGTGGTGCATCGGAGGGTGCGAGCACCAGGAGAGATCGAGATGGCGGCAGGGCCATGACAGCAGGCACCTCTAGCTCTATAGGAGATGGCTAGGAGAGACAGCTTGGACCAGAGGAGGGTGGAGGAGATAATGTTTTTCACCTATCTGACTTCACGATTTAGATGTGTTATTTTTGTATCGATATACTGATGTAGCCTCGATTTGAAGGCATTTTTAATGTATGATGTATATGGCTTGATTGGAAGCCATTCACTCTTTTGTACAGACATATATGTATATATATATATATATATATATATATTTCATCCTTTTGTGTTATGTGATTGGACTCTTGTATTTGGATTTTGATAGATAGATGTTATGGATAGAGATAGATGTTATAGATGTGATTTATCATGGATAAATGGTTGATTTTAAACTAACATGTTTTTTTAGATGTTAATTTAAAATGATATAAATATATGGATGCACATGTGTTTTTAATACATGCTTTTTGATGATATTTAGATGAGATTGATGAGATGAGCATAGATGATAGACTTTGACTGAGTAAATTAACATGTTAAATGTCAATTTAACTAGATGAACAACAAATAAACATGGGAAATGTCTATTTAGAATAAAGAAAGAGATGCAATGTTCTTAAAAAGGCACTACACCTAGATAGAAAAAGAATGATAAGTTAGACTCCTCACTGACCATAAATAGAGACCTTGATGGTAAATCAAAAAAATGCACACAAGGCCATAGATATAGATAAAATAAACCTGACACTAGTTAGTCACAAACCAGATCTAGGAGGTAGATGAAACTAGAAGCAAGTATGTATCTCGTCACAATACACGAAGGATTAAACACATGCTTAGACAGGGTCTCCATATGATTGAAAAGGTCTTATACCTCAACTTTATGATTTTTTCTTTTGATAGAAGAGAAAACTGATCAAAGCGGGAAGTTTACAAGATATGGAAAGACTGATCGATACGAGAAGTCTTTCAGAGATGCTAAAAAGTGAACAAACTGGCCAAAAGGAGAATTTTGTTACTACAAAAGGATGATTGATGTGAGAAGCCTAAAAATGCCATGAAATAAATAGTCATCCTTCAAGGGAGAGGTCTGTGTTTTGATTTTGATGGTATCCATCCTTCGAGGGAATGGTCTACACTTTTTGATTTATTTGATAAGGCATGGATAGCTATCCTTTGAGGGATCATCCTATCTTTTTAGGAATTAGGATAGCATCTCTCTTTTTTTTTTTTTGGAAGAAGCTGAGTTTAGACCAGATAGATCAGATGGGGGGAAAAGAAAACATATATAAGCATGTATTCATGTCCCAAGTGGATTGAACACTTAGGATAGATGAAGTAGTGATTAAGGTATTCCTACCATGAGAAGGAACAAGTCCATAAAAAATGCTATGAGTAGAGCCGCAGTGTTCATATTTAAGGTATAGAAAGAAATAATGCGGAGTACCACATAGTTCTGAATCACTACAAAATGTGTGACTGGTTGTAGATGGATGAAAGATCTGTTTTGCGACTAAGATCATGTAAGATAAAGTTTAACAGTAGAAGGGCCTCAGATGCAAAGCATTAAGAGGTTCCATTTCAGGTACACCATCCATGGAAGATAGGTGATAAGTCCCGGACCCATACTTATGAGTGACAACGTACGGACCCATCCAGTTAGGAGCAAACTTACCATGCTGACTCCGCTCTAGTGTAGTGACATTTTGGTTTTCTTTAAGAACAAGATCACCAACTTTGAAGTCACGGTGCTGCAAGTGCTTGTTATAAGCACATTTGACATGCTCAAGATAGACTTGATGATGCTCAAGAGCATTGAGACGTCACTCATCTAGCAACTCAAGCTGCGCTAGATGGTTTTGACGATAGTCCTCATCAGAGACAAATTCTCTGAGAGAGACGCAAAGAGATGGAATCTGGACTTCCAAAGGAAGGACCACCTCAGACCCATAGACAAGAGAGAAGGGAGTAGCACCAGTAGGAGTACGAATGCTAGTCTGATAAGCCCAGAGAGAAAAAGGGATATGTAAATGCCAATCCCTACCAGCTCGACTAGTTACCTTTGCGAGGATATTACGCAAAGTTTTATTGGAAGCCTCAGCTTGGCCGTTAGCTTGGGGATAGTACGGAGAAGAAAAGCTGAGTTTGATATTGAAAGCATCACAAAGGTTCTGTAAATTGATGTTTTTGAAAGACTTACCATTATCTGTGATGAGTTTGTGTGGAACACCAAAGTGACAAATGATGTGTTGATAGACAAAATCAACAATGGGTTTAGCTTTGGTTGATGAAAGAGGAATAGCTTCCACCCACTTAGTGAAGTATTCCGTGGCAGTAATGATAGAGTGATGATCACTGTGAAGAGCAGGGATTGATGAGACCGATGAGATCAAGACCCCATTGTGAAAAAGGCCACAAATCCGCTGCAGGTTGCAAAGCCTGACTAGGGATATGTGTAAGATTGGAATGTTGTTGACACTTGACACATTTCTTAGACATATTCGCAACAGTCTTGATTAAGAGAGGGCCAATAGTAACCTAAATGTAAGATGCACTTAGCTATGGCCAAACCACTACAATGTCCACCACAGATAGTGTCATGGACTTCCTGAATGGCTTTAGATGATTCAGGGGTTTTGAGGCACCGAAGCAAAATACCATCAAAACCACGTTTGTAGAGGATTCTACCCAGAATAGTATAGTGATTAGCATGTAGGATAAAATATCTTCTACCATTGGAAGTCAGATCTGGAGGAAGCACTGAATGGGATAGATAATCAAAAATGTGCTGATACCACTCATCTTGAGTGTTGGTTGTGACGGCGTTGATTGAAGTCAACTGCCTGAGATGAGATGGTTGGTCTAAATGCTGAACAACCACATAAAGTCATGAGTCTTCAGTAAAAGGTGGAATAAGTGAGGCTAAAGAAGCCATTGTATATGCGAATCAGTTTTTAGTGTGAGGAATAGCTTGGATAGTAAATTTATCAAAAGATTGAAGCTTGAAAGAGAATGATATCACAATATTTTTGAAGGATATCATTTTTGCACTGATAGACACTAGTGACTTGATTAACGATGAGTTCAGAGTCACCAAAGATGTCGATATGGTGAGCACCAAGATTAATGGCATTTTGAAGACCTAAAATGAGAGCTTCATATTCGGCCATATTATTGGTACATTCAAAGTTAAGCTTGTGTGCGACAGGGATAGGTGCACCCCAAGGAGGAATCATGACGAAACCTGCACCTCCCCCTTGCTGACATTTGGACCCATCAAAGAAGAGTTTTACTTTAAATGGAGATAGACCGAAATCAATTTGTTGGATGTACTCGTCTAGGAATTGAGCAAGGGGGATTTGAGTGTTCGGAAGAGGAGTATCAGCTAATTGATCCACAATGACCTGACCCTTGATAGATTTTTGTGAGATGAACTCGAGGTCAAACTCTGTCATGAGCATGAGCCAACGAGTGATACGATCATTGTGATAAGGTTTCACATGCATTGTCTTGAGTGGATTGACACTTGTAACAATGTAAGTTTTGTGATTAAGGAGGTAATGACGAAGTTTAGAAGTTGCGAAGAAGAGAGCACAACACAGTTTTTCAGCTTCAGAATAGCATGTTTCATACTCATGAAGAGTGCAACTGATATAATAGACAACCTGTTCTTTACCATTAGCATCCCAATGCGAGATCATGGCTCCCAGAGCATGGTCAGTTACAAAAATATAAAGATAGAATGGCTCCCCCTCGCGTGGAGGCATGAGCACAGGTGGAGAAAGAAGATAAGCTTTGAGATCATCAAAGGCTTTTTGGCAATGCTCATCCCATTCAAAATGAACATTTTTACGGAGGAGATGATGAAAAGGTTGACAACGGTCTGAAAGCTGCGAGATAAAATGACGCACTGATTGAAGGCATCCTTGAAGACCACGGAGCTGCTTTAAGTTGGAAGGGGGAGGCATCTTGAGGATAGCCTTTATTTTTGTGGGATCGACTTCAATGCCCCTAATAGAAATGATAAAGCCTAAGAGTTTACCAGTGAGAACGCCAAACATGCATTTAGATGGATTTAGGCAAAGACAAAAATGAATGAGTCTCTCAAAGAGAGGTGCAAAGAATGAAAAGATGATCCTGACGATGTTTGGACTTACCAAGGAGGTCATCGACGTAATCTTCCATAGTTTTGTGTAAGAGATCATGGAAGATGTAGGTCATTGCACGTTGATAAGTTGCTCCTGTGTTCTTAAGACCGAAGGGCATGACGCGATAACAAAAAGTCCCCCAAGGAGTTATGAAGGAAGTCTTATGCTGGTCCTCTGGTGCGATGAGAATTTGATTATACCCAGAGAAACCATCCATAAGAGAAAGCATCTCATGACCTGCAGTTAAATCCATGAGTTGGTCGATATTAGGTAGAGGAAAATCATCTTTCAGACAAGCGAGATTAAGATCCCAGAAGTCGGTGCAAATTCAAATTTTCCTAGTAGCTTTGGTTACTGGTACTACATTTGAAACCCATTGTGGATAGTCAATGGGTTGGATGAAGTTGGTGGAAAGCAAGCATTGCAACTCTTCTTTAATGAGGAGGGCTACACGAGGATGCATCTTACGTAGTTTTTGTTTAACTGGTTTGATGTCTGGAAGAGTAACGATATTGTGGACCATGATATTAGGATCGAGGCCTGGCATATCTTCGTATGACCAAGAAAATGCTTGGCGATGGTGGGAAAGAAAGGCAGTGAAGTCTCCTAACTCCTGTGGATTAAGAGATTGGCCGACCTTAATGATGCGAGGGTCTTTAGAAGTCCCTATATTAAGGTCGACAGTGGCTTCATTGAGAAGCGTAGACATGTCAGAAGGAATGGTTTTAGGAAGATAAGAATCCTCTGCCCCTAGATAGGTAAGGACAGAATCATCATCCGCACAGTGGATAGTATTGATAGTGGGAGAGTCGTCTCCAACTATTTCAGGGAAGACTAATGGTATGGAAGTGGATTTTCCATTAGTCTTATAGGTCAGTGGACCTAAGGAAATGGTATTGACTAAAAAAAAAGTTAGGCGGGATGGAAATGGTGTCATCCACATTAAGTGATGCTTCCGACCTGACGGGAGAAGATGGTTCCTCAATGGAAAGAGGCTCATCGAGAATGGTGACGGTGGCTTTCGAGAGAGGTTTAAACCCTAAACCAAATTTTTGATGTGGTTTAAGAGTTGGAATGGATGCGAGGTCATGCACACCCTGTTCATACTTTCCCAGGCCAAAGCCTTTCCACGCGCATCGATATAGATAAGTTTTTGCGAACATGGGATTTTGTAGACAATCAAACCCTGTTGAATAGGGTTTGGCCCTAGGAGGAGAATCCAGATGATAGTGAGGTGTATCAAGACCACCATAGATGAAGTTAGTCTGTTGATTGGGCAGACCAATGGTGATGATGCGACCAAGACCTGGTTGATATTCAGGTTGTTTTTCTGGCCTACCATACTCGTTAGGTTTGAGATGGGCATCAAAAGAAAGAAGAGGAAGCTCTCCTAACAAAAAATGCTGCAATGTTTCTTCTAGATTTTGTAAATCTGGTAATTTTGTTGTAGGTATGGAAGAGGATGAAGCCTCGTCAGGAGAACAAGCATTCTCCTTTGGAGGGGTAGACCCTGTGGTCATGTCACATTGTGCGGAAGGGAAAGGATCTCCTAGATGAGTATAGATTTTTCCCTCATACTGATATTTTATGCATCGATGGAGGGTTGATGGGACGCAGTGCATTGTATGAATCCAGGAGCGTCCGAGGATCATATTGTAGTGGAATTTCCCTTCAACAATGTAAAAAATCTCATGAAGCAGTTTCTTGCCTACCCGAATGGGCAGGACCACAGTTCCTAAAGTAACTGCCAGCTGATCGTTAAATGATCGAAGGGTGAAAGGTGGTGGTGACACTACGTTCTTTGGTAACTTAAGTTGCTCGAATGTGTGGGAGGAAATGACATTGAGTGCAGCACCACTGTCGATCATAGTGCATTTTAACGTAGTGTTATTGATTTGAACTGTGATAAAGAGAGGAGCCTCTAAATCCTCAGAAGAAAGGGGAGGAATTTCAGAATCCTCGAAGGAAATGGTGGTTGACAGTCTATTCAATCCAACAACCATCTCGAAAGGCTGGGGCTCATCTGAATTCACTATGATATGGCACAGATTATCGATCAGAGCCTGGCGATGCTGGGGAGATGACTGAATGAGGTCAAAAAGAGACATTTTGACCGGAGCATGGGTGAGTTGTTTCATAACACTCTCCTCAACTGACATGAGAATCTGAGCTCGAGGTGAAGCATGAATAGAGATCTGAGGTCTCAGGGCTGATGAGGAAGGAGGAACTCCTTCGGGGGCCACAGAAATGACGACCCGTGGTCGAGAGGCTGTAGAAGATGATGGATTATCATATTGTTGTGCTCTAGTGGCGATATGAATTGTGTCGATTTGAGAAGGTGGAAGATCATCCAGAGTGGAATTAATGGAATTAGAGGCCTGAGTAGACCGTTCAGGCTCAGATGTAGTTGGGATGATAGGAGACACTTGTTCCTCCTCCTCTTCTAGTAGAAGATCACTTTCTTCCAAGAGGCTGTTAACGACAGATTGAAGGGCTTTACATCCCTCGGTGTCATGACCTGGAGTGCGGTGGTAAGCACAAATCAAATCAGAGTTGAACCAGGAAGGTTTTACTCCTTTGGGATTATAGGGTTTGATCGGAGGAAGAGATATAGATGAAGATTGGATAAGTTGGTGAAGGATTTCAGTATAGAATCTGGTAGACAAAGATGAGGACAGAGATGACGAAGGCACCTCTTTAGCCTTAACAGACTGCCGAGGTAAAAGAATCTACATATCTAGTTTGACAGTCTTTTTAGGGATTGTTTTACTTTTCTGGACATTGGGAAAAGTAACCTTAGGTGCTTGAGACAAAAGCAAGTGAGGCAAGATTGATTTTGGTGGAGGAGGAGCTCCTAAGATAGATTTTGAAGATGACGAAGATGTGACAAGTGTTTTGGTCTTCAGAGATGAAGAAGGTTGCTTGGCCAAAAAAGATGACAGTTTAGATAAGACTGATTTAGATGGGGGAGGAGCTCCAAAATAGATCTGATAGGAGGCACAAAGGGTGCCTTGGCTTTTGGTGATGAAGATGATGGTTCTGATAAAAGAGGTGACACCTTTCTAGTGGGTAAATCCACTTTACGAGGCACCGGTGAAGATGGTGTTGTAGAAGAAGACACCTTTTCAGTGGATAAATCCAATCTTTTATGAGGCACAGAGAGGGATTTTTGAGGGAAAGCACCAAGAGTCTTGATGGTCTGAAATATTGGTTTTCCCTTTTCAGGGATGGTGACAACTTCGACCGCATAAGGTGATTGTAACCATTTTGGAGGAAGTAAAGGAGATGATACTGATGATGTAACCTTAGGTTTAAACTCCAATTGTTTATGTCTGAGTCTAGGTGTCAGAAGTACAGGTGTCAATGCTAACTCTTTAGATGTTTCCTTAATAGGCAAGGAAGCACTGATGGTGGAAGATATAGGTAATGAAGAGGTAGCCTCTTGTGAGGAAGGTACTTCAGATGCAGTAATTGTGGGTGTAATTACTGTAGAAAAAGTGACGGGAAGGGTTAAGATTGAGGACGCTTCCAAAGGTATAGAAGTTGGTACAACTATGGGCACATTAACCAAAGGCATGGTCGTGGTGAAAATGGGAGTGACAGAAGTAGAAGTATCCGTAGTGGAAATTTGAAGGGATGTAAATGACTCAAGCATCAAAAGAATATCTGACGTCGAGACAGATGAAGATGACACTGTCTCAGGTATAGGTGGAAGATCAGATGGTGAGGCAGAGGGAGATGACTCTATTTCTAATAAAGGAAGACTCGAAGATGGACCATGTGAGGATGGCGGGATCTCAGAATTTGAAGGAGCGGGGGAGAGTCCCGATTCAGTCGACATGTTTGTGGTTGATCCCGATTTAGAAGAAGAATCATTAGTAGAAATGAAGCTGATAGTATGAGTGTTTGGTTTTTGAGATCCTGAAGTGTCATTGTTAGGGAATGATTTGGAAAAGGCTGTTTAAAAACATCAAGCGCCTGATTTGGGGGAGCATTTGGGTTATCCAGAATGAGCTCACCTTTATCAATGAATTTTTGGACGAGGTTTTTGAAGGTCTGACATCATTCAATGTCATGGCCTTTGCTTCTATGATAATGACAAAAGTCATTTTCACGATACCAGAATGGTCGTTCTTGGCTCTCATCAAAATTTCTAATAGGAGGAAGTTTGATCATGTGAAATTCCAACATTTTTTCCTAAGATAGAAGTGTATGATTCCCCCAATTAAGTAAAAGATCGAGATGATGAGGGTCCTTTTCGAGAAGATGAAGAGTCTCTCTGAGGTGTTTGATTAGAAGTGTTATCAGCTCATGATGTTTTTAATATGATAGCATTGGTGGACCCCTGATTCTTGTCTTTGTTAGAAGCGGAAGGGTTTGATTTTGTAAACCGAGAAAAATCTGGTTTAGACTTAGAATGAAGTTTTAGCTTCCCTTGTTCAATGGCACGAGACTCAAGTTTGCGTGCCATTGTAAAGGCTTCTTCAAATGTATGAAAGGTTTGAATCCTTAAAGTGGAAGAAATATGATTGGCACAAGATCGAGTAAACAACTCGATCTGTTGAGATTGAGGGAGGGAGAAAGACAATTGATTTATTATACCTCTCCAACGAGTGACAAAGTCTGCAATAGACTCGTCATCGAATTGACGAATGTTATAAAGATCTGTAATCAAGATCTTATGTGTGATGTTTATTGAGAAGTTTTCAACAAACATCTGAGCTAATTGAGAGAAAGAAAACAAAGAATGTTGGGGTATGTTATTGTACCAGTCTAAAGTGGGCCCTGCTAAAGACATAGGAAAGGTACGGAGCATAAGCTCCTGATCCTAGACTATAAGGTAGCAAGCATGCTTGAATGCTCATAGGTGTTGTTGAGGATCCTCCCAGCTATGAAATTTTGAGAACTTAGGAAGTTCCCATTGGGGAGGATAAGGCTTAAAAGCCACTGATGGATGAATCAGTTCATTACATACTTCTTCAAAAGAGTATGAAGGGTGAGCCCCTTTGGTGGAGGCTTCTAGGTCTACAATTTTCTTGAAAAGAAGTTGGACAACATCAGATTGAGGAGGGGGCATGTTGGTATGTCCCGTATAATAAGCAAATGGTATGTTTTGTTGAGGCGTTAATGGGGGATTCATCTGCTGATTAACAGGATGATAAGAGGAATAACCAGGTGTTCTGGGTGATGCCTGGTGAGGTATTTGTTGTGAAGGAGCCTGTGTATAAATAGGCTGTGAGATGACAAGTGGTTGAGAGAAAGGTGGTTGAATGAAAGACGGAGCCTGTGATTGGTGGGTTCCTACACTTGCCGACTGAATCAGAATGGATTGAGGAATGTGGGTGTTGATTTGATTTGATATGGTGGGGAACAAACTCTGAATGAGGCTTTTGACTACCGGATTGGTTATTAGGGGTGCCGACGCCAAAGGATGGGTAAAGGTCACTGTCGCTGGAGCATTAGAAGAAAGACCAACTAGAGGACGAGAAGGAGGAACCGACTGACTCGTAGGAGGGGGTTGGTTCACAGAGAGATACTGACCCTGAGACGTAATAGATGACATAGAAGAATTAACAACAATTTGTGGGAGCGTGGATGCACTCATCATAGCTAAAGAAGAGGGCCTCTCAAAAGTAGGCTGTGGAGTAGCCGAGGTAGCCAGGCACTAGGGATAGGCAAGGTCATTTGAGAACTAGTCGACATGGTCGGTGGAAGAGAAAAAGGAGGCATAGATGTGCCACCCTCTTTCATGGTTCGAGGTGAGAAAAAGCATGCTAACTGCTCTATAAAAGCCTGGGATGGTTCATGAGAATAATCATAAACTTGCTGGATCGGTGGTCCCTGATCAGATATTCAAACAGACTTATGCACTAGGTAGTCCATAAGGGCTACCGGGTTGTGGTCAAGGAGTGCCTGAAATTTAGGATCTCCATGAGGAACATACTCTATATCAGAAGCAGATGACACCTCTGAAGGACTGGGGGAAGCTGGTCGTGATGGGATCACTTTAGGATGATAGAAAGGATTATATGACCAAGATGGGGAACCAACTAATAGCGGTCCTAAAGAAGACCCGAGGGGTGCTGAAACATCCACATTAGTGGTGATCTCGGATGAAGAAGAGGCCAGTTGAGCCATTTTTCTAGATTGTGACCGGTGATGACCATCATAAACAAGCAAAAACACAGAAAAAAGATTGACCTAACTAATGCACAGACAATTCAAGCAGCGTAGGTGATTATCTCTTTTAAATTTTCATGCTTTTTAAGAAAGAAAATGTTTGGGAAGGATTTTTAGAATGGGGACTACTCAATTGGCCAAACTAAGGATGGTTTGGGGAATGTTTTGGTGAGGAGTCCCAAAGGCACTTCAGTAAAAGACTGGTACGTGGCTTGATATAGGGGCCTACCCCCGCACTTCACACACCACTGCGATAAGGGAGTCGGGTGCTTTGCCAATATATACCAGAACTTTCGTGAATTTATAGCATGGCCCGAGTACCACGTAGGCTCTTCCTCTTGGATGTCACTTCCAAGTAGGTGAGGCCAGGGAAGGAGTTTTTGTTTAAATTCTTTATACCTAGTGATTTTGGCTTTGTGTGCAAGGGTGAAAAATAAAAATCAAATAGTGTCACTACCGATTTTGATCAATTTTCCAACCTATTTAGAAAACTAGATGAAGAACATACAACAGAAATGACAAAGAAAAAGTTCTTTTTAAGCAATAAAACTGAAGTGTTTGATTTCAATGAAGACAAGTCAAACAAGTTCTTTCCCAATGCGATTAATTCTTTTTAAGCCCGAAACCGAAGTGTTTGAGTGTGATAAAAACAAACAAACAAGTTCTTTTTAAGTTCTTAAAAAGGAGAAAACACCGCAAAAGAGAAATACCTGTAGATTTAGCTCTCCAAGGTGTGTGGACTTCAAAAAGCACGTTGTTGAGCTCTTCCCCTCGAACAATCCCGCGAACAAGCAAAGTGCTCCACAAGACAAGGTTAAGCAAACACGCAAACAAATCCAGAAAGATATATCCAGATAAATAGATACTAGTAGAAGAGAAATTTTTATTTAAGAAACTAGAAAACTTTCAAGAAAATGACAATTTTGCACAAAGAGATAAATCAAAAAGTGCAGCTTTGAAATCAAATGAAAGATTTACTAATTTTAGAAATAGAAATGGGAATCTAGATATGCAAGAAAGAAATAATTTTGATTTTGCAAATTATAAATGAAAGAAACAAGACCAAAATGAAGAAAGGAAATGCTTAAGGAAAACTGATGAAAATCAGTGAAGAAAAAGAACTAAAGCTCAAAACTGGAAAAGAAATGAACTTACCAATAGGGGACTTTGGTTCAGGTCCCACCGGGTGTGCCAGAATGTAGATCAAGAATTTCCACACTTGTTACCTGTCCAAGTTAATGCACCAAACTAAACACAAAAGTCCTGAAAAACTCAAATGAAATCGATACCTGATAGTTAAGACGGGATCCGAAGACGTAGATGGGAGGAAAGCCAATGTAGACAAGACGGGCGCACATGAGCAATCCTGTAAAGTAGATCTGAGAAACCTGCGATGCACAAATCCTTGGCAGAAAAAGACAACGTTAAAAGATATTTGGGTGGACTACCTGAAAAGCGGGTCCAGGAAGTGATGAGCTTCCTCGGTGGATGTCAGTCCACGTTTTCAATTAAGGAAAGAAGCATACATGATAAAAGATGTAGGTAAATGTTTAGATTTTCTGATTAAAAATAAAAGATAGAATGTAAACAACAGACATAATATAAACAACAAACAGGAAACTCTGAAAACAATGCTAGAATTATGTTACATGTACTTGGCACATGTCTGCAGGTTGATCAGTGTCGACCAAATTGTAATTAGTGTCAATTTCTTTAAGCGGCACCGATTAGGGTAAATCGGTGTCGACTGGAATGGGTCGGCATCGACCGGAGGCAAGTTACAGAAAGCTTGATGGATGATTGATGAGGACTGGATCGTGAACACCTGCAGGAGCTGCAAAGATGCGGACAGAGTTTCACCTTAGCTAGATGCAGGAACAAAGTCACCAAGAGGTCAATGAATCCTCATGATGTTGATGTTGCAAGGGTAGAGTAATGGTACACCTCTCAGGGATTGATTTGGATAGAATTCTCTCTTCTTCCGATTGACGATTCGAAGGCTCAAGGCTTAAGCTTTCTGTCTCTCTTTTTGTCTAACCAGAACTAAATTCTGGCCCTGTATTTATAATCGGTGCCGACCGAGGTACAATCGGCACCGTTTCAAAAAATCAGGCATCGACCGAGTACCAGTCGGCACCGATCAGGGAACAGATTCCCAAAATGGCCAAAAAGGATGAATTGGAAAGATAAGAGTATTATCCTTCCGACTCAAATATGGGAAATATCCCGCTGCACGGTTTGGGGAGAGGAGAAATAGGGGGGATAGATGGATAGAATTGATATGGGAGGTTAGGAATTGATATGGGGTAGATAAGTGGTTAAGATACATGTAAAAAGTATAATTAAATAGTTAATATTTAATTATCCATGGGTAAAATACAATGGGGTATAATAAACTTAGGATAGATGTTTAATTAGATATTTAATTAATACCCTAAAGGAAAAGTGGTGATATAAAGGTGCCCCAGGTTACCCGAGAAGGTAAACGAACGCGGGGGACACTAAATTGGGTAACCAATCTTTCCTTGTTTTACCACAACTGAAAACTTGAATTCTTGAAACAATAGGACCCAACGATATATGTGCCCTTGCAAAACAAGCTTATTTACCAAATAATTCAGTGTCATGTGATCTATGTAGAATATAAATGGTATTGCCAATAGATACTACTTGAACTTATGCAATGCATAGATCATTGACAATGCCTCATGCTCAGTAGTAGTGTAATTATGTTCTGCTGGTGTCAAATTCTTATTGGAAAAACAAAGGGGGTGATCAACAATCCCCTCACTAGGTTGTGCTAGCACTACTCTAATGGCTGTCCCCGAGGCATCAACATGCATATGGAAAGGATTATCCCAAGAAGGAAAACGTAGTATGTGTGTAGTAACAAGCCTATCCTTCAAAGTGTCAAATGCCTTCTGCTACACCTCTCCCTAGTGAAAGGCACTCTTATGCTTAAGCAATTCCTCCAAGGGCATGATGATCTTAGGATATCCTTTAATAAATTTCCTATAGTACCCCGTATGCCCAAGGAATCCACGCACAACACTTTCATAGGTAGGCTCCCCCAATATCACAATAACTACAACCTTGACGAGATCAACCAACAAGCCTTCCGTACATATAATATGCCCCAATAGGGTTCTAAATGGAGTAGCAAAGACACATTTCTTAATGTTGAGGGATATCCTAAACTACTGACATCTCTTAAACATCAACCTCAAATTGTCACAATAGTCTTTTACTAGCCCATACACAGTCTGGTCATCTAGGTAGACTTGAAGAAATTTATGGATGAATTCCTAGAAGGCTTGTACTACTATGCACGAGAACATGACAGGCACATTTTTCAGCCCAAAAGGCATAACTGTGTAGGAAAAACTTCCCCATTCCATGGAAAAAGTTGTCTTCTCTTGGCCTTCCTTTGTAATTCTAATTTGGTGGTACCCTTAGAACCCATCCGTAAAAGAATAGACCTCGTACTAAGTTACTCCTTCCAAAATGTCTTCAATAAAAGGGGTTAGAAAAGGTTCAATGACACACACTGTATTCAAGTCCCTGTAATCAACACAGATCCTTATCCTTTCATCCTTCTTAATGTTTATGACCATTGGACTCACCCATTCTAATTCCTCCATAACACTAATGATTCTTGATGCTATTATCTTGTCTATCTCCTCCTTAACCCATACACGTAAATTTAGATTCATCTGATATGGTCTCTTTTGAATCAGGTGCACACCTTCCTTCAAATTTATCCGTATTTCCCCTAGGGAATGGTGAACACCCTTTAATTCATGGTACCCACATGGGAACAAATCCTAAAACTCACAAAAAATTTCAATGATCTTATAAACCTCTTTCTCCGATCAATAGTCCCCAAAGATAGCTTCCTTAGGTACAGCCTCTGAACCAATGTTAACATTCTTCATTTTCAAGGGCTCAAGGTAGGCACGTGCTTTCTCATCAGCATTATCCATGACTTTGAACGTACCATAAGAATGGTTAGCATCCAAATTCTCCATTTCTTCGCCATCTATCACATAGACCATTTTTCCATTTTCTTTTTCAATGAACGCATGATGAAGCTGTATGTCTTCATATTCATCTTCATCAAAACATGTTTCCAAACTAGGCTCGTCCAACAACTATAGTATCCTATATTTTTCCATGGAACTATCTCCCATATTAAGATGGTTGACTAATTGCAACACCTTATCCACTGATGGTTTTATACTTTGATACTCAAAATCTTGTATGAGATCAGCCGCTAACTCCTTCCAATTCCCTATTTGACGGCATGTCTCTGAGGGAATATACCAAGCATGCGCAAAGCCATGTAAGGTGGAATATAACTTATGTACCTATAGAGAAGGTGGTAAAGCTTTTTTTCCTTCCATCTAGGCCTTCTCACATGCTTGGATATGGGAAGACGTGGGTTCTTTGCCATGGTAGTATTGAATAATAGTGGACGCGTTTCTTATACATAACCTTATAGGGAATGCAAATTTTTACCTCGCGCCACTCTAGAAGAATCTCGTAGTGTGTTTCCCACCAACAAGCTACAGTCCTAAGAAATTTATATCTAAGCATACTTCTCTTTTCATCCTCATTCCTCCATTGATCCTCCATCTCTCATAAGAAATTGTCATGGCTTGCTCCTCCAAACTAACTTGGTAGCTTCTTCCTTCCCAGGTTCTTGACTGAGCATGCCTTTGTCACCCTTGTTACAAATCCTCTTAAATGTCACCCAATTAACACATAGGTCCCATGTACCCAATTGTCACATGTTATGCTAGTTATATCACTCATAGATTGAGCATCTTCAAACTAGATAATTCCTTCTATAGGATGAATTACCTCAAGGTCTCTAATAGAGCACACATACATTATATCAAGGATTTCTTCTCCTAAGGTCTCAATATAGGGTGTTGACTTCCCATATGTTAAATTAATGATGACTTATTCTTCCTTGTTCTCGAAACTAATATACCCCTTGTTAAACCACAGGTCGTCATTGTTTTTGTAACACCATGGGCACCCAAGTAACGCTTGAAAGTTATCTTCCTTGGCTAGCATCAAGAGCTTGAAGTCCGTAGTGAACTTGGCCCCTTAAATAGTGATAACTACATCTTTCAAGACACCAATGGGCATTGCTTTTGTTTTGTTCTCCATATACAACACATTTAAGTATGATTGTAGTTTGGGCCTTCCCATTTGATTCCATACATCCAAGATGAGAACATTGACCTCTGCACTTGTGTCAATCAAAATATCTCTCAGAGTCCATCCATCTACAACAAAATTCAAGGTTATCTCTTTGTCATAGTCAAGGCTATGGGGAGGAAGACTAGCATGAAACACGTGCATCTCGCACTCTCCTCCAACACGCAGTACCTTCTCCCGTAACCATTCTCAAAGAAAGGGAATGATATTCTCTTGCTTTAACATTTTGCATACTTCCATGACCTCATCTAGATCCTTCTATGGAGCCTCAGTATTCTTCCTTTGGTTCAACTACCTTGACTACTCCTTCAGACACTAGATCTCTTCTTGTAAACTTTGAATCATATCCATAGTCTCTTGATATACCTCTTTGTCATGAGCAGGGTCCAAATACTTTCCCTATACTACTTCTTCTCTCATAAGTAGTGTTCTTTTCCTTGGTATCTCTCTGGCGTGTGTGGCCTCTATTCACGTCTTCACTAATACATGTTATAATCCTAACTCACGCGCCACTCTTGGCATCTGCTATGGGTTGGCCTTCTTTATGCTCATTATCCCAATGCCTTTATCCTTTCGGTGCTGCTGGCTCATGTCTTTAAATAGCCCAAGACACTCCTCATACTTATGTTTCTTTCCGCACCATGAACATTGCAACAAATCATAACACTTACGTTTATAATTCTCTGTCAACCCATAGTTATAACAGGTTCCTCGTGGGAACTCACTTCTTCCTCCATCGTGGTTACTATGACCATGAAATCCTTCACGGAAACCTCTTCCTCATGCTCCTCCATCTACACGTCCGTCATAGCGGTGATCATAATCCTTGGAACTACTTGTAAGGTTAGTCTGGTGCACACCAAGATCAATGGAATCATGAATCTAGTCAATCATCCTATAATCCTTGGTGTCATGGGTCATAGAGGTATAGATCTTGCAATAGAAAGACACATTATTGTGGATCGTGCACTGTAGTAAAGGACACCTACTTGCATCATCATCCCCATGGCATATTTCACAGTCTGTTGTCATGGCGTGTACCGAATTTTGGGGGAAACTATCTTTTGTATGCCCTTTACTTTGCATTTTGTGCACCAAATACTACTACGAGCCTCATGCACTGAGTTCGTAGATAGTTTCTCCATATGCTTTGCCATTGCAGCAATTTGAGCCTTAAGTAAAGGTCTAACACCGGTATCAATTCTTCCAATATCCAATAGCCTTATCGCATAGGGATACCTCTAAGGCCTCATGTGGTTTTGTGAAATTATTGTGTGACAGTTCCCTTCTAAATGGTGTTATCAATCCTCTAACAAACCATTGAACATGTTGAGAAGGGTAAATGTCATAGGATAGTTTTTACAAGAGATTTTTGAACCATGCATCCTACTCCTGCACACTCTCTGTCACTCCTTATTGGATTTCCTTGAGAGCATTGATTCTCTTTTTCTCGAACTCAGGGATATGGAACTATGCTCGGAAGGATTTTTTCAATGTAGTATAATCCACCATTTTTTTATGGGGGTCATACTTGTGGTACCAACTATGGGCACGCCCATACAATGTTGTTGCAAATTGACTCACCTTCCACAATGGGGTAGTGATCCCCTTCACGTTCCATAGCAATTCACACTTTTGCGCATGCTCAGCAACATCCTTAATACCTTTGTAGTCTAGTAGCTGCAATGACAACTCAAAAAATACTTGTGGAGGTAGCTGAGGCCCTTGCCCACCTGACCTAGAACCATACTTTCCTCTAGTGTTTCCTCCACTACCAGAACCACTAGACCCCTCCAGGTCTGTTTCCTCTGACCCACCAGATCCTCAAAATCTCCTAGGATCACCAGGTACTCCAGCTCGTACACTACCAGATCCATTTCTTGTAGTTGGAAAAGGGCTTGAAGTGGTTGCACCTAGAGTTCCCAACGTACCATTGAATTGTGTGTCGATGGTTTGTGATATTACCCTACTTCTAGACTTGTTTCTTGCACCACTTGTGATACCCAAACTTTGTGTACTTTCACCTTGCCCAAAAATTCCTCTAAACACTAGAATGGTTTATGTAGCCATAGATGTCCTAAGTGAGAAGTTATATCTCCTAGGTGCAGATTAGATTACTCTCTCCGATACTAACCGAGTTAGCAATGCTTATCTCTTGATCTGGAAAAGTAAGTTCCACGGGTTAATCACCAAGTGGGTTTATATGTGCACTGATATCTCTCCTTTCTTCACATGATGAACTCTCATAAGAAGCTGAAGGGGTCTCTCTCCCACACTTGTCAAGATGGGGTAGCATAGACTTCTCATGTTCCACATCCTCTGTGTAAACCTCAACTCCTTCCTATAATTCCTGCCTCCATAAATCCATCACTCCTACAACCTCACGTTGTCTAGCCATTTCCCTTTCATGAGCTTCACCATACTCTGAGTCATCTCTCTTCCCTCTCCTTTTTAGCCACAATGTACTACAATATTCCTCCACCCTAGCTTCCTTGCCCAATGCTATAGAGAAGCTTAGCTCAACCATAGGGAATGCCTCTGAACTTAACGTAATGACCAATATCTTCATATCCAACGAGATAACACATGCAAAAATGATCCTTCTAGGTTCCCATAAGAAATCAAACTTAGCAATCTCTAGACAAGAATACATAGAAATTCCATATTCTAGGGTATAACTAATAAAAACTCCTCTCCATCTAGTGATCAACAACACAGCGTCCAAGCTAGATTTGTGTCCTATAGCCTCCGGTAATCATCTAGGCTCCACATGTGTGATCTATAGTACCATCTTGATCTGGATGCATATGCTAAAATCCATTCATAAAATTTTACTGGAAAGCAACAAAAGAAGGTCTCATATAGTTCATGATACAAGTGCTCTTCTACCTATCTGCGTGCATCAAACTCAAGTCCAGTACTCAATCTTTGAGCAAACTCATCCTCCATGCTCTTATACCACGCTTCGACACTTTCCAGGTTCAAACGATCTATCATCACGCATCAAAGGAACCAAGATGTTGTCATTTCTCACAACAAATTTGAAAATAGGTCCCGGCAATAGAACCAAGATGCAATCACTTTTATACCCTTAGAGCAACTTGTCTGATCACATACACACCACCCTATCACCCAGCGGGTGCTGAGGTGCTCACCTGAGGTACGTGCACGGATGCTGAGCACCTCCTTTATGTGAATTTTGTCAGAATACATTGCTTAAGGACAGAAACTTAGATGCAAAAAGGTACCTGGACCATGCATTCATTGTAAGAGCCTATGGATGAGTTATTATATCAATACATTCATTCATAATCAAAAGAAACATCATATAGATAACAGAGTCTGATCCATAACATACAGAAATGGCACTAGGGTTTACATCCATGAACATTATATTCTTAGAACATAACCATATATTCATATTGATCATGGTTTAGTAGCCACATTACATTCACCAAGGCCATAACAGGCCAATACATCATTGTAGATAATACTCATGCATCATAAGCCCTAGTTATGCTTTCCATATTACAAAAATTGTCATAGACCCATCCCCCTAGGTATGATATCACTCCTACAGTCCTCTTAATGAGAACGCCAACCCTGTGGAACCTCCTATTATTTCTATAGAGCTTCACCCTTCATTCCCTCTATGTTGATCCCTCTTCTCTCCCTTGATAGTGTGCCCCTTTTTCTTATACCCAAGAGCATCTCTATATATAGCTTTAGCATCCATTTCCATGCCTTCCTTTAGGAGTATATCACTTGCCAAGTGTCAATGTGGTCCTCCAATAGAGCATGCTTACACTGATCCGAGCTCTCCACTTTCTACAATGCTGTCTTTCTGGATCCTTCCATCTCATGGAATATTCGTTTATTGGTCACCAAGTCACCATGCTGACACCTTATCCACTCTGCATGCTTAGTTGGGTTACACTTTTCTCATGTGTTTCCTAGAACACTGAATATGGCTAAGTACTAAAACCATTTTCTTTTCCTTGCGCACGCGCTGTAGTTTCTACTAAACCCTTCTAAAACCCTTATCCGACACACTTTGCCCCGCGTGCCCTTCTTCATATTGGTGCCACGTGCGCACGCTCCCTTAGGGACTTAATCAATATTTTGAGGCCCAACACTTGGTTATCTACTTCTGGGGCACTTGTTGAAGGCCGACAGGTTGAAGCATTATGGATCATATAGGCTTACGCGCACGAAACATTGACACAATGATATTGACTATGAGGTATGTTACAAGGGAAACACCATTCTGACTCTTGCACAAAATTGTTTTAAATTGGAACAAGCTCCTAACTTGTTGCATTGGGTCTTGGAAAAGAGGGTGCATGAGGAACAACTGACAAGGGCAGATGTGCATTAACATGCCATCCACCATTATGTTGGTTGGGCACATATCTTTAGTTTCCATATTGATTATGCCAAGGCTGATTACTTTGACTATGTGTTTGGTTGTAACTGCCTCTATAGGCTTGTGCTTGTTGTTTCTCTAATGATATGACTTTATTTGACAAATTTCTAATCAGGGTCTTCAATTCTTCATCTTCCTTTTGCTGCGCTGGAGCGTAGGATGTTGATGCAATAGGTTGCACATTTTTCTCGGGGACAGGAATAGAGGCCTAAGAAGGCTGGGGTGCTTATGAAATTTCTGGGAACAAGGGCATAGGTGGTCTAGGAACTATTTTTCCCTCCTGAATAAGACTATTTTCCGCCCTTACTGCAATATTATAAGTGACTGGTAAAGTCCTACCTCCCATGGATTGAGTCATGATTGAGATATCATTATTCAACACCTTTAGATAATACAAAAAAGAATAATGGGATGTAGGTCTTACCACAAGAGGGATTCTGTACCAAGTCTTCTGAAATCTGATGTTGAAATTAGTCATCTGCTTGTTGGGTGCTCTCCTTGTAGTTTTTAGTTGCTCCATCAGAGATAGGTGATCCGACTTATCTTCAAAATAATTACAAAGAGATGTTCCCACCTCTTCCCATGTGGTAATAGATCCAAGTCTCAAGCCTCGGTACCATTGAGTCACTTTTCCTTTAAAAGAGGCTGCAAGTAGCCTGTCTGCTACATCATCATGTGTGATCAAGTAGAGTGAACATACATTCACTACATTTTGGATATGCTCCTGAGGGGTGACTTGATTATCACCAGTAAAGTATGGAATACATTGAGCACGCCATTTGACATATCATGTTGCATGGCCAGAACTAGGGGACTTCCTCTGGCGAGGTTAGCAAAGTTCATTAGTGGAGGAAGTGGTTGATGAGCCATGATAGGGTGTGCTGGTTGTTTGTTGTGAGGAAGAGGCAACCTAGAATCTACTATATAAAACCTAGGCGCATTGGCACATCACCTAGCTTGAGCTGAGTGCTCACCCAAAGCGCGCAAAGGTACCAGGCCCCTCTTTAGAGTTTCTTATGTAGGATGTTAGTGTGATGAAGATACAACATATTCAGAACCATAAATAACCATAAACATTCCACAGTGCATAACCAGATCTAGATCTTAGAGAATCATGAATTAAACAATAACTATAATAAGATTAACCATACAAGAACCAGTTACAGTCATGTTTAAAACCATTATCCATCCAATATACTCCATTACATTAAACATTGTAATACATAGAAGCTTCTTACATTACAAAGCATCACCATAAGTCATGCACACATCAGATCCAACAACATAACTCTACAATAATTCACTACTGCTAAACTACATAGTTCAATACATACTTATAGGGGTGGGGACTTTCCCTTCACCACCTACGCACTTCCCAAAATAGGTCGCATGTTGATAATAGCCATGCACCTTTACATTAACATGCACACATGCAAGTGTGCTAATAATAGACATCCTATAGTTAACTGGAAGAAGTAATCCTATTATTATCTTGAACTCATACATGGTGCTTATCAGACACTCATTCCCAAAATAGCATTTGTGTGTTGCACAAGTCTCCATCCCAATGTGTGCTCCACACACTATCTTCCAAAAATAGCCCGCATCCATGAAAATGGCTAAGTCTTGAATCAACTTGTCCTAGCGTGCATTTCCTTTCCTATCCTTCCTCACCTTCAAGTGCACCTTGTTCCCATGTGCACATTCCTTGTGTGTTTTCTCCTTATCACAATATTATGTTTGCTCAACATTACCCCACACTAAAGTACATTTTCATCCCGACAATGGGGATTCTTTCTTATGTTCCCAAATAATAAAGAATAAGAATGGAAAGAATGTAAAGAATCACTGTACAAAAGAATAGACCTTTACTCTGCAGCACCCTCTTCTTCAACTGGGAGGATCAACTCTAGATATTCTATTTTAATCTCAGCCTCCAATGTTTGCCAGTCATCCAACATTGTCCTTGTATTCTCTGGAATGTCTATGGAAATGGCTTCCAATTCATCCTGAGTAATATTTTCCTTTTCATTCTATAGTACTTGGACAACATTGGCCATAACAGTCATCATTCCCTCTAGAAGATCCATCTTCTGTGCTATGAGCTTCCCAATCTCATCTATTCTCTCCTTATGTGGGTCTTGGGCTGCTACAAGGGCTTCATGCACTTTTGTTTCACTAGTGCCAATCTTTCTGCGCATCCCAGTGTCTCATCTTTCATGGCCTTCAGAACGTCATTATCTTCAACCAGAGTTTTGGTCCTTATCACTACTTCTGGTGCCACACAAATATTCAGATCTTGGTCAGCTTTCTTCAGTTCATCCTTCAGAGTTTGGAGCAACACCTCATAATTTGAAATTTTCCTAACCACAGAGGCCCTTGCTCTTTCTGCTTCTTGTTCAGGATCCTTTGGTGCTGACATTCAAATTGGTCCATCTTCTAGCACCAAATCAACCAATGTGCACACATAATGCATAGCCGAAGGAAACTTCTCAGGTACCTTAGACTCAAGATGAGGTCTTGCTTTCAGAATGTAATCTCCAATTTCTTCTACCATGCTAATGAAGGCCTCATTCTTTTTTTATTCTAGGTCCTTTTCTCCTTTTAAACACATTATTTCTGTAGTTTTTGCCTTGTTATCTTCAAGTAGTGCTCTAATGGTGGCAACCTTATCAATGTTCCTCTACTCCACCTCTATAAATACCTTAACCAAGGCATTGCTCACCTGCTCATCAGACATTAGAGTAGGCTTTATTGTCATGTGTCTGCTTTGGGGTGCCTTCTTCACTCTCCTTGATACACAAGATTCCTCACACACATCAAAATATGGCTCATCCATATGGGTCTACATGGACCAGGATAATTGTTTCCTTGTGCACGTGGTGGCCATGTCTAGATCCATCAGCTCCCATCCATACAATTCCTTAAGGCCCATTGTGCTCTGAAATCGGGCGTGGATGATTTTGCTTATGTCCTTAGCATAGCCCATACTTGGCACAAAATATTCTTCACTTGTCCTCTTTGTTCTTGGCCCCTTATGAACCTGAGTGCCAAGGTTTAGAGTTGGCCCTTCTTCATCTTGAGTAGTAACATGCACGTTGGGTTGCTCTTGCACCATCTCTTCTCCTTCCTTCACCCCTTCCTCTTCATCTTTCATTTCTTCATCTCTGGGTTCCTCCACATCTTCTGGTTGCACTGGGGTTCTAGGTGCACTCTCTTCAGACTCCTCTACACTCCTCATTCAGCTTCAAATTTCTCCTTCTCTTCTCCTTAGGTGCCTCTTTATGAGGGGAGAGTCTAGGTGATCTTCTTACAGGTTGTGGTGTTCCCGCGCCTTGGGTATTGGTTCTTTTGAATACCCTCTTAAACTAGTGCTCTTCAGGGACTGCATCCACATCCAAGTCCTCTTCTCCTTCTTGCACATGTGGTGGAGTATCTACATGCTCACTCTCCACTTTGTCTATGGGCTACCTCTGACCTCTATGATCCAAGCCTCCACTATCTTTGTGTTCCTCTTCTTCCTCGTCTATCTGTATGGTCATAATAGGCTTTGGAGTTGGCACATTCTCCATTGTATGTTTGCCCTTAGGCTGCCCTAGGAGTATGAACTCATTCTCCACATACTTATTATTCTCCAGCCTAGGCTTGAGCTGAAGATATATGAGCATGGCTCCACTGTCCCTAATAGCCAAACTTACTGGCTTCATATTTATGACATCTGAAATGAGCCTCTCAATGTAGGTAGACCAACCTAGATATACATATGTTTTCCTGAGGGTATGGTAGTCACAATCTACCTTGTCTGCATTGAATTTCAGATGGCGTGCATCAGTAAATATATGAACTGAAGGCTTGGAAGTAGCATGCTGTGAAGGCATAGAGTTTACACCATGGACTCCATGTCCCATCCTTCATGGCAAACTGTGTGATGCAGAAATGTTGATACACCATGAATTGTACTACCTTGCCTACTACCGAAGGTAGTTCCTTTGGAATGCGCCATTCCTCCTCAAATGCCATGTGAAGTCGGTCATACCACATTTCTTCCCTTTTCTTGAATGGGCCACTCATTGATCCTTCACATAAATATTTCTCGAACCTTTCCGCGAGGGAACTTCTTCTTAGTAGGGTATTCCCAAATTTTGTTCTTTGGCCCATCGGGCACTCCAATTTCTACAAATACAAGAGATAAGAGGATGGCACAAAAACTTATCTTTTCACCTGCACGTGCTTCCTCAACAATGGTTTCTACAATATAGCCTGCTAAATTATACATTTCTCCCTAGGACATTTTCTTTGCAACATAAAGCCACATGGTGTTTACCTATGACCATCTCTCTTGATCATTCAACTTGGTGAGCACATACACGACTTCCTACACCACAAGGTACTTCCTCAATTTATAGATGTCCATTCCACATGGACCCTTGGTATACCCCAACTCCTTGCTTATGGCTATAACCACTGCTTTATCAGTCAAATCACTAACAATGTCTGTCCCTGTGCCCTTCAATCTTGTTAATGTCACAATTAGGGCCACTGTGATCCTAACCCTCCGTCCAACAAAATAGAAGAAGTCCTCATGGACTCTGCTCATAAGCCATTGGTATAAAGGTTCATGTTTTCCAAAATATGGGAGCTCATACAGTTGATAAACTCCTACCTGCTTAAGAAACTTTTCCCCAGCATCGTCATACACTGACATATCTTCCACCGTGCGCTTGTTTATCTTCTTATTAAAAAAAGTGTCCAAATCTCCCTTGTTATCAGTGGTGCGGTGGTTGTAGTCACTTACTTTACATCTATGGATGTGGGGATCCCAATCTTTTCTGACTATTACTCCTTCCGGGTACTGCATCTCTGAAAAATTACTCTCGAGAGAAATTTCAACCTCAACTTCCACCTTTTTCTTTCCTTTTGTGCCTGCTACAGGTGCTTTCTTTGGTGCCATCATAAAAATCCCACCTTTTGTCTTCTGTGTCAAGTAAGTTCAAACCCTAGCTTGAAATCACGTGCCCTAGCTCAAAACCACGTGCCCTAGCTCCTTCTCAACACTTCTACTTCACTCAAACCCTTCACCAATGAGGATGCAAGCCTTTTCCATGCACAAATATGCTCTCCACGTCTGGTTTCATAACTCTTCATACCTCAATATGATTCACTTGGCTTGGTTGCACTTAGCTCACTTGAATACTTGTGATTGCAAAGGTAAAAATGAACCCGCATCATGTCCTTATATAGATTTTCAAAAAGTTAGTGCATTTATTGCTCCTTCACCTACCAACAATCCTCTCATTAATTGACCATTTTCAAAATTTCTAAAATTTCCACGCAGTATAATTTCACGCCCCATCTATAACCTTCTAGCACACCTTCCTACCCTTTGGCTATAGACTTCTCTTCTATGCACTTTCATGCACTAAGTACCTCACCACTACACCCTCCCATAGTAGTTTCCATGGCCGTTGCTTACCTCATGTTATACTGTCCCTTCATTCATTTCCATCTATAGTCTTCTTTAGAAGCAATCTCATTTCTAACAGCTCTTTTCCATACTCGAATAACACTTGTAACAATTTGTTCTCATGTGTACCCAGTTGTGAATAAAAAATAACAACCACCCCACACCAATGGTATGTGTAGTCCTCTGCGCATAAAAATACTTCAGATTGTAATTAGCTTCCAGTGTGCAAATGTGCTTATTACAAAAAACACCAAACTAAATTGACAAAGCATAGTGACGAAGGAAGAAATACAGAAAGGGAAACCTATACTAAATGGAAACATTGCCTTATTACAAACACCAAGAAGACTTATTTATAGTAGGGCTTCAACCTACTCCTGTTAAAGTAACCAGGTAACTGTATTCCATCAAGTGCCTCTAACTGGAAAGCATCTAATTCAAGTATATGAGTGATAACATACGGTCCTAACCAATGCACCTTAAGCTTGCCTGGATGGCGTAGAAACTTAGAATCATAAATTAGTACCATTTTTCCAACGTCAAGCTTTTTGTTCGTGATGTGTCGGTCATGCCATGCCTTCTATTTGGAATTTTCCTACTTTTGACTCCGACGTGTTATGGCACACCTCTCATCCAACTATATTAACCTTTCAATTCTTTCTTCTAATGCTTGCTCATCAGCTAGACCTCTAGTGCACGTAATATGCAAAGAAGGTAACATGAATTCCATAGGAAGAACTTATTTTGTGCCAAACACCAACTGAAAGGGTGTGGCCTTATTCAACCTCTTGTAGGTTATTCTATACGCACAAAGCACAATAGAAACTTTATCATCCCAATCTTTCCTTCCAACATCACAAATTTCAAGGTCTAGCTCAATATCTTGTTGAAGGCCTCAGCAGTACCATTTTCCTGAGGATGATAGGGTGTAGTCTTGTGGTGTGCAACCATAAATTCATCCAATAATATCCTGATTGTCTCATTCAAAAAGTGTGTGCCCCTATCACTTGTCAAGCTCAACATACATCCATACCTAGTAAGAACATTTTCCCATAAGAACCTGGCTGTTGTAGCTATTGTACAATCCTTTGTAGGTGCTGCTTCTACCCACCTTGTAAGATAATTTGTGCAAGTGATGATATAACGTGATCCAGTTCTATGCACGACTGGTGAAATAGGACCTACAAAGTCTGTAGCCCATTTCTCAAATGGCTCTGCACTAGTAATAGGCCTCAAAGGCATTTCATCTCTTTGCTCAGGTTTTCCAAGGTGCTGACAGTGATCACACACCTTACAATACTCTTTACAATCCTTGTACAGGGTCTCCCACCATAATCCAATGAGTAGAATCTTGCACACGGTGGTGTCACCTGCATATTGCCCACCTGCAATACCACCATGAGCCTCTTCCATGATATCTGTGTGCTCATGTTCCAGTATGCACCGACGCAATACTTCATCTCAACCTAGTTTGTATATATCTCCACTTATCAACATAAAGGGTGCCACAATAATTTCAAGTTATTTCTTCTCCAATGCTTTCATTCCTTCTGATGCCATACCCATGTGTAAAAAGATAACAATATCCTCTAATTCTGAAGGCACGTGATGTAACCTATACAACTGTGCATTTGACATTGTATCTTCAATTGTCTGTGCATCCTCCCCTGACTGAATCCTTGATAAGTGGTCTGGGCCAGAATTACTTTTACCTGGTTTTACCACAACTGTGAAATCAAATTCCTGGAATAAGAGCACCCATCGACATATGTGCCCCTATAAAATGGGCTTATTTACCAAGTATTTTAATGCCATGTGATCAATATAAAATACAAAAGGTGTTGCTAGCAAGTATTGTCTGAATTTATGTAGCACGTAGATCATCAACAAGGCCTCACACTCTGTTGTTGTATAATTCTTCTCTACAGGAGTCAAATTTCTACTAGAAAAATAGATAGGATGATCTATAATACCCTCTCTAGGTTGAGCTAACATCGTGCCAATGGATGTGCTAGAAGCGTCCACATGTACATGAAATGGTTGGTTCCATGAAGGAAAACACAGAATAGGCGTTGTTGTAAGTCTCTCCTTTAATGCCTCAAATGCACGTTGTTGCAGTTCTCCCCAATAGAACGTCCCTTTTCCTTTTAGTAACTCTTCCAGGGGTGTGGAAATCTTCACATATCCTTTGATAAATTTTCTATAATACCCTGTGTGACCCAAGAATATGCACACCTCACTCTGACTGGTAGGCTCTTCCAGGCCTACAATAACTGCAACCTTAGCTGGATCCACTAACAAACCTTCCTTGCAGATGATGTGCCCTAACAAAGTTCCAAAAGGTGTAGCAAACATGCACTTCTTGATGTTTAAAGAGATGCTTAACTATCTACATATTTCAAACATTAGGCACAAATTGTCACAATGATCCTTAACAAGTCCATACACCATCCAATCATCCAAGTAAACCTGCAGGAAGTTGTGAATAAAATCCTGGAATGCTTGAACAACTATGCACGTGAAAATACAACAGGTACATTTTTCAAACCAAAGGGCATCACAGTATATGAAAAACTTCCCCATTCAATGGTGAAAGTAATCTTCTCTTGATCCTCTTGTGCATTTCTAACTTGATGATACATAGAGAATCCATCTGTAAAAGAATAAACTTCACGTCCTGCAATGCCTTCTAATATTTCCTCTGTGAAAGGTGTAGGAAAAGGATCAATCACACATGCAACATTCAGTTCCCTGTAATCCACACAAATCCTAATCTGACCATCTTTATTTATACTGATCACCATGGGGCTAACCCACTCTGATTCCTCTAGGGGCTTGATGATGCCAGATTTCAACATTTTGTCAATTTATTCCTTAACTTTTATGCACAAGTTAGGGTTTATCATGTAAGGTCTCTTCCTAACCCGGTGTACACCTTCCTTTAGCTTAATCTTTATCTCTCCTAATGACTCATGCACTCCTTTTAACTCATGGTAGCCCTTAGGAAATAAGTCCTAAAAATATCGTAGTAACTCAATTATCTTTGTCACTTCAGAATCAGTCCAATAATCCCCAATTATTGCCTCCTTAGGTTCAACATCCGTGCCAATGTTCACTTTCTTGGTCTTCATATGTTCATGATAGGCGTACGCATTCTTGTCCGCATTGTCTAACACCTCACACAAACATGCTGAATGATCTATATCCAGATTTTCTACTTCTTCATCATCCACTATGTATACCATCTTACCTTTTTCCTTCTCAAAGAAAGCGCACTTAAGTAGTGTGGCATATGTCTCTTCTACTTCATCAAAATGCGCTCCTGAGTCTACCTCACCAAATAACTCCTGAATGAGTTCTTCATCCTTTGCACTGTCTCCCATAGTTAAGTGCTTTATGACCCTTAATGCCTCTTCCACTAGAGGTTTAGTAGAGAAGTAGTCAAAATTCTAGGTCATTCCTGTAATCAAGTCTTGCCAATTTCCAGTCTCCCTATGCAGCTCTGCATAAACATACCAAATGCGTGCGTAACCTTGTAAATTGGAATAAGGCTTGTGCACCCATAGTGAAGGTGGTAAAGCTTCCTACCCCTCTTTCTAGAGTCTCTCACACTATTGAACGTGGTGTTGAACATGTTGATTACCATGATACATGTAGATTTGAGTAGGTGCATTGCTCCTGAAGAACCGAGTGGTTAGAGAAATTTTGACTTCATTCCATTATATGAGATTTTCCGTGTGAACCATCCACTAGCGCGCTGCTATCCCGTGTAAGGTATACACTAACATATTTCTTCTTTCCACTTAATTCATCCACTGCTTCTCCATGGCATGTAGGAATACCATAGGGTCTCCTTCTCTAGTGTACTAAGGGACAAAGTTACCTATCCTTCTAACACAATGAGGTTCTCTTCTCCATGTAAATGTGCTTCTTACTTCACTCCCAACCATCTCATAGGTGCCATGTGCCCAATTTTCACAAGCAATACTTGTAGTATCACTAATAGATTGTGCATCTTCCCACTAGAGGATTCCTTCCTTAGATGGCTCAAGTACTTCTGGGTCCCAAATGATGCATACATAAAGTCTGTTTAGGTCTTCCTCACTTAAAGGTTCAACATAAGGTGCAGATTTACCATCTGTCAAAGGGATAATTACTCTTTCTTCCTTGTTCTCAAAACTTATATACCCCTTGTTGAACCATAAATCAACATTATTTGCATAACACCAAGGGTGCCCAAGTAGAGTTGGGAAGTTGTATGCTTCTGCAAGTGCTAAGACCTCAAAGTCCCCAGTGAACTTGGCCCCTTGTATAGCAATAGATGCATCCTTTAAAACTCATATGGGAGTGGTCTTAGTTTGATTGGCCATGAACATTACATTAGAGGATGGCTATAATGGAGGTCTTTCCATCTGTACACATACATATAAAGTAAGCACATTAACTTCCGCACCTGTATCAATCAATATATTACTCAAGAGCCACCCATCCACAATAACATTTAGAGTGATCTCCTTGTCATAATCCAAACTATGAGGGGGAAGATTAGCATGCAGGATCTACCTTCCATTCTCAATACTTACACGTGGAGTGTTTCCCTTTAGCCAATTCCCTAATAATGGAATGATATTCTCCTGGCGCAACATCTTACATACCTCTTTTAAGTCATCAATATCTGATTGGACTGTCTCTGCTACCTTCTTTTATTCTAACTTCTGTGACTGTTCCTTTAAACATTGTATTTCACCCTGAATATTTTTGAGTACCTCCATGGTTTCCTGATAAACCTCCTTTTGATGTGTAGGATCTAGGTACCTTACATGTAAAACTTCCTCCTTGGTGATGGTAGGCTTCTACTGTAATGCCTCTCTAGTGTGTGCAACTTCAACGCGTGTAGTAATCTTCAGAGGTAATACCTCAGGTTCTGGTGCCAGCTTTGGCATCCACTGATTTTCCATAACGCACTGTATTCTAACCATCCCCACACCCTTGTTCTCCTTTTTATGCTGCTTGCTAATATGATCATATAAGTCTGGGAATTCCTTATAACTATGATTCTTCCCACAAAATGAACGAGTAATATTTTGAGGACATTCACACCTGTATTGGTCAAGAGATCCACATGTAAAACATGTTCCATGAGGGAACTCACCTCGTCCACCACCATGGCCTTAGCCCTCGAATCCACCACGGTATCCTCTACCTCTGCCAAGAATTCCTTCAAAGCACCCTTCATTCTGATCATAGCACGCTTGAGTGTGATCACGATCATGGTGCTCACTTTTACCTTTAGAGTTATCTGATACTCTAATTTGTTGCACACCAATATCTATGGCATTATGATCTAACCAATCAACCTACAATCTTCTATATCATGAGTCATGGACCGGTAAATTTTACAATAGCAAGATACATTCTTCCTTATCGCATGTTGTAATAATGGGAAGTGGCTGACATCATGGTCCAAATGACATATCGCACAGTCTAGCAATAATGAGCACACTGACCTACGGGGACAACTATCCTTAGTGTTCCCTTCCACTTCAAAATTTGTACACCAAATCCTAGTATGCATCTCATGAGTTGAATTAGCCGATAGTCTCTCCAACATTTTTTCCATAGTTGCAATCTATGCTTTCAGGAATGGGCTTACTCTAGTGTCTATACTTCCAACTTCCTCAGCGTGGAAAGCTACTTCAAGTTATTTACGTGGGTCCGTATATGTCTTATGTGACAACACCCTCCTAAAAGGTGTGATGTAGCCCCCAACAAACCACTGCACATGCTGGCTTACATGAATATCATAAGAAAGTTTAGAAAACAATGTCTTGAAATGAACATCATATTCCTGAACACTCTCAGTAGTACCCTACTTAATATCCTTGAGTACGCTTATACTCTTCTACTCAAACTCAGGGATATGAAACTCAAAGAAAACATCCTTTAATGTTACATTATCTACGCAAGTCTAATCAAGGTCAAACTTCCTGTACCAACTATGTGTGCATCCTTGCAATGTAGTTGTAATATGAGTTGCCTTGCACTTAGAAGCCATAACTTCTTTTTCATGCCACAATATCTCACACATGTGCATGTGTTCAGAACCATCTTCTATGCCCCTATACTCTAGAAGATGAAGAGATATATCCATGTGAATATTTTGGTGTTGGTGCGGACCCTGCCCATTTGATCCAAAACCTCCTGTGTTATCTCTGCCTCAAGAACCACCAGATCCACTAGAGCTAGAGCCACCTATACCCCTTGATCCTCCACCGGTAGCTGGAAGCAGACCAGTGGATGTAATTCCCTATGTCCCAACAATGGTACTAAACCGAACTCCTACAGTCTGCGAAGTGGTACTACTCCTAGAAGTGAGTCCAAAATTCTATGTGCTTGAGTTCTATGCTCACAATGCACCTAAAAAGGAACCTCCAAAAAAAAGGAAAACATTTTACCTGCCATAGATGTAATCTGACTTACTCCTACTCTTCTACTACTCAAACTAGCTTGCTGGCTACTGGTTGTACTAGATACTGGAAATCCAAGCGCAAGGGCTAGGTAGACTCAAATGGGCACTCGTGGCCCATGTTGTCTCTACTGGTGAGTTCCCATGTGAGGTTAAGGAGGGTTCCCTATTATTCTTACCCAAATGGGGGAGTTCCGGATGCTCTAGCTCTAGGTCTCCTGTGTGAGCCTCAAATCCTTCATGAGCGATCTCTCTCCTCAACACCATCTGCTCTGTAATATCACACTACTTCTCTACCTCCCTCTCGTGCACCTCATTATACTTAAGTCACCTTTCTTCTCTCTTCCTCTCTACCGATAGGTCTACCATCTTTCACTAAACCTATTCCTACCCCCGCACATGGTGGGGTTTAGCTAGCCATCGACTTCTCTTCCAAGTTCAGGGTTACCATCAAGATTTTGATCGCTAGTGGAATGCCTTGCAAATAAGTTCCCCTAGGATAATGTAGGAACTGAAACTTAGCTACCACTGGGCAAGAGTAAGTGGAAATTGAGTTCTCCAAAATATAGTTATTCAAAACACCACAGAACCAATTGTCCACAATGTACATCCAAATTAGATCAACATCATAAAGGGCCTGAAATTATTCCTATGCCTAGACAAGTGTACGATACCTCTAATTCCTTGTAGATGCATAAGCAACCAACCACTCATACAACTCTATCGAAAATATAGAAAATAAGCTCTCATACAAATTCTACTCCACCCACGCGCGTGTGTCAAACTCATATCCAATACTAAACCTCTGAGCATACTCTTCTTCTAGATCCTTTATCCACTCATCAACACTTGCTAAGGTAAACCGGTACGTCTTCATCACGAAACATCCCGAAAAAAGCTGAAAAAGAGGTCCCAACAATGGAACCAATGATGTAGCCTAGAATCTACTATATAAAATCCAGGCACACTGACACATCACCCAGCTTGAGATGAGTGCTCAACCAAAGCGCACAGAGGTATCAAGCCCCTCTTTAGATTTTCTTATGCAGGATGTTAGTGTGATGAAGATACAACATATTTCGAACCATAAATAACCATAAACATTCCAAAGTGCCTAATCAAATCTAGATCTTAGAGAATCATGAATTAAACAATAACTATAATAAGATTAAGCATACAAGAACCAATTACAATCATGTTTAAAACCATTATCCATCCAATATACTCCATTACATTAAAAATTGTAATGCATAGAAGCTTCTTACATCACAAACCATCGTCATAAGTCATGCTCGCATAAGATCTAGCAGTATAACTGTATAATAATTCACTACTGCTAAATGCATGAAAGAAGGCTAGATGTATGTAACACAACTGAAAACATATTTACTAGATCAGTCTCATAGAACATAACTAAATAATGAGCTGCAAGGGACATGAAATGGCACAACAAGCACACAATGCAAAAGAAAAGGCAAGAAGAAGGAATGCAAACATGTTAGGATAGATAATAGTCACAAAACAATGCTTTTATTACTTCCAGAAATGCATAGATCTGTGACAATGGTGAAAGAGACTGATATCCACATGTAAGAGCTAGATTTAGAGGTCAACAACTCAAAATGCAGAAAAGATGAAGTCCTTAGTAAGGTGCGTGAGGATCCAAATTGTCCAACATTAATAATGACCCCAACTCTTACATTTATAGATGAATCCGTGGAAGAAGAAGAGAAGGAGGAGGGAAAAACCTGAATTTTAAAATACAACCACCAATAGGAAGCATTCAATGCTTGAAAATACACTTGCAAATCTGTCAAATGCATTTCCCTAGGTCTGTTTGGCATGTTTGAAGAAGGAAGTAGAGCGAATCAGATCAAATCAGGTGGTTGGAGTAATTAGATCTACTCATTAATGTTTAGAAAGATGTTTTCCCATTTCTCACCTACCAGATCCACTAAGAATCTGAATTTAAATGCCTAACACTATAGCCTATGTTAACAACTATCGATTGAGAATGGGCACGCACTGATTGAACATATGTAGCAAGAGATACAAATGTCAAAGGATGTTAGAGCCATATAGGCATGTAAGACATGTGATGTATGTGGATTGGCTGAAAAGACAGTTAACTGTGTAAATGTTCTTATCATTTTTTTCACGTGTCACTCATTGATTTGTTGTAAGGATTCGGCACCCTATTGGCGCACTTTGATAAGTTATTTTTGGCACACTGAAGCATGTAAGAATGACGTGGCATAGAAAGGCATGGAAGAGAGCGCAAATACATGTGCACAGAAGAATGAGGTGCATGAAGAAGACATAAGAAAGGCACATGCAACATGCGTGAGGAAATGAGGTAATTTGCTGAGTGGAGAACATATGGTCAAGGCACAACTATTACAAATTAATGCGCTAGGTGTGTATGAGGGACAAAGAATTATCTGATTGAAGCAAGTGCAAGGTGTGCACACAGGATGAAACAACTGCTTGGAATAAGGTGAATGTGCAAAGGATGCACGTAAGGGAGGAGTGGAACAAAGAGGAAAAGGAAAGTGGAAAATAAGAAGGGGAAGCATACAAGGGTGTGCGAGGAAAAGGAGGGGGGTGTGAAACTTCACAATGAAGATCTTAGAGCCTGAATATGTATACAAGTTACACAAATAACTAGGAAAATTATTTGGATAACAACTCCTTCAAGACAAAAATAAACTCCCCTACCACTTAATTGTTTCTATGGTGAAGACCATAACACACAGACCTATTTATAAGGTTTAGAGTAAAAGTGTTTATCTAACACTTTACCATTTTTCTCAAGATTCATCACAAATTAAGAAAACCAACACATTACCTTTTCATGCATCGTTCCTGTACGCACCCAAAATTACATGTGCTATATTGTCAGAAAATGGTTACAAAAGTCCCCAATGATGATTCATGTCCTTTTAGAAGGTGTTTGGGTTCCTAAAACCATTCATAATGTATATTTGTAGCCTAGACATCCTTATTCATCTTTTCCACGCTTTATTCTAGCTTTCTGCTTCATTCTATACATGTTTTGGCCTTTAGTGCTAGGACCGCCACCAAGGCAGGGTGATGGTCCTGTACACTTTTTCCAGAATTCTTCATGTGTGATTTTAACATGCATGGTTTCACTTAACTTGACTTTTAGGGTGCGTTTGTGAACCAAATTGCCTAAAAATAGTCTTGATTGCTTGGTATTCCTTCTCTCCTCTATTTTTAAATAGAATTAATTAGTTTGAATTACCTCTTCACCCAATGATTTGGCACTCCAAGGATACCTTGTGCATGAAGGCATATCCCAACCAATTCCTATATATTCAATGCTTGTATTCAAGCAAAGGGCCTAAGAATTTTGTGTATCTTACATAGTATTTCTGCCATAATCCTACAAAAAATTACATAGCCAAGCTCTGTTTAATTGTGCTCTCTCTTTTACTCACATTACAACCAGACTGCCTTCAAGCTGCCATTGCTCAAGTGCCTTCTTTTGTTGTTGCCTTTGCATTCCCAATTCCTTGGACTCATATGGACACATATAGAAAGAAAGGAAAAAAATGAGGGGACAGATACAGATACAACAAGATTTTCCAAAGCTATTGCTTATCTAGGTTGGAATTATTTGTTAGTTTGCTTCATTTGTCAAATTATCAATTCTAAGTTATTCATTTCAAATACATATCAAATAGAGTAGAAAAATTGTTCATTTCAGTTGATTAAGCAATTACAAAAAGAGAAAATCATTAGAAAGCTTGCTCTTTGGCATTATCGGGGAAGTAGTGTGGAACAATAGTGCTTCTAGGGTTATGATTTGTTCTCTACCTCTGAGGTAGGGTTTGAAGCATTTTGATTGAATTAGTTTAGTTGTTTTATATCTAGATTCACATACTTGCACAAGTAATTTACTACAACCGGTTGATTACTTGTATTTAATTTTGTTTACTAGATTATAAGCATTGTTTAAAAACCTAAAAAAGATAAAAAATATTTACTTTTATTAGATTAGTTTGCTTCCATTGTTTTGTTCAGATATACTATGAAAATACCAAAAACCTAGATTAAATTTCCTTTTACAGTTAGCTTATTTTATCAAAATCAATTCAATTCATTCTACATGACCATCAAAGGTCCACAACAAGAGAAAACGTTCGGTTGTGATCCACTAGTCCCACAACCCAATGGGCTAGAGTTGTTGACTGACATTGATATGGGTTTACACTTATTATTTTTACGCACACCTACTAGGTATTATGAGAAGATAGAAAAATTAAACACATTAAACATTGTAGCTAATCAAGCCTACGATTATTGGACTGCTCCTGGAAATAGGGTTTGATTACGCGCATAACCATACAAGGACCAAAACCTCCATGAGTTTATGGTTGTGATCCCCATGTCCCACAACCCAACGGGCATGTTGACCAATTAAATATCGACACTGGTTTACATGCATCAGTATTTAGATCATCACCACTTCCACTTGACACAATTACACAACTTTAAGTATTGAACATAGTAGGTGATTAGGCTAAGAATTTCTGGACTAGACCAGAAAATCACCCATAGTCTCTGTGGTTTCATTACGCCTCTCATTCTCACTTCCATGACCTTGTTTAGAAATCTATATGAGGTGCCCGTAGGTCACTTTCCATGTGTTCCGCAACTAGTAAAAACAACACTTCTAGAATATAAACTGGGATTTTGATAGGTTGTAAGGACATGTTGATGTCATGCTCCAAAATAATAACACCACCCCTCCAAAAATGGAAAACATTCCCAACAAGGGGTGGCAGAACATCAAACAATTCATATCAGGATACCACACTCCTTAACAACCACCAAAAGTTCAATAATAAGCACTGAAACAAAACACCACCCCATCAATAGATGACATCATCTTGGCGTTAGTAGATAAAGTCAAATAGTTAGAGCTTTTCTAAAAAACTCAAAGTTCATATGCAGGGAAAGTAAGAGTATATCATTATCCACAAAATTATGGACAAGTACCTACTACGCATAATCCTTCGGTTTATATGGGCACTCCAAGCCCTAGATATTTTCTAACTAGGACGAGCACCTTGGGTATGCCCCCCATGCCTCATATGGATATCTACAATAGGTACTGGTTGGAAGCACATTCTCAAATGCCATACTAGCTTGAAATACACTATTCCCTCACTTTGTGCCTTCAACTCCATATCAAAATAGTCAACCCCCCTACATACACATGTACTATAAATCACCATAGGGGGATATGTACACTTACCCAGGACCATATGGTCAACCATAGGGGATGCCATATGCCCCAAAAAATGTTTACTTTGTACCATTTCAGCAACCGATGCAACCTCTACCTCCCTAAAAAGGATCTTCAATGGTTGAAACATACACAATGAGGACCTATTTTGAATATCTTAAGGAGCCTCTTGACTTCTCCATCCAGACCATCATGCTCCCAAAACCCTTTCCTGATCTTCCAAAGTTCAAAGGGGAGGGCGATCCTAATGATCACATCAAATATTACGCAACCTCCATTCGAGATTTGCTCATGTGGGATGCAAATGTTGCAAAGATTTTCCCTAATACGCTAGATCGCTCTTAATTGGTACTACAAGATACTAGAGGCTTCAATACACTCCTTCAAGCAACTCATGTCATATTTTGTTAAGGATTTTAATATGAACAAACTTTTAAGGACAAGAATCAGATAATTCCTTCATATCAAACAAGAGCACAACGAGTCCACTGCCCACTTCATTCAAAGGTGGTGACAAGTTCTCTATTTCTCCGCAAGCACTCCAAACATGGATCAGACAGAGCTTTGTGATTTTTTCCTCCACTTCCTCAATAGAGATACAAAGGAAGAAGTCTAAAAGTTTTGACTAAGGATCTACGAAGAGGTGCTAGAGGGTGCTCTCCAAATTGAACAAGCAGTCATTGACAGTGGTCGTAAGAATTATGGAACAAATGGGAGGTTAGTAACTACTAACCAAAATAACCCCAGTTACTCCAACAATGTGAACAATAATCAAGGACCAAAGGTCCTTAATAAGAATCGTGTCATATTATCACTATTATTAGCGTATCTAGTAATAATATGACATGATGTTGGCTCCAGCAAGAAAATCAAGAAAGCTAAAATCCCTGCTTCCCAACGAGTCCTTAGGAGCCACAAGGAATTAGAATTAGCTGAAAACCTCCTGAATATTAGCATGCCTGTGGAGAAGCCCAAAGAGGAGGATTTGCTGGAGAGGGTTGACAGATTGGAGAAGGAGATTCAAGAGCTCAAAGGAGCTATAAAAAACATGGAGAGAGCCAAGGGTAAAAGGATCCTTCAAAGTGAGGAGGAAGAGGGGGTCATCGATGAAGTCTTCAAGAAACTGCAGTCCCTTGATGGCAGATTGGGGAATGCCAAAAGCCACAATGACTGCATTTTATCTGCCCTCAAAAGCATTTATAACTTCATTGAACAACATGTCCACAGTGTTTGCAGTTTAAGTGGAATCAATGAAGACATATGGGGCCCTAAAGAGAATAGGGACATTGCAATCTCCCAAGCAGACATGAAGGACCCCTCTCAGGCCACTGCCATTGCCTTTTTCATGTCACTATAGGCCATCAAGACCAAGATTGATAGGGCCATCAAGTAACGGGCTGTTGTGCTGCTGTTTTTTGGCTGCAATCTGGCTGTCCTCGGGCGGTTCAGGAGCTGTTTTTTGGCGGAGCTTGTTATTCTGTTTCTCTTTTGGTTTCTTTTTGATCTTGTCTTCTTAGCTCTGAATCTCTGTACGTCTTGATCCACTTTTCACCTATATTGTAATATCTGGCTATTGAGCCTTCTTGGGTGACTGTTTTGCCCCTCTCTGGGCTTCTTCTCTCTTCTTTTCTATCTGGCTTTTGAGCCCTTTTGTATACAGGGTATAGTCCCTTCAAAACTATTTGCCCTTAATAAAAAAAAAAAGAATCGTGGGGTTACAACTGAAGATGTTACTGATCAACCCAAGAAACCTAATGTTGTTAGTTCTCCCAATACAAATACTACCAACAATAAAAACAATAATGGAAATAATTAGAGAAATAATAACTTCTCACCCTCAATCAATGTTGTGGATTTTAACTATCCTCAACATCAACAACCTCAGCAACCAAGACAAGTGCAGACCTAAGGCCCTAATAAATACCTAGGTGGGTATTCGAACCAATTCCAAAACCAAGTGTAGGGGTTCCCAAATTTTAACTATAACAATCAGAAATTGAACAACAATCGTAATTTTAGACTGCAAAAAAGTGCAAACCAAAGGCCTCAAGATTATGATCCTGATTTATATTTCTATTTCCGTAGGGTTCACGGGCATGACACAAGAACATGCCGCAATTGCAATGAAATTCTACAACATTTTTCGGAGGATCAAAGAAAATTATTTGTTGACATGTTTTTGGCAACCCCAATAGTGCCAACTCAGAACACTTACATGGGAGCGATATCCCCATAGAACACACCACTTAGGATCTTTAGCGATCCTCTCCCCATGTGCCCAAAAGACGGTAGAATAGATCCCAATGGTTCAAACAAAGGCATTACAATAGGAACTAACAATCATGAAGCCTCAAATTTGTCAAACTCATAGGTGACACCTCCTTTGGATGGTTTCCAACAAAAAAAATTGTGGGATTGGTAGAGTTGGACATCGAACCTCGAATTAAAACTGCCACTAGAACTAAGGATTATTATTTGCTGCCTATCCCAATCTACATGACTATATCAGATGACATTCGTGATACAGTAGGCAAGCTAGTAGGAGCTTATGACTTGATCAATGACCTAACCAAAACCATCTCTCACATTTCCTTCTTGGATATGTTAAAGAATTCCCCTAATCACAGAGCCATTCTATTAGAAGCACTAGGTCTTGGGCATTTGATTAATGTCACCCCTCCTTCAGAAGCATAGATAAACCATATAGAATTTGATGTTTATCCTCTAGGGCAACTTGAAAGAGATATTGGATTCATAGTTGACATCAACAAGATGCCCACGGATGCTGAAATAGCTCGAAGAGGCAATCCAAACTTATTTTTATACGTTTGGATTTATAGAAACTATGTAAAATGTGTGATTATTGATGATGGGGCAGCGGTCAACATAGTCCCCCTCTCTTTCCTTCAAAAGTTAGGTTACATAAAGACTAATTACTCCTCAACACGAAATATGATGAGAGGCTATGAAAACCTCAAAGCAACGTCAATTGGAACTATAGTGTTGCCAATCACCCTCAAACCTAAGATGGTTCAAACTGAGTTTTATATCATAGATTGGGAAACCAATTATAATATGATTCTAGGTCATCCTTGGATTCATCACATGAAGGTGATTCCCGCGAATTTGTTTCAAGAATTAAGGTACTTACATTTAAGGAAGGTCTTCGTGGCATAGGGTGACCCAAAACCCTTCAACATACATCTTGAAAACTTAAAGAAGAGGCCAGGGGTTCATTCTAAGTTTGAGCTTCCTGCAAATTAGTTAAATAAACCTACAAGCTCAGTGCTAGAAGAAAATTTAGTTCCTACAACAGAGCTAGAAACTACGGGTTTGATTGAAGGAGTTCCCGCCGCAAAGGAAAACAATGTAAATTTTGAGACAATGTCAATAGGAATGAAAAAAAGGATAGTCGAGTTGTTGGAGAATGACCTACCACTTCTTCTTCCATTTGATTCCATAGGCATAGGACATGCCTTGAGACCTGACTCTCTCTTGGTTGATGACGTATGCATGGTAGAGGTCTTGGTAGCAAGGGAAGATAATAAAAAACATAATCCAACTTCAATCTTCCCAGATGACTGTTGGACCTTGAATTACGTAGGTGGACCAAAGTGTCACTTTGGTGGTGGGGCAGGTATGATACTTACCAACCCTCAAGGAAGGGTCATGCCCTTTTCCATTAAATTCAATTTTTGAATGTACTAATAACGGAGCGGAATATGATGATCTTATTGTTGGTATTATTGTAGCCAAAAGGATGCGTGTTCTTTATATAAAGGTGCTAGGTGATTCCCAACTAGTTACAAGTCAAATATCTGAAGTATACGAGACTAAAGTTGAACATCTGCATCTCTACAAGAATTTTATCCTTGATTTAAGTAAAGGTTTTTATTTCATTTCAATCAAAGCTATACCCGGACAGAAAAACCTCCATACTGACTCTATAACAACTTCTGCTTCTCGTTTTACCCCGAGAAGCAAGTTAGCAGACACTAGCTTTACAGTTTTGGTTCGTGCCGAACCTTTGGTTCACAAGATACCAAAAAATCTGATTTTGACTTATATAGAAGTAGATAATGTGTTTATCACTTTAGGTTACGCTGAAAATGATGAAGCAATCCTAGTGTTTTTGGATGCCTACACAGAATTACATCCCGCTAATCATAAGATTGGATTTTCTCTCATCCTACACTCTTCCTCTTACTTTGGATATTCCATGATAGACCTTTCCTCTATGAGAGGTTTTGAGGTCTATGAAGTAGGAGGGGAAGGATAATTAGAGCTACCTCCAACCCCACCTAAATTTGAAGAGGGTATTGCCTCCTTAATCAAAGGAACAATTGATATAAACATCGGGACAAAGGAGGAACAAAAAATATTGAAGCTGGGATCCTCTCTAACTCCAGAGGAGATAGAAATACATACCTGAGTCCTCAAAGATCATGAAAAATATTTCACATTTAGCTATAAGGAAATGATGGGAATTGCGCCATAAATTTTAGTTCACAACCTCGTCACTAAGCTAGATGTTAAGCCAATTAAACAAAAGTCGAGTCCCATGAAGCCAAAGGTGGCCCTCATGGTGAAAGAAGAAGTGATGAAACTCCTACAGGTGGGGTTCATCAAGCCATTCAACTATTCACAATGGGTGTCTAATATCATCCCCATTCTCAAGAAGAATGGAAAAACCCGCATTTGCATAGACTTTCGGGATATCAACAAGGCTTGTCCCAAATATGATTTCCCATTACCATCCATCGATGTTATTTTTGACGCAACAACTGGTTATGAGTTGTTATCTCTCATGGATGGATTTTCTTGATATAACCAAATTAGAATCTCTGAGGAGGATCAAACAAAAACTACATTCATCACTCCTTGGGGAACATATTATTACATTATCATGCCATTCGCACTTAAGAACGCTGGTGCTACATACCAATGGGAAAAGAGTTATATATTCCATGATATTATCCATAAGATTGTGGAATCCTATGTGGATGATATTCTGGGTAAATTCAGAAAATGTTGTGATCACCTTGATGTGCTTCATATAATCCTTTCTCACTTAATCAAATACAATGTCATGTTGAATCTAGAAAATTATGTATTTGATGTAATGGGAGGTAAGTTGTTGGGATACATGATATCTTCATGAGGTATTGATGTAGATCCAGTAAAAATATGAGCCATACTAAAAATGATTCCACCATCAGACGAGTCCTACATCAGATATGTTTCTTGAAAAATTCGGTGCAATCTGAAGGTTTATCCTTAATCTTGACCTTTGCTTATTCACCCAATAAAATAATTTGTTGAAAAAGGATTACTTCATTGATCGGAAAGGAATAATTCCATGACACATTTGAGTTGGTTAAATGGTTTTTGTCGTCTCCTCCCACACTCATGCCACCTAGGTCAGATCACCCCTTGATCCTGTATTCATGAGCTACAGATGTTTCATTAGCCTTAATGTTAACTCAATAGGATGATGATAAACAAGAATGTGTAGTATACTTCATTATTAAAACATTGATTAATTATCAGACATCGTTATAGATAAGCATAGAAGGAATGTCTTTCTATACTATTAACAACAAAAGCGCCTGATACATTACATGCTAAATCAAGAAATAATAGGTCATTGTTAAATTAGATCATTTGCGAACATGTTTCTCACACAATGGTCTTTATCTAAGAAAGTTGGATACTTCATAACTCTAATGGGTAAGTTTAAGTTAATGTTTGTTAATAAGAAAATTTCATCAAAGGACAAATCATTGTGGAATGATTGGCTGATAACCCATTAGATAGAGGTGATCTGGAAAATTTGGACTTTCCCTGACGAATGTGCATGTTTTTTGTGGAAACCAGGCTTCCCATTTCTGTGTGCCCATGATACACTGATATTATTAACTTCATTTTAGATCATACATATGCAGAAGGGGCAACATCAAAACAAAGAATACAATTAATGTGTCTATAACGACTAAGCACGCTATCTTGGAGTAGGTGCTCTATTGTAGAGCCTTTAATGGAATTTTGTTAAGATGTGTTGATAAATAAGAATATCGAGAAGATTCTTTATGAATTGTATAATGGAGTATTTTGAAGTAACTTTAAGCGGCCATGCCACTCCTTGGAAGATACATAAAATGGGCTACTTCTGGCCCATGTTAGAACATGACACGGTAGAGTTTTTTTCACAAATGTTATAAATGTCAAGAGTTCTACCATGAAATCCACATACTGGTATATGCTCTACAGCCAATTGCAACACCATGGACCTTTTCTGCATGTGGGGCCTAGATTTTATAGGGAAATTGTCTCCCTCATCAAATGGATAGTCATAACTTTATAATCACAGTCACATAATACTTTACTAAGTGGGTAGAGGTCAGGCCTTTTACAAGCATGTCTAGATCTATAATTTCTAAGTTCAATTCTAAACCAAATCATTTATATGTATGTGGTCCCACAAGTCATTATCTCGGATAATGAGCATATCTTTCAAAAATGAGGAAGGGCGTGAATTGTGTGAAAAGTTCACAGATAAATCACCATATGGCTTCTCTCTATTATCCTTATTCCAATGGACAAGATAAGGCTATGAATAATATGTTAAAATATGTTATCATTAAGAATATCAAGGAGAAAAAATGAGATTGGAAATTAAAGCTCTTTCTGGGCCTTGTGGGCCTATTAGAACATCGGATAAGAACACCAACATGGGAAAACCCCTTTTCTTTGGTGTTTAGTGCAGAAGAAGTTTAAGTCGCTCAAAGTTTGAAATACATAGTCTCTGTATATTGCTGTAAGGAGCTTATGGGAGAAGAAGGCTATTGAGAGACGTGAATATATCAGTTAGAAAGCCTTAATGAAGGTAGGCTCAACACTTGAACAATCGAGTATATATATTTATGATAACTGAGATGGCCCGGAAATACAACAAGAAAGTCTACGACTATGAAATATATGAGGGATATTTGGTTTTAAGACTCGACAAGCCGAATATAGGCAAAAATACCGGTGATGGAAGAAAATTCAGGCCCAGATTGTTGGGTCCATATTAAGTAATAGAAGACTACAGAAATGGGTCATTTTTCCTTTGTATGCTAGAGCGTGAGGATTTTAGAGAATTTATAAAATCTCTTCACCTTGAAGAGATATTCTGCATGATCCATCAATCATTTTCACATGTACATTACTACATCTGCATTGCATTTTCATCTGCCAGTTCATTTTGTAAATTTCTTTGATCAAGGGACTTATTCTTATAGCAACTCCTAAAAACTTATAAAAATATAGGAAAAAACATTCAAATCGTGTCTTTTCAAATCTTCATGGCATCATCAATTGTTCCCGAATCATTGCATTAATTCAATGAAAGATAAGAGAAAGCTTTGACAATAATCATACCAAGGCCTGCATACTTGGTTCTGCTTATAGTTTCATTCTAGGTTAGGTGTCCTTACCTATAGTATATTCTAGAAGCTTCATGGTGTCACATCTATCCCATAAACATCTCTTTGGAAAATAATAACATTCTAGCCAATTTTGCCTAGATAAATAAGTCAAATGCAAGTCCACAGAAAAATTTTATTTTACACATTTCTTTACCCTACCAACCTTTGGTGTCGAGCTTGCATCTCTTACTAGTGATTTGGGGTTGGGAAAGGAGATAAGCTGCCCTTATTCACTTATACCTTATCTATGGTGATTAGCCTATACTTCCTACTAGTACCATGGAGCAAGGTGCAGGGGGGTCTCTTTGACAAAATTGAAAGTTATATAACAATTCATTCAAATGTTACAAAATCATAAATCAGAAGACAAAGTGATTTAGATGTTCAAAATTCTAAAAAGAGTTTAAAACCTCAAAACCAGATTTTATCAACCAAGTGGCGATCTATGGAGATAAGTTCTAGATACACTTGAAATCAATTTCACATTTTAAACACTATAAAGAAAACTTGATTAGAATGAGGTTGTAGTGTCTCAATTTGGTTTTTCCAAAGCCTTGTCTTTCTCTCGTCATCACCATTCAACAATTTTCTTTAACGTGTGTCCCTTTATGGCTCTTGATGTTGAGCCCTCGCATCTCACTGGTTGCGTGGAGTTAGGATTGGGGCAAGTTCGTTCACTAATCATATCATTTTTTCGCTATGTTTTTCCAAAGCAATACGAAGTTAAAAAAAGTTTCTTAGAGAAACTAAAGTTCAACACTATTATGGGATTACATTATCATATATCAAAATTACAAACAAACAAAAACAAATCATTCTGCTAGCATCCATATCCATTACATACATTCTAAAAATCATATAAAAATGGAAGTTCTAAACATCTAGAGTACACATATGAAGTGATCCAAGAGATAGTCAACTCAAATACAATAAATTACCAATCCAAAAAGAAGAGTCTGTATATATCATAATAAATCAAGTTTGTATACAATGCCATCATGCACTAGGCATGGTAAAGACACTTGTAATGAGCCCGAAATATACAATAAAATCATATAATGCCTAAAAAATGGCAACTAATAAATAAAAGGCCTGATGGCCTATCAATCCTTGTGGGCTCCCTGAGATGGTGCATGGCTATATCCAAGACTCCTACTGCAACTACAATGATCAGAATGCACTGAATAGTGAGAGTGATCATGGTGGATTCCATTGGATGTGGTCTCACTATGATAGCATCTCTGCCTCATCAATCACTCAGCTATCTCATACGTGGTCACTTGAGTATGGAGAGAAGTCATGACCTCCGCTTCCCTCTAGATGGGTACAAACACATCAGTGTGTCTATCAACTACAAGTGGTTTTCCTATGTCCTCAGTCAACTCAAATTGGGTCCTCCTCAAGGGGATTAATAATGTGTCCATGCACACCAATCGAATAATCACTCACCACTCCTATGCAGTCACTGAAATAAAAAAGAAAAGAAACGAAAACAAAAATTTAGAAAGTTACAAAACAAAATAAAAAGAAATACCAACTAACATTTCTGACTGAAAAGGTCAAGAGAAGAGAATCAACATACTTGGATTTGCCGGAATCCATGTAGGGTTAGTGGTTGATGCTGATTTTATTGATGGTTAGCAGGGATCCCCTAAACAAGAAGCAAGACGATGTCCCATCATGGACTCGACATCCCCCTCTTCATCATGAGGAAGTGGTCCGTTAAAGATAAATGTCTCCTCATCTCTGGTCGCATCCTCCGACTCTTCTCTTAGACACATCCAGAATTATCATGTCACTCGGGATGGATCAGTCTTCTACCTTCATGTGATCTTTTCCACCAGCATCACCACCCAACTCCTCATCACCTGTCTCATCTCTGCCAACTGAATCCTCCTCTCCAACCGAATCTTCTTCAGTCTCATCTCCTATGTATGCTCTTCAAAGTCGGATTCCACGGATCAATAGGCTCATCCTCCTCTTTGCTTGGGAGCAGGAGCTGGCCTAAATCTCAAATTAAGGAGTGCTACTAGTGGGCACCAATCTATCTTTCAGGGCATGAAGCCATTTTCCTTACTGTAATGGGAACCCCTAGAGTAACAACTTTCCATCCCAGTATCTCCTCTAGGGCTCTTTTTGGCCTCCATCATGGTCATGTATATAGATGCCGCTGAGGAGTAAGCATGTCGATATAGGGAAGACCAAACTATTGAGTAACCTGATCTGAATGGGTGGATATCGACCCTCACCACCCTGTCAACCAATTGGCCAGTAGTGGTCAGCAAGCTACCATTGTGGTCACCATAATGTCCCCCATAATCATGCCATGTCCTGATATGGGTGTGGCAACTATATTTTTTGTAGTCTAAGGAAGACACTGGCTGATGTGACACTCTAAAGAACTGACATCATTCATCCACCTAGCTGGCCCTGACGTCCCCCGGGTCCTGTCCTGAGCACTTCCTTCTAATAGGGGATGATCCACTCATACACCCAACTCATGACTAGATGTGTGGATGGCTCAAAGACTATTCCCTATAACTTGATAATCCTGATACATATCATGATAGGTGTACTGCCAAGTATATCTACTCCCCATGTGTAGATATGACCATGTCCCTCAATCTATGTGATGATGGGAGCCCAACAATAAAGTAGTGTGTCACCTCCCTTCTCCCCAATCAACCACGAGGCCCAAAGATACCCATGATGGCCTTGAAAATAATAGGGATGGGAGCAGTAGGAATGGATCAGACCTTGATCCCATTCTTCGAACCAAATGATACCATGACATCCCCCATATAAGTGGCCCATAGAGTCATCATGGCTCTGGATCCTGCTATCTCAAGAGTCAACCATCTGCCCAGTATCAGAACCCCAAGAATATGATACACGTCCTCTAGGGTGATAGTCCACTCACCCCTAGCACCTGGTAACCAAAAGGTATTCCAGTCTACATCCCAATAATAGATACAGTCACATAGTATGTGACTTGCACAGGAGAAACATGGGGCACCCTATGCAATCCTCCATATGCCCTACTCTCTTGAAGAGGTATCATGTCTCATCCTGAGTCAACTGATCAAATATCATTGGGAGCCAAGTCACACTCCCTCTCATGACTCCAGTAGATATATTCTTCCTTCTTTTACATCCACCAAAACATAAAAAGATAAATTTAGTAACATATCTTCAAGAAATAAGCTCATCAAAAACATAGAAAAAACATTAAAAATTTGAAAAAAATTTAAGTTATTGCATGGAGTTTTGGTCATTCTGTTTAGAACCACCACCCTAGTGCAGGGCTTCCTTGGCGGTTGTGGTTCTACAATTACCGCCCTGCTCAAGGCGATGGTCCTGAACTGATTCGTCGTATGACTTTGTTGCCCTAAAAACACTCAAAAATGCAAAAACAGACCATTTTCAATGAAATAAAAGACTAACCTATAGGCGTGCCCCCCCTAGAGACTCATTTAAAACAAGAAATTTCAAAAATGATCCCCCTTAGGAAAAGATTTTGACATTTTCGTATATTTTAGGTTTAAAAACACACAATTGAGAAAAACCAACCTTAGATCGCATGGGTCGATCTCTTACTCGCGGAGGCATGATCACGATCTCGCAACGAACGTTTTGACTATTCTTTCAATGAAAATGGTCAACGTGGGCCCAAAGCTAAAAAATCACCAAGTTAATATAGATAAATGAATTTGAAAATGAGTTTGTTTATATATATATATATATATATATATATATATATATATATATATTTTATATATATATATTTTATTTTGAGTTGTTATATTTGTTTTTGAGTGCATAGGGATGGAGCGTTGACGTAGGTATATTTCTATATCCCCGCATAAATGGTAAGTCCTCTTGTCATTTTAATTTAGTGTTTATTTTTTGATATTTTATCTATTTGCAATTGAGTCTTCTCTCCGTCTTGTAGGTAGTAGGAGTTTGGAAGACGACATTTCAACACACGGGTGTGTCAGGTATAGCTTCTAACTCCCCATTTTGGGAACGCCATACTCAGACTCTACGTTTTATGCCTTTTCATGGCTAAAACGCTTCTCTGAGGGGGCAATATGTACGCACCTCAAAGTTGCATGTGCTACATTGTCAAAAAATGGTTACAAAAGTCCCCAATGATGATTCATGTCCTTTCAGAAGGTGTTCGAGTTCCTAAACCCATTCGCAGTGTATATTTGTAGCCTAGACATCCTTACTTAGATTTTCCATGCTTTCTTCTTAGCTTCCTTAGTTTCATTATATGCATGTTTTGGCAGCCTTTAGTGTCAGGACCGCACCCTGCCTAGGTAGGGAGACAGTTGGTTGAAACCACTAGCCCTCCACAGTAAGGCGATGGTCCTGTGCACTTTTTTCAAATTTTCATGCATGTTTTTGACATGCATGATTTCACTTCACTTGACTTCTAGGGTGCGTTTGTGAACCAAATTACCTAAAAATAGTCTTGATTTCTTGGTATTCCTTCCCTCTTCTATTTTAAATAGATTTAATTAGTTTGAACTGCCTCTTCACCCAATGATTTGGCACTCCAAGGATGCCTTGTGCATGAAGGCACATCCCGAACCAATTCTTATATATTCAATGCTTGTATTCAAGAAAAGGTCCTGAGAATTTTTGTGTATCTTGCATAGTATTGCTACCACAATATTGCTAGAAATTGCATAGCCAAGCTCTATTCACTTGTGCTATCTCTCTTCCACATGTATTGCAACCAAACTGCCTTCAAGCTACCATTACTCAAGCGCCTTCTCTTACTTGCTAATGCCTTTGCATTCCCAATTCCTTGGACTCATATGGACACAAAGAAAAATAAAGGAAAAAACTGAGGGGACAGATATAGATAAAACCAGATTTTCCAAAGCTCTTGCTTATCCAGGTTGGAATTTATTGTTCCTTTGCCTCATTTTTCAAGTTATCAATTACGAGTTATTCATTTCAAATACATATCAAATAGAGAAGCAAAATTGTTTTTCATTTCAATTGATTCAAGAAATTACAAATATAGCATGTAATTATAAAGCTTTCTCTTTGGCAATTATCGAGGGAAGTAGTGAGGAAGAATAGATCTTCTAGATTTATTATTTGTTATCTACCTCTGAGGTAGGGTTTAAAGGGTTTTGATTAAATTAGTTGAGTTCTTTTAGAACTAGATTCACATACTTTCACAAGTAATTAATTACAGCCGAATGATTACTTGTATTTAATTTCATTTATTAGATTATAAACATTGTTTAAAATCCTACAAAAGATAAAAAATATTTACTTTTGCTAGGATTAGTTTTCTTCCATTGTTTTGTTTAAATATACTATGTGAAAATACCAAAAGCATAGATCAAATTTCCTTTAATAGGTAGTTTGATCTACCAAAATCAATTTAATTCATTTTGTATGACCACCAAAGGTCCACAATAAGACAAAACATTTAGTTGTGATCCATTGGTCCCACAACCGAATGGGCCTAAGTTGTTGACTAACATTGACATGGGTTCTATGCTTGTTATTTTTACGCACACATTCTAGGCATTATGAGAAGATAGAAAAATTAAATACATTAAACATTGTATGTTGATAAATCCTACAATTATTGGACTACTCCTTGACAACAGGTCTTAATTACGCATATGACCATATAAAGACCACAACCTCCAAGAGTTCACAGTTCTGTTTCCTAGGTCACACAACCCAATGGGCCTGATAACCAATTAAAAATTTACACTAGTCTATGTGCACTAGTATTTAGATCATCACCACTTCCACTTGAAATTGTTACAAAAATTTTAGTGTTATACATACCATCCTATTAGGCTAAGGCTTTCTGGACTTGACTGGAAAACCACCCATAGACCCTTTGGTTCCATTACGCCTCTCATTCTCACTTCCATGACCTCTTCTGGAAATATATACAAGGAATCTGTAGGGCACTTTCCACATGTTCTACAACTAGTAGATAGGATCTCGACAGAGCTCAATATCAACTGGAGCCTCCTAGTAGATATTCTATCTAACCATTTCATTAAACCACTTCACCTTAGGATGGATTTCTTTGCCTCTAACTCGCAGATCCTGATTTTGTGTGTTGAAGACATAAGGTTTCCTCCTTAGCTTGTTCGTCGTTACCACACTCACATCCATTTCTATCTTACACCAATTGTCTCAACACGACCTCGAGAATTCAGGTGTGAAGAAGGTCACAAGTTTATTTTCTCTTTTACAATTCCCATGAAGTTTAAAATCACTCACATGCCACTTTCAGTATACAAATAAGCAAACAATAATTAACCCTTTATCTTTGCACTCTTTTCTTTACAATTTAAGAAATATAATAGTTCAACTTAATCATTTGGGCTAATTTCTTCACTATCACTCATATCACCTTTTAGTTTTGTTGGTCCGAAAAACTGTTAGTTAGGTAGGTCGTTGGGAAATAGGCCAACAGTGTGCATGGCATAGCCCCTCTTTGAAATAACAAAGTGAAACTGGTTTATTGCTAATCTATCAAGCAGGAATATGTGTAAATCTACACTATTATAACTTCAGGGGGTTTGGGATCTCATCCCAGTAGAGGTAGTTCCAACAATGAACAGAAAGGTAGGAGGGAAGGAACGGAAGGAGGGTATATCTGAAGGAAGAAAAGAAATGAATTCCAAGACGGAAAGGTCAGAAGGTTTATGTTTGGGCTGGTAGTAAATAGAGCCAAACTTACTTGCATAAACGATTAAAGAAATACTGATGAACAGATGCCAATAGTAGGAATGAATCCAACAAAATAAAAACATAGATCTAACTTAAGAAATATCTAATGCAAATAACACACATATGGAGCACAAATTTTGAATACATGTATTAATATTTCTTCTCTTACAAGAAAGCACAAAGTCTTTTTCTCCTCACTTCTCCTTTCATACAAAAAATTTCCACCTTGAATACAACAAGTATTCAAGTATTTATAGAAGGAGAGGAGGAAAGAAGACAAAAGCAAACCAATAACTACAAAATATCTTACAAGATATTTACAAAATATCTAAAAAGTTAATAGTTGACTTTGGGCAAGTTTTTGGATGGCAACATCCCATGGTGCAACATGGATGATGTCATCGTGTATGCCAACATGCTTTTAAATATTTTACAAAAAATTTCAACACATCCGTTGAAAGAAAAAATTCCCCTTTAGTGTAACTATTCTTCCCCTTTGTAAATTGGCGCAACTTTCAGCACGTCGACACAAAAAAAATTCCCCTTTGTAAAGTGACAACTTTCACCACATCAACACGAAAAATTCCCCTTTAGCACAACTGTCAGCACGTCGACACAATTTTTTCCCCTTTGGCGCAACTTTCGGCACGTCGACACAAGAAAAATTCCCCTTTGGTGTAACTTTCGACATGTCGACATAGTAAAAATTCCCCTTTGGCACAACTTTCGGCACGTCGACACAGAAAAAATTCCCCTTTGGCACAACTTTCGGCACGTCGACATAGAAAAAATTCCCCTTTGGTGTAACTTTCGGCATGTCAACACAGAAATTTTCCCCAAAGGAAAATGGCGCACTTTTTGTCGTGTCAAAAATGGCTAAGTCTTGAAACAACTTGATTTTTCGAAAGGGAGTTTTGGGCTATTACAAACGTTGTCAAACTTCTTTGGGGCCAAAACAAAAATTTTGGTATGGTTACCTACAAATTTCCCTTGTCAATTTTACAGGATAACAACTGGCTCTTTCTGGGGACTATCTTTGAGTGAAACTTAAGGGTAGAGAATCCCAAATTTTCATGTGCCTATCCATTGGGTTACAGAGAGTCAAAAACAAGGGTGACCAAAAGGAAAAATAAAGGGAACACACAACAACAGAAAGCAAACACACAACAAAAGCAAACTATACAAAGAAGAGAGCAAGCTCTACTTCCTGAAGATCTTCAGGTGCTGCCCACTATAGGGAAGCGTGAGCTCAGTTCTATCTAGATATGAGAGATAGAAAATATTCTCTCCATTGAGTTTCTTGATCTTATATGGCCCTCTCCAAAGAGAGTCAAACTTCCCATACATACCTTTCGGTTCTCCTTGTTTGTCCCATTCTCCCACTTGAAAATCTCTCTACTTAGCTTTCTTGTCGAATAGTTTCTTCACTTGATTCTGATGTTCAGGATCTTGTTGACCACTTTCAATCACTTTTCTTCAAGTTCTGTCAAGTACATAATCCTCTTTTCAAGAGAATTATGAAAAGTTTCATCTTCAATTACTTGAGCCAAGCACAGAGTAGGAATTTTTGTGAAGATAGGGGTTTCAACATCGATCCCATACAACACCTGAAAGGTGACATGCCAAGAGACCTCTTTAGAGTGATACAATCCACCCACAAAGCATCATACAATGATTTGTGCCAGGACCGTTGGTTTTCATCAACTAGCTTCCGTATGATAGTTAGCCAGGTTCTTGTTGATGGATTCTGCCTGACCATTTCCTTGAGGATAATAATCATAAGCATGAGCCAAGGTTATTCTGTATCCATAACAAAAACCAATAACTTCCATGAAGAGAAGTTGGAAGTGTTTTCCGCAACGATTTTGTGTGGAATGCCAAATTTCACAATAATATTCTCTTTGATGAATTTACAAACAACTTTAGAAGTGGCATGCTTGATAGGTATGGCCTCCACCCATTTCGTGAAGTAATCCATTGCTGTTAGGACATAACTATGTCCAACACTCGATTGAGGATTGAGTGCTCCAATGAAATCAATTCCCCATTGTCTGAATGGTTCGTCGATGATGACGGGCCTGAGGGGAAATGCAGTAGCAGCTTTGGTTTGCTAACAAATTTTTGGCAAAGTTCACATTTTGCTACCCAGGTGGCTGCATCTTGAAATAGCGTCAGCCAGTAGTACCTAGCCCAAATGATTTTATGTGTTGTCAAAGACTGAGGAGAAGTGACCACCATAGGCTGAGTCATGAAAACTCTCCAAAAATTTTACCTGTTGTGGCTTGTCAAGACATCATAGAAAAATGTTGTCAATTCCACGCTTGTACAATCCATCATCCCATATGACATATCTTGCGGCTCTGAGCTTTACCATTTGCTTTTCCTTACTGGTTAGGTGAGTTGGGAACTCACCATAGGTGAGAAAGAATGCAATGTTAGAATACCATTCGTCGTCAGTTTCGAAAAATAGAACCATGGGCAAAGAATCCACTTTCTCCAGTTCATTTTGTTCTCCATCAACGTGATCAACTTTCTCTTTAGGTACCTCTGAGTCTTTATTTTCAGCCATTAGCTGACACAGGCCCTTACCTCTTACCAACTTGGTTGGTCTGATGTCTAGATTGTATTCTTGGACCTTTACGATCCAATTCCCTCGTAAGCTCCCTAACTCCTGTTGAGTCAGGATAGACTTAACAGCCGTGTTTCAGGAACCAACACTACTATATGAGAATTCAGAATGTAGTAGTGGAAATTTTTGACTACTTTTACCATGACAAAGGCATGTTTTTCCAATTGTGACATATTCAGTTCATGAGGCTTAAGAGGAGAGCTCATGAAAGCAATCAGGGATTCAATATCCTTGGAGTTATTTTGCATCAAGATAGCTGATACAGTATGCGCAGAGGCATAACTATACATGATGAAGTCTTTGCTGAAGTTAGGACACACTAGAACAGGCATGTGAGTGACGGAGGTTTTTATGTCTTCAAATGATGTATTGCCTTCCTCACTCCATTGGAATGTTTGGGACCCTTTCATCATATTAGATATATGATGAGTCTTCTCAGCAAAATCAGGAACAAAGCATCTAAGAAAATTTACCTTTCTAAAGAAAGAGTGAACACCAGTCTTGCTTGTAGGAAAAGTAAGGCTCTGAATAGCCTTGAACCTTTTGACATCTATCTTAGTTCCTTCTCTACTGATGACATGTCCTAGCAGCTTTCCTTTGGTGACCCCAAAAAATGACTTCTTGGGATTTAGTGAAATTTCGTGCTCTCGGCATCTGATCAAGACTTGTTCCAAATGATCCTAGTGATCACTTGATTTCTTAGAGAACATGGTCAGGTCATCTAGGTAAACTATGATGACCTTTCCCATCATACCTTTGAATGTAAAGTCCATTGCTCATTAGAAGGTAGCACTAGCGTTGATCAAACCAAACAGCATTCTGTTGTAGGTGAAGGTACCCCAAGGAGTGGTGAACACTGTTTTGAACTGATCTTCAGGCGTGACTTGAATTTGGTTGTAACCTGAGAAACCATCAAGCATAGAAAGCATTTCTAAACCGGTTACTGCCTGTAGCACTTGATCCATTATCTGGAAGTGGATAGTTATCTTTTAAGGATGATTGGTTTAAGTTATGGAATTCTATGCATATGTGTATCTCACCATTCTTCTTTCACACAGGCACAATATTTGCAACCCAGGTACTATGATGAATTGGAAAAATAATTCTTGCATCGAGCATCTTCTAAATTTCAGCATGGATGGTACCTGAGATTTTGGGGTTGTAATGCCTTTACTTTTGACAGAAAGGCTTGACATCGTCATTGAGTGGGATGTCATGCCGAATGTCCTTTGGCTTGAAATGCTTTAGATCAGACATAAGACCATGCTAATACATCCATGTACTTTTTCATCAACTTAACGAATTTTTACTTTTCCTTTGGCGTACAACACTTCCCGATATTCATGGAACGAGGATGTTCCGCAGTACCTAGATTGAAGTATTCAGTTTCCGGAGAAGAGGAAGGATCATCCTGTCACTTTTTCTTTACAAAATGGTCATGATTATCAAATAATCATTCTAAGGAAACCAAACCTTTCTGAATATTGTTTCCTTTGAGTTGTATCACTGTTTCTTTTTTAGATTCATGTGTTTGATCGGTGAGAGACTCACGACACATAGAAGTTGATCCGTCAAAATGGAGTTCTTTGAAATTGTTAGCTTTCTCCAAAAAAAAGTGATAAGTTGGTTGTCATCATTGAACACTTGCCAGTGCTGTGAATTATCTGGCACACTTGGGTGAAAAACCACTTCAATGTTATATGCATCTATTTTTAACCCTGGGTGAGGGAGCATGAGAGATGCTGAGATGACCAATGAATCAGCCATGTCATTTTGAGCTCGCGGGACTGCTTTGATTGAGAAAGCATCAAACTCTTTGATGTTATCCCATACTGGCATTGCGGTAGTGTCTGAGTCGGTCATTCTTTACTTGATATATCCCTTTTACCTGATTGAAATTAGCTCAGCATCACCTTGAACTCTTAGATTCTTGATTCCTTTCTCTTTTGTAGCTTGCATGCCAAGTAACAAGGATTCATACTCGGTAGTATTATTCGTATTGAAGAACTGCAACTTGAAAGAAAAAGGGAAAATCTCCTCTTCATGAGATATTAGAACAACCCCAGCACCGCATCCACGTGTTGCACAACTACCATCAAACTGTAATGTCCATAATTTTTTGAGATCCTCTTTTTGGATGAGAACATCCATTCTATCTGAGTCAGTGGACAAGAAATAATTTCCCATCCCTGATGATTCGAAGAGAATCTGAGCCTTAGGGTCATCAGAGTTGGTGACTAGATATTTCTTTTGTGACTCTGGTTCCAATGTTTGCATCACCCCTTTGATAGGAATCCTGGCTTTGGACCAGTCCATATGAATTTCCCCACCAACTTCTTTACAGAAACTCCTCCCTAGCAATATCCCATATGCTTCCTAGAATATCAGCTATGAGAATAGTCATTTTTACTCTTTTCTCAGGAAATGCCACAAATGTGAACTACGCATCCTTGATCTAACCAATCAATGGTACCTTCTTGGTTTCCATGGAGTAGCATCTGCCAAAAGGTTTGGTAAGCGTGAGGCCCAAAGCATGGGTGACCTTTACTGCATAACATTGTCAGAAGCTCTAGAATCAATTATACATTTACTTAGTTTATGATCATTGATCAAGAGAGATAGGTAAAAAGGTTCAATTTTTCCTAATGAGGAAGTCGAAGCAACATTTACGTGAGATGTAGGAGGTGTGGGAAGAATTTATTTTGGGGAAATAGGAGGAAGGACACCAGCCTGGCTTTGGATATACTTAGTTAATCTTATAAGCTACTCTGGGTTGGACTGAAGGTATTCAACTTCAGACATCTGGATCTTGGTCTTTTTGGCATGATCAATTATATCAAATGCAACCAAGGGTTGCGCTAACGAAGGAATGAGTCCTTCATTTCACGTTTGTGGAGGGGGATTACTGGTCTTTATGGATTGGAGGAAGGCTGAATTAGAGGAGAAATAAGAGGAAAATATTTTTTGACAAAAGGTTTAATAGGAGGTTGAGTAGGAAGGGGATTACCTCTTTTAGTGATCGTTAGAGGAGGAGTTACCATAACCTTTTCCTTTTATTTTTCAGCAGCAACCTTTACTTCTTTTCCTTGCGAGTGAGTGAAAACTGCGTATGATTGTCCACTCGCATACCCTTGGGTACCCTCTTCTTCATCAGATTCCTTGTCTTCAAATTCCATATACCCAATAGTAGAGTCGGTAGTCGGTTCACCACATCTCTTGATCATCTTCACCTTGCGATGAAGGTTCTTCGTAATTTGGATCATCTTCTTCAATTTCAACCAAAGCATTAACCGGAGGGGATTCAATTGCTAACCTTGGAGAAGAAACAGGAAAATGTGGCCTTTGGGGGGTTGTTGGGAGTGAAGTTCCTCCGTGGGATATCTTGGTATGGAGTAGTAGACGATGTTTGAGCCAATTTCTTCTTTAATGAGAGTAAGTCATTCACCATCTTCTGGAACGCTGGATCTGATGAGGTAGCCTGAGAAGAAGTTAAAGCCTTTGATTTTGATGGCTCTCATCTTAACTCACCTAGATATAAGAATGTTGTCTTCTATCCGAATGGCCATAGCTTGAGCAAGAACCAAGGTGGGTATTTGTTCTTGTAAAAGTAAGAAACTTACTTTCAAACTCATGGCATTCAAGAAGAAACACTTTTGATTCTCTAATGTTGGCATCATGGCAAGCAGCACATGGTTGATTAGTGAATTGAATCAGGTGCATAAAATTATGCATGGTTTCATTGGCCTCCTTCTTCATGTGAGTGATTTGTGACAATAACGTGAATGCGTCTTTTGAAGGTTTGTATTTGTCTTCAAATGCAGTCCACAATGTGGCCCAACTAGTGATAGATCCGGCTGGTAAATGTTGGAACCATTCTGATGCAGGCCCTTGCAAGGTTTCTAGAAAAAGATGTACCGATACATCTTCATGAGTCATGTCCAGAATGCTGCATGACATAATAAATGCAGCTATATGCATGTCCATGCTTTGATTTCCGCTCCCATCAAATTTCAGGAAATTTTTGTGATTTCCACTGAGGGAGGGGGTTGACTGGATGTGGCAGTGCTAGAGGACCCATGGTGTTTCCCCATGGTATAGGCATATTTTCTGCCATTTGAAAAGTAGGAAAAAGAATGTGAGTAGGGAGTGTGGTTCCACTTAGTAAAAGAGCACTGCAAGTTGATGTCGAGGCACCCTATGAAACCTGACTCTTTCGTGGAGGCAAGGCACTTTTTGCTGATCGATCTGTTGAGCTCAATGATGTGAATCATGTTGGAGTGATACTGAAATTGTGCCTTCGAATTAGATCAAAAATTGGGTCAACTTCTCCACGAGCTCTTCTTCTGTGAGTAAATGGTTCATCCACCAAGTGTATCCATTCAGATCTACAATAATTAAGAGCAGATTTTATGATCTTTTTGTTTATACTTGCTGATTTTCTAATTTTTCTGGAAAAAATCAGCAGCATGTACTTTTTTAATATTTAATTTTACCCTTTTTAATAACAACCGATTACATTTTTTTTGACAAATATTAATAAGGATAAAAGTGGGTCAATTTAGAAAGCTGATTTTCATGGTCTTTGACCTGAATTTTGCAAGGTTTTGAAAATAGCATAAAATGTCAAAATCTTAGATCTACGAAAATATACAAGTTTTTGTAAAAACTCAGTGAACTAAAAGCTCCTATCTGGTCGAGATCTATGGATTTGCCTAAGGAAATTGTTAGTTTTGATCACTTATGCAAAAAAAATTGATTTTCAATAAAGGGTTAAAATTTGTAATCTGGTAGTGATTTTTAGATTTTTTTAGTTATTTCCTTAGTTTGATCCCCAGCGGAGTCACCAAAAATTTTTGGTCTAAAAAACTGTCGGTTAGGTAGATCATGGGGAAATAGGCCAACAGTGTGCAGGGCATAGCCCCTCTTTGAGACAACAAAGTGAAACTTGTTTATTGTTAATCTATCAAGCAGGAATCTGTGCAAATCTACACTATTCTAACTTCAGGGGGTTTGGGATCTCATCCTAGTAGAGGTAGTTCCAACAATGAACAGAAAGGTAGGAGGGAAGGAACAGAGGAGGGTAGATCTGAAGGAAGAAAAGAAATGAATTCCAAGACAAAAAGGTCAGAAGGTTTATGCTTTGGGCTGGTAGTAAACAAAGCCAAACTTACTTGCATAAACGATTAAAGCAATACTGATGAACAAATGACAATAGTAGGAATGAATCCAATAGAATAAAAACATAGATCTAACTTAAGAAAGATTTGATGCAAATAACACACATATGGAGCATAAATTCTAAATACATATATTAATATTTGTTCTGTTACAAGAAAGCACAAAGTCTTTCTCTCCTCACTTCTCCTTTCATACAAAAAATGTCCACCTTGGAATACAAAAGTATTCTAGTATTTATAGAAGGAGAGGAGGAAAGAAGACAAAAACAAACCAACAACCTACAAAATATCTTACAAGATATTTACAAAATATCTAAAAAGTCAACAGTTGACTTGGGAAAGTTTTTGGATGGCAACATCCCATGGTGCAACATGGATGAGGTCATTGTGTATGTAAACATGCTTTTTAAATATTTTATAAAAAATGATCAACTGGATCCCCGAGAAAGAAGAAACAACTCTACCCAGTTGTAAAGTGGCACAACTTTCAGCATGTTGACGCAGAAAAAATTCCCCTTTATAAAGTGGCGTAAATTTCAGCACGTCGACATAGAAAAATTTCCCCTTTAGCACAACTTTCGGCACATCGACACAGAGAAAAATTACCCTTTGGTGCACAACTTTTTCGACACCTCGACACAGGAAAAATTCCCCTTTGGCGCAACTTTTCAAACATCGACACAGGAAAAATTTCCCTTTGGCACAACTTTCGGCACGTTGACATAGGAAAAATTCCCCTTTGGTGTACAACTTTTGGCATGTCGACATAGGAAGAAATTACCCTTTGGCATAAATTTTGGCACGTCAACATATAAATTTCTCCCCTTTGGAAAATGGCACAGTTTTTGTTGCACGTTGACACAGAAAAAATTCTCCCAAAGGAAAATGGCTAAAAATGGCTAAGTCTTGAAACAACTTGTTTTTTTGAAAGGGAGTTTTGGGCTATTCCGAACATTGTCAAAATTCCTTAGGGCCAAAACAAAATTTTTGGTATGGTTAGTTCAAAGACATGATCTTAGCAAACAAGTTTATACAAGATGCATGGTGATAAACATAATGTCAAATACACATTATATGCATTATCTTCATTCCATTAATCATTCAAGAATGTAATCAAGATCAAATAGATCGAATTGATATTTTTTTGTAATAGAATGGATTGCATTGAACTTGCAGATAACAATATCAATAAACCAACTTAAATTTTTACCTTGACTAGGCCAAAGATTTACCTAATCCAATCGAAGGCCATCTAGTAATTGTTGGTCAATGAACATCGTCATGTAAAAAAAGTTAACAGATTATAAAATTTATCATTATTTCTGCATAACGAAAATACATCTCGACTATGTATTACTTCAAGCATACTTTACAAGTCATTACTTCTAGTAAGAAACATAAACTAGTAATATCAATGACATGTATAGTAACCTTGAAAGTATCCAATTTCCTCAAGTCAATCACATTGGGAAAGTAATCATAGCAAGGTGTATTACCATATTTATTACCAATATAGAAATCAATCTACATCATGTGCCGAAAATATTACACACAAGATGATAAGTATATTCAAACATCAAAGCAAGACAAGAATAAGTTATAAATGTTAAGTGCTTTACGAACGTTAGACGAAAAGCTTTGTTCTGCAGTTGTGCATGCAACTATGCATAAGTGTGTATATCCTTTTCAGGATATACATATGCACATGTAGCTGCATACTCAACTACACAAATGGATTATTCCCCCACCTTTGTAAACCATTTAATAATTTACGACTTATCCTTTCGACGAAACATACTGAAATTGCGGGATGTGACATACTTCCCCCTTAATGAATCACCACCCCGATGATTTTTACTCATTAATCACACTTAAAATAATCAATCACAGAGTTATATCTAATAACCATAGAGAACAATCAACATTTTCATAAAAAACCTATAATTTTTCCAGATTTCAGTCTATCTGTTTTCAAATTTATTGGCTGTAACAGCCTTATAACCAGCGAAAATTGGCACACAATCAGCAAGATGACATAATTTTTGTCATTACAGTTATTCATAACATACAATATTATCCAGTATTCATAACAGATAGCCAAAAATAAGTTAAATATCACATAATCAAACAAGGAAAACATTTTTTTTAACTCCACCATGTCTTCCCAAGCTATTTTGTTTCATTATTACACTTACCATGCCTTGTGCAATTCCCAAATGTTTTTGAAACACATCAGCAGTTTTCCTCTTAAATGATGGTTTTACCCCAAAATACATCTATGGTTTTCATCTTTCGGATATCTTCATCCCTAATTCATTTCCAATGATAACTTTAATCATTTAAATCATTCCTTTCTTTTCCATATAGGTTTATTTTTTGCATACCTTCCAGGTATTTGTTTGTCTTTCATAACAATAACCCATTAATTTATGTTAGGAACAATCAATATCATTCACTATGTCTTAAGTCCTTTAATAATATCACTTATAACTCTAATTTCTGTGATGAAGCTTAAACAACATTAATGTTGCATTAACAAACATAGGTTTGGAGTTTTAAACAAATTTATTTTCATATGATGTAAAGAAGATCAGATTTCTCATTCAGTTTTGAGCTAATGGTTAGATATAAAGAAATCAATCATGCTAATGTTATACTAAAACATTAGCAGGAATTCCTTCACAACTTACCTAACATCTCATTAGGGAAAACTTGTTCCTTTGTCTTGGTTATTAGCCATTTCAACATATATCATCAACTGATGCTTGTTATTTTTCTTCAAAGGACAGTTGTTCACATAATTCTTGCCTCCGCACTTGAAACATCCTCCAACATGTCTTTTTTGAATGATTCCAATTTTTCCACATGCAATGTTATTTTGCTTTTTCTTGCTAGAAATCACAACAATATATTTTTTGTTTTACTCCTAACAGAAAATATTTTTCTTCTGTATTTCTTCCACCACATTTTCTTAGCAATCGATGGCGAAGAAGAGATAACACTCTTATGATATTTATCCTTTTTACAAGTTGGAATGTTCCACAGATTTAGTTCTAGCCCACTGGCTTTTCTGAATATCACTTCCTTAGTAGGTAGTCCATGTTCATCTACTTTGTCTCACTTATTTGGGTTTAATTCCTCTTTTGATTTATAAATCTGAAAGCTATCATCATTAGTTAGTCCAACAATCAAGTAACTCCCTTGCTGATTATTATCAATAATTTCAAGTTGTTTTTCTTCAAAATTATCATTTTCACCCATTACTAGCTGCTCCAAGGTAGCTATCATGTTCTAGGTATCTCAAAGTATTGTTAGAATTTTATCTAACTTTTGGACCATTGAACCTACAACATAATCTGGTCTGGTTCATTCCCCACGGTACATCCTTCCCATATCCATTGTTTTCTGTTAACAAAATAAGATATTCAATTAGCGTAAGGATCCATGAAGTCCAAGAGTTGCAGCCTTTAGCTCTGATACCAAAATGTAACACCCATATTACACTTCATCAAACTAAGGGAATTAGTTTTTTAATTTACCCATTTAATTATCTTAATGCTTTCAATTATTTTAACATGGAGCGATTAAAATACATCATACTGATTTAATATTCCATAATCCATCTTGAAAACCTATGATAACCATGTGCAACTACAAGGGTTTACAGATCCTGCTCAACCCCCCTTCAATTCTCTATATGAGCCAATATACCTAGTATATCATTTGGTTAAACTTTTTTTAGGTATAAATATTAATGTGTATCTTCTTAGTGTCAGCTAGGAAAGTATACAACTACTTTACTCCCGTTGATGACACGATTAAAGAAGAAACGGTGACAGATAATGCAATTAGTTATTTGCAATACTATGGCCATAGTTTTCTAGCATTGCGCAAGCAATCCTAGTTTCATGACTGCACATAAGACACTTGAAACTTGTCTTTCTATCCACTGCACAAATGTCTCAACATAGTATTAAGATTCATTTCCATTATTTACTTATTAAGTTTACTGTTACTTTTTAAGTAATCATGTATATTAAATAATAAGTTCATACACCAAATTTGTAGATATCATTACTCGGCATCCGGGTCATGCGGTTCATGTCTGCATCACTTTGGGATCTCAATAGGGAAATGTATGTTCATGTAATGACATATGTCATTACGCGGTCGTTCCTCTTCCTGTAGCCATCCTGAACTGGTATGGGTATGGCTTGTATGACACGAATGTCATGTCATGATACTTGTTCTTTGTGTACTTTTTATTATGTTGTCTACATCATAATAGATGCATGTAAAGATATCCATGATTCATTGCATAGATTATACAACTACTTTCACGTGATCGTCAACTATATTAATCTACGATAATTGATTAGAATTAATCAAGTACAAGAATTAATCTGTTTCATAACATCAATTTAAACATCCTCAATGTCCATTAATAGTTACTTGGTTGTTTTAGTTTACTTAAGACAGATAAGTACATTTCTACTATTTCAAGCGATCAAACGTACCTTTTTACTTCATTCCATATCAACGTGGTTTCACCATATGAAGATGATACTTAATCATGTAATTATATGTCACCATTGTTAGAAGAAAATAGCTTGTTTTCTATTATTTCTGTCATTTAACAGATTTATAACATTTTGTTTAACATTAGATATACTTAAGTCTTTTATGTAATTTTACGTCATTTCTTGTACTTCTTGTTTTTCATTCTGATTTATTACTTATTTACTAGTTTGTAATGACATCTCATAATAATTGAATCTTTCATATTTAATACCATTCAAACATGATAATATATTGTTTTAACAACAATACAAATATACCTTTAAACACAATCATAATGATCCGAATAACCTCTTTAGTTTCATATGAATAATTGATAATTCTTAATATAAAGTCACAAGTCACTATTAAGAAATGATCATATATTACAACACACTTATTTTCCTTAATAACAACAGATAATTATTTCACATTCATAAATAATGCTATTACATTCTTTTCATTCATAAGATAATCAATGCAAGTCATGAGGCCCTTCTTTAATCAACTTGAAATTCCTTTCAAATCCTTGCAATTGAAAAATGATAATAATGACATGGTCATCTTAAGAGAACTGGCATGAATTTATCCATTCACTTGTGTGTTACTATATTATGAACTAAAATACTATAGATATGCTATTAATGAATCAATTCTTAATTTGTCAATACTTTAAATAAATGATCATATCCATGAAGTGTTTCAAATCACATGATTCTATGTTTCCATCAACCAGATTTAAAAAATCATTAATATATGCATCATTATGAAGTATTACTATCAAAATGTAAGCAACTTTATAATCAAATAAACACAATCATAAATTAAGTTCTTCTAGTTACTATATCTGAAATAAATCTATGGGGTCATTTACTACTCCTAAACTTATCATGGTATTTATTAGATTTCCATTTTTACTAAATAATTTTCAAGGGAAAAATAACTCAATCTTCCTAAGACTTATTAATCCTGACATCTTTTATTTCTCAACTGATTAAAATTTTCAGGTAATTAATGCAAATCACCTTATTAATATCGAATCATCATTAATTAGTCAACAAAACTATATAGCTCAATCAATTTATACTAACAAGCAATGCAAATTATAAATATTAGCATCTAGGAATATAACACAATTTTTTCATTTAGAAAAACCCACAATAGCTTACCAAGAATCCAAGTTCAATGTTAAATCAACTTAACAACACAATCATTTACCAACTAGTTTAAACACACTTAACATGCTAATTTTTTTTGAAAGAATATTCCCTAACCCATCCAAATCAACACAAGGTAATCTTAAGTTTGTCATTCAATCGATTGAAGTGGGTAATGAATGGTTTTCCTCATACCTTTACCAATTCATCATCCTATAGAATGTCTAAGAGATATTCAACCATAAATTATTTTGAATATGAAAAGGATAAAAGGAAAAGGATTTTAAGTCCTACAAATTATTAGGATCAGATAAGAACCCCACAACTATCCTTTATTGCAAAAGAACTCAAGGCTTTCAACAAAACCCTTGAAGACATAGCCCCCAAATAAAAATATTGGAATATATTTAAAACCTAACCTTAGTTAACATTCTTATGAGATCTAGAAATCCTAAGTTAAACCTCAAACATTACCTACATACAACCCAAAATGGTAATTGATACAAGAAAATTCTCGACATCTTTAAAATATTATCAACCAGACAGTTAATAATAATATTTCCGCAAAAATTATCAACCCAAAACGCCCCTCTTATTAGCCATCATAACTTTCCTTAAATTTACCAAGAATATTATTTCATTCCTGCAAATTTTACATATGAATAAATTTTTATTTCAGGTTTGATTTCCCAAATATCCTATCAACATTCATTTAAATTCGTAATGTAAAAATAGGTTGGGAAGAATGAATTCGTGCTTGTGAAATAGAGCTCTGATCATTTTTTAAAGTTATTTAATTCCTTAAAAACCTATATTTTCTGTCAGTCAAGGTAGCAACAACCATGCAGACCCACAACTCAAAATAGCCTCATTCATCCATGCAAAGCCAAAAGAAGAGCTTCAAACAATGAAAGATAGAAAGTCTGCATCCCCACCATATTCCAAATAAGCTTTCTGACTTAATGTAGAACTTAAAGCTCAGTTTTAAATCATAACATGCCAATCTATATTTAGCTTTAAACATCTAACAATTAACAAACATGAAAATATCATGCACTTTACCAAAAGAACCATACCAAACTTACTCCCAAACATGCTTACCAAAACTATACAATGATAAACAAAACCAAATTTTTCATGCATGTAGTTTAGCTTCTCGGAGAAGCTTCATTCTTTTTGAAGGAATTTAATGTTCCTTACCATGCATAATTTCCACCTCTATGGTTTTGAGAAGCTCGCAATTAACCGCCCTCAAATTATAGCTCCATTTATTATGGCAGGGTTACGGGCAATTCTAAACTTTATTCACCTTAAACTAATAGTTAATTTATATGGCAAAGTGTATATAATAAATAATCAAAAAACTTCATATTAACTAAACTTGCCTACCACTATAATTGTTTGAATCTTAATGATTTAAATAATCAAACCTTTTCTAAGATATGCAAGGTGGGATCATTTGACCAATTCTAGATTAACATTAAAAATACCCAACCATGGTTGAATTAACATACAACTTATCATGAAGGTTAAGTATTTATTAATCATGCCATATCAATGGCTTAATAAACTAATCAAAAAATCAACACCAACCTTTTCCATTTAATTCCCCCAATTCAAATGGAGTAATCATTTATTAGATTTAAACAACGTACATGCCCATTTTCATGGTCTAAGGATAGCTCAGTCATTTATAATTGATATTCCAATAATCATGGAGCACAATTAGTCAAAGTCATCATTAGAACAAGACAAGTTTTGATCCACAGCATAGTGAGTCTTTACACATATATCAATACAGCATTATATGCTTATGATCAAGCTTTTCAAAACAGTCAAGTAAGGTAATCAAAATCAAATAAATCAAGTTGATATTTTCTTGCAATAAAAGGATTTACATTGGACTTACAGATAACAATATCATTAAACTAACTTAACTTTTACCTTGATGAAGCTAAATATTTACCTGTTCCAATCGAAGGCCATCTTATTGATGTTGGTCAATGACTGTTGTCATGTCAAGCAAAGTTAGCAGCTTAAAACATTCATCATTATTTCCACATAACAAATCAATACATTAAAACTATGTATTAGATTCACCAAGTCATTATTGAAAAAAGTAAACTTTAATCAATGACAGGTATGCCAAGAAATATCATCCACAGAGAAAAGTAAGCATAACAAATCATCAATTTCAGCAATGGTAAATAACTCATCATATATACCAAAAATCGCACACAACATGATAAGTACATTCAAACATCAAAGCAAAAAAGAAAAAGTTATAAATGTTAAGTGCTTTATGAACGTTGGAGGAAAAGCACTATTGTGCATTGTTGTGCATGAAACTACGTGTAAATGTGTATATCCTTTTCAAGATATAAATATGCAAGTGTAGCTACATACCCAGCTATGTAATAAGTCTTATTCCCTGGCTCTCATAAACCACTCCACATCTTTTGACTTATCCTTACAAAGAAACAAACCAAAATTGCGGAATGTTACAACCATATTCATAGCCCCCCATCTACACTTCTATTTACCACCCATACTGGTATATTCAATATTCCTTGAAATCATTAGACTCTCAATACACTTACAACATTCCAAGAAACCCCTCTCTCAAAATACTCCATCTTATATCAATAATCAAACCCTCTCATTTATAACCAAAACAACCCTTCCTCTTCAAACACTCATTCGCCTCAGAACGATCCTATATAGGCACTGTTAAGAAAAATAGCTAGCCTCAAAGCCACTACCATAGGACCCAAAAATAACCTAACCTATGAACAAATATGCAATGAACCTATCAATACATATGTGTATTTCAAGGCCTATCCTCCACATTGGGAACTCTTCAAATTCATCAAGTTCTACAGTAAGGAAGAACTGAAACAACATATTGAGGCCTTTTGTCATGAATTATATCTCATCACTCATGATTAGGAACTCATGTTGAGGAAATTCCCCATGTCCTACGTTGGCCCTGCCCTTGATTGGTATAATAGTATTCCGCAATAGTCCTTCTATTCATTCGCATAACTAACATAGTTGTTCTTAGAACACTTTTCTGTTACCATCACCAATAAAATATCCATCACCAACCTATATGCCATCAAATAGTTTGAGGATGCATATATTTTTTATTTAATCTCCAGATGATGAGGAAATATTAATCAATTTTCCTTCTCCCTTCTACAAACTAAATTGATCAAGTTGTTTTCTCGATCCTACGCCAAACACATATAATTGAAAATTCAAATTAAGTCATTATAAACATTCAACAAGGCCTTTACCATGGCCTGGAAAATAGAATTCTACACCCTTGAGGATGGTAAAGTCAAATTGTGATCTAACAAACCAAATCCTAATTCCTCTTTTAAAACATCTTCTAGCAATGACAAATCTAAAGGCTTAGAAAATGTGGTTGTTTTAAAAACCAAATCCGAAGGTCATTCAGATTATGAATGGTCCTCCCTTCAATGTAAATATACACCTTTAGGGGAGTCCTAAGTGTTATCTTTGAAAAAAAATTGGCTGTTTGTATGATTAAACTTCTACCCATCTGACGTATCAAAAAATCTACATTCAAACCATCATGGTATATAGATAATGACTATTGTAAGTATCATCAAGTCCAAGGAATGACATTGAAAGGTTTCACTCATTTAGAAACATCCTCTAAGAACCTATCAAATGAGGTGAACTAAAACTTGATAATCCGAACGCACTTCCTAATCAAATCTTGGACATGTTTAAGAAACCCTTTCTTAATTATCCCCCAACTAGTAATCAACCTCAATCCAACACCGTAGGGTCTCATCATATCATCAATATTGTCAACAAACTCTCACCCACATTGCAATACTATATGTTTCTATATATGAAATTTCAATCAAACAATATAACTCTTTGGATCTCCTCACTACTGAGATCTTGAGTCCATCCACATCAAAACATCCAAGCCCTAAAACATCTACTCATGTAGAAACTCCCCATATCGTCCTTCTAGAATCATAAGAAAGGAAACTTGTCATTGAAATTTTAAACAACTCTTTCCAAGACCAAGTTTCTCAACACTGAATAAAAAATCTTAGTAATCTAACACAAAAACATGCAAATTATCCATCTAAAAATATAGAAATGCCATAAGACGTTCCCCAGACAAACACACCACAGGATACCATGCCCTTACCTTCCATTCTGGGGCTGCATCCCTCATATAAACTAACAATCACTACTACATAATATAAATTTGTCTCTCTTCCAGCACTTAAACATGCCCCAAAAAACATGACTCAAGTATCTCATACTTATAAACCATCAAATGATATCCAAAATTGGTCATCCTTGTCATCATCTCAGTTAGTTTTTTTAAGATATTACACTAAGATCCTTGAAAAAATAATCTAATCATCAATCATAACATTTCCACCTATTAATCCCTATGCTCCTCAAGGTTGGAAACCATCTTGGTATTCCTATGAGGCGTTATGCACTTATCATCAAATACCAGGACATTACATAGAGGATTACAAATCCCTTCATGCCATAATATGAAGTCTTACTAGAAAAGGATTTATCCCAACAAACAAAAATCATCCTAATCCACCTACCGACCTTAACATAACCAAATCCAAACATCAAATCAAGATGAACTCGTAAGTCCATAAACATATAAAGTTCAAACCGTTGTTAAACATCATATCTAGTAGAAATAAGTATTCTTCTAGTAAATCCCCTCCCTTCCAAATAGAAGTTGTTTGTATAACCGCAAGAGTGCATACTCAAGATTTGAAATCCCTCAATTGAAATGTGCCTAAAGTTTCCATCTCAATCTCTCCCTCTGAATCATCCAACCCATCAGGTTCTAAAGCCAAGGTTTCTGTACATACCCGAAAATGTAGGTACCGTACTACCAAAAAGAGGTTACAGAAACCCCAATGATGATTCAGATCTCTTCGCAAGGTGTTCAGAATCCATAAAAAACTTGCCAAGTGTACATTTGCACCCTAGAAAGCCCTGTCTAGCTTTTTCATGTTTTGTTCTAGTCTCTACCCCCATTTTCCTTGCTTTTTGTTTTTAAGTTATAGAACCACTACCTTGCATGGGCGGAAGTCCTATGAACTCCGCGCAGGACAAGGCAGTGGTCTTATAACTGCCTCCCTGTGTAGGGCGGTGGTCCTGTGCACATTTTCCATAACATTCCGATGATTTCGTCAAACGTAAAAATTCAAGTTTCACCTGCATTCCTCAACCACTAAAGCTTGCATTTATGTTTTGACCGCCCAATAAATAGTGTTTTCCCTTTGTTTAATATTAGAAGAGTTCAATTTGGATTTACCCTCTCGTAAATGCAAATGCTATAAATACCCCGCTTGCTTTCAAACAAATGCCCCCTCTCCTTCTGTGTTTGATTATTCGGTTTGTTTGAAGTTCTTACATGACTTTCAATAGTTTCATTTTTTTTGCATGAATTATCAGCCTCTCATTTCTATTTTAGAGATCATTTGATCTTCTTACTTTCATCTTACCTCATTGCTGTCACATACAATTAGTTTAGCATAAGATAGTTTCATTTTTAGATTAGAATCCATCTTAGAGTTGTAGGTTTTGATTCTCACAAGAGATAGATCCCAGAATTCTTGGTGTATTTGTGTTGTATCCCCGCAATAAATCCTGCTAGGAATTGCCTAGTCAAGCTCTATTCACTTGCACTATCCCTCTCTTACTTGCATTGTATTCGGTTTATATCCAAAGCTGCCATTGTTCGAGTATCTTCTGCTACTGACACTTTCATGTACACACTTTTCTAGATTCACGAGAACATGAAGGAATGAGGAGATCACACTGAGGGGACAAGTCATGAAACAACTAGATTTACCACTGTTCTGGTAACTCTAGGTTTGAGCTATCGAAGTTCTAGTTACAGTATATCAAATAGAGTAGAAAATTATTTCATTTCAGTCAAAGCTCGCTTTCGATATTGCCAGGGAAGCTGTGGGGAATGATAGTTTCTAAGAAACTATGATTCATTCCTCACTTCTGAGGTAGGATTGGAAGTTTTTTGATTAAACTAGTTAGTTATTTAAATGTTTAGGATAAATTCACAACTGCACAGGCAAATAGCTATACCAAGATACCTTGCTTATTTTAATTCTATTATTAGATTAATTTTCCATTTTCTGAATATATTAGAATAGTTGCTCTTTTAATTTCATTCAAAACGCATCATTGAAAATACAAAAACAAGAGAAATATAGGCATAGTGTAGATATATCTTTCATAGTTACTTTACTTATTACGGTTAAAGTTTAATCTTCTTTTGCATGACAATTACGGGACCTAGAGAGCCCAGGGAATACATGTTCGAATCGATAGTGTCTCAGTCAAATCTCTTCACAACGCTAATGGATATAGATCAAGGTCTTAGGATTCAGGTCTTTTAAATGAAAACAAATCAACAAGTAATTAGTGAACAATTGAGACAATTGAATATTGAAGACGACAAACCATACACATTTTGGTCAAGTCAACCCAGCTATAGATTTCCCTGATAGGATATCTGCATGATCATACAGGAAACCGAAAGAGAACAAATATTTGACTGTGATCCATTAGTTCCACAGCCATATGTAGGAGAACTTCTCATTGATATAGATACAGGGTTGCGTATACAAGTTGCCAGAACACCTATGAGGTATTATGAGAAAATCACACAACTCTTGGTACTAAACATAAAAGTTGAAAAGGCTTATGACCATTGGATAGTCGGAAGAAGAGATTGATTCTTCACATGACCATAACAGGTCCACAACAACCAAAAATTCATGGTTGTGATCCCCAGGTCCCTCAACCCAACGGACCTACAAGTTAGTTAAGTATTGAAACCCGTTTACGAACACTGGTATTTAGATCCTCACCACTCTTGCCAGATATCATAACGTAATTTTCCTATTAAACACAGAAGCCAATCAATCCAACATTTTTTGGGCTAGACCAGAAAATCACCCATAGTTTCTACAAATCCACCGAACCTCTCATTACTATTTTCCATGACCTTGTCAGGAAATATACACGAAGCACCTACAGGTCATTTTCCACATATCCAACAACCAATAGATAGGATCTCGGAAGAGCTTGACATTGATTAGAGCCTCCGAGCAGCTATTATATCTGAACGGTCCATTACACCAATTCAGGTTAGGAGAGCTTTCTTTGCCTTAGATTCACAGATTCCATTATTGCGTGCTGAGCATATAAGATTGCCCAACTAGTTTGTCTGTATCCACATATATTCCATTCTTACCGGCTGTCTCAGCACGACCCCGGGAGGTCGCGTACGAAGAAGAGCTACTTGTAGATTCTCATGCTCACATGTCACTTTTCTATCATACAGTTTCCATCCTTGCAGCATCTTGTACTCAATCCACAACATCCTTACAAAATATTGTCCTTAAAAATTACATCAAGCTCCCATTAAAATTTCTTTTTATGAGCTCATCCAAAGTTCCATGTAGCATCGAAAATCCATGATTAAAGCCATCTAGGATATTTTAGTACCATCAGAGGGCCCCCATCCATTTCCCAACCTCATTGGTACCCTTAAAATTTCTATTGTCATCATGTTTGAGGACTCTGAGATTATGTCCTTACATCCTGAAGATCATGACCCTCCTCTCTTTTTCACTGCCAAAATTAATGACATCAGTCAAAATATTAATGATTAATAATGGCACTAACATCAACATAATATCATCTCACACCTTCAAATAGCTTCAGTTACCTAACACCATAGTTTCTCAATCACCTTCTATCAAGAATTTTGCGCTTGTTACCTGTCCAAGTTAATGCACCAAACTAAACACAAAAACCCTGAAAAACTCCAATAAAATCGATACCTGATGAAGATGTAGATGGATGAGGAAGTCGATGTAGATAAGACGGGCGCACACGAGCAATTCGCACAATAGATCCGAATAACCTGCAAAACACCGATGCTTGACAGAAAAAGACCACGTTAAAAGATATTTAAGTGGACTGCCCGAGAAGCGGGTCCGAGAAGCGATAAGCTTCCTCGGCGGATGTCAGTCCACGTTTTCAATTAAGAAAAGAAGCATACATGATAAAAGATGTAAATAAAGACTAGATTTTCTGATTGCAGTAATAAGAATCTAAACAGCAGACAGAAAGTACAGAAAACAGGGAACTATGAAATAAATGCTGGATTTGTGTTACCTGTATCCTTTTACCTATCTGCAGAGAAATCGGCGTCGACTGGGTAGAATCGGCGTCGATTGAGACTGGTCGGCGTCGATTGAGGAGGATCGGCGTCGACTGGGATAAGATCGGCGTCGACTGGAGACAGATCAATCAATCAGGGACTGTGCGACAAGATTCGGGAATTGGAAGGTGAATGTGGTCTGCTGGATGTGCCGAAGTTGGCGAGATACTGGAACAGAGTCACCAGATGATAGATGGTCGTGACAGGGACAGAGTAACGGTGCTCCTCTCAGGGATTGATTTGGACAGGATCTGTCCTAATCTGAGACAATTGATGCTAAAAAGATCTCTCTTTCTCACACCCTGTATCTCTCTCGCTCTCTGTTCGTGCGTAAGTGCTCTCTTTTTTCGCCTGTTCGCTTTTTCGCTCGTTCGTGATCTCTTTTCGGTCTCTTCGGTCCTTAGAACTGAGTTCTGGACTTGCTTTTATAATCGGCGCCGCTCCTAGAAAATCGGCGCCGACCATATGGGTCGGCGCCGATCGCGGAAAAGACTCCCGAGGTGGCCAAAAATGATCGAAAAAGATAAGACTTATCCCGACTACGGGAAAATATCCCGCTTAGGGAAGATTAAAAATAGATGTGATACATGGATAGAATAAATTTGGGGTGGATAAGTGATTAAGATGCATGGGAAGAAGCGTAATTAAATATTTAATATTTAATCACTCATGGGTAAGATGTGATGGGATGAATTAAATTTGGAATAAGTGATTAAATCACAAATTGGATAATATCCCAAGGGGATAGTTGGTGACGTAAACGTGCCCCAGGTTACCTAAGCAAGTAAACGGATGAGAGGGACACTAAATTGGGTAACCAATTTTAAGTGTCTACATTTTGCCCCTTTTTGTCAAGTAACTTGCGATAAGCAAGGTTATGAGACAAAAACAAGGAGATGGAAGAAGAGAAGAATTTGTGGTGATGTGATCCCCCTCAAACTAGGGATGGGATGGATGATAGAACAGACGATCCCGAGTTTGAAAAAGGTAGATGAAAACGCAGGATGCCCCAGTCGGATGTCTGGAGTAGATCTGATCATTGATGACGCATAAAAATAAACAAAAAGGCAGCAACCTAAGGAACTCACATTGGTAGGGAAAACTAGCCGGTCTCCTCATGAGACGACGTTAGTGCCTACAGACCCATGAGGGTAAGGAGAACTGCAAAAATAGTCAGCATCTAGAGAGAGACACACTGGTAGGGACAACTAGACGGTCCATAAATCAGACGACGTTAGTGCCTACAGACCCGTTTAACTCTAAGCTGCCAAAAAGTACAAGTGTCCCACGCAAAGGGAACAAACCCGAAATAGACAATGATATCGAAAAGATGCGTCAAAAGGCAAAATTCAGCACACCACAATGATCAGATAGATAAGTAAGCCAAGCATCAACACTATGGCAAACAGACATGAAAAATCGGCGGCGACCAAACTAATCGGCGCCGACCAAAACAAGCGGCGTCGACCCAAAAAATCGGCGCCGACCAATCCAGACACATATAAATATGCGAACGGAAAACGTAAACGATTTATTTGCAACGTGACGATTGATTCAGAGAAAGCCAGATTTGTGATTTGAGCATCATGGAAGCCTCTGGGAGCGGACAGAAGCGCAGGAGGACACGACCTGGGGTAAGTGATCATTTTCGAACCCACTTTTCTTAATTTTTTTTTTTTTTTTGTTTGATTTTTTGTGCATGGGAGGCCAGGGTCTGGTTTACATCCGGCCAGGCAGTCGGCGCCGATTGGTTTAATCGGCGTCGATGTGTTTTTGGATCGGCGTCGATTAGTATTAAACGGCGCCGACTGAAGTGAACGACGCCGATTTTACCAAATCGGCGCCGATTGAAAGATATTCTTTTTTTTTTTTTTTTTTTTTGGAAGATGAGATTTGGGGAAATAAGAGACTAATTATGTTTTTGATGTCGTGGATGCAGGCACGAGAGGCTCTTCATATGAGGGATGCCATCCCTGAGCTATTGGAGACGATCCTTCCTGATGTGACAGATGCAGACTGGCAGCATTTAGAGCTAGCCGGGCTCGGGGGTTTCAGATATTATAGACGAGTGCCACGAGATGTGGAGCTCATGCGGGCATTAGTGCGACGGTGGGACAGCCACACGTGCACATTTTGGTTCAGGACGGGTGAGATGACGATCACCCATGAGGATGTATTCAGGATCCTCAGATTACCGATTACTGGGGACCCGATCGAGATCACACCTCGGGAGCAGCAGCAGAGGGCCCTGGTGCGATTATACAGAGATAGAGCAGATGACTCGGAGATAGTATCTGGGGCAGTGAGGATAGCCTCACAGTACAGGCAGGATAGCCCTCGGAGCAGGCGGATAGCCTTGATTCAGATGGCTATCTCCTATTTTGCCCTGCCAGACTCAGGAGGTGGGAGATTCCCATTGCTACTGCTAGACTGCGTTTGCGACATCTTGCAGTACAGACAGGTTTTTGCCTTTGCCGATGCCCTGATAGCTCAGGTATATTATGAGCTATGGATGTACACCACTGGTCGGAGGACAGGGATCGATGTCAGTTTTGTGCTTCATTGCTGGGCATATGAGCACATAGCAGTGATCAGGCCATCCGGGCTTCCTTGGATGCCAGCAGCAGTGGGGGGTGTTGATTATGGATTTCGGAGATGGCGGGCTGACATGGCCGCAGGAGATACAGGTAGATCAGCCGAGTGGTACTCTGAGCGTTTCAGGACGCTTACACCAGATCAGGTCATCTGGAGGCCATATCGGGCATTCCCGACATGGGCTGGTCAGGACGCCCACTTGGCAGCATTGAGACGGAGTCGGGTGGTCAGGGGCCGTAGGCCAGATATGTGGGAGCGAGTCCCGTTTATGCGGATACTGAGACAGTTTGGCCTAGTACAGACAGTACCGGCCACCTACACGCCGTATAGGCGGGATAGCAGGGAGACGGATTTGCCGATTTTGATCCCGGCAGACCCATTGAGAGAGGCCCCACCCTCCACAGACAGTGATGATGACGCGGGGGTGGATGAGGGCTACGCAGCATGGTACGACACAGAGCTTCCACGACATCTCCCGCCCTCTATAGATGCTGATGAGGAGGACATAGCTGCTACGCTGGACAGATTAGAGGGAGAGCATGCCACCCTCACACAGACACATCAGGTAGCTCTGGAGGAGATCAGGGCTTTGACGGAGGAGAGGGATGCCCTGATTGTGGAGAGAGACACCGCTCGCCAGGAGCGAGATACAGCGATCCAGCAGAGGGACCGCTACTTTCGGCACAGGGAGGCCCTCAGGGCCAAGTACGGAGAGACTGGTGCCACATCAGAGTCTGGTACACAGGGCACGACCCTAGGAGGGGCACCACCAGCAGCGTCAGCAGCCCCAGCAGCACCAGCAGCATCGTTACGAGCACCGGGTACTGTGAGCCTGAGCACGTACCAGTCTCTCCTCGCTGAGGTGAGATATTACGAGGATGCCCTAGCGCAGCATGCCCCAGATGTGCCTCGGTACGGGGCGAGGAGGAGAGCAGCGACGGCTACGGCGAGTGGAGCCTCAGGCGGAGGGAGCACTGGGAGAGATCGAGGTGGGCCGAGACCTCCAGCAGCAGGCGCATCGAGCTCGATAGGCGGCGGCCAGGAGAGACAGCCAGGTGCAGAGGAGGGTGGAGGAGATAGTGTCCTCCACGCTTCAGATTTTACCATATAGAGATTTGATAGATTTTGTATTTGTATAGTGATGTAGCCTCGATTGGAAGGCATTGTATAGATGGCTTGATTGAAAGCCACCCATTTTTGTACAGACACACATGTATATAGATTTATCATGTTATTTGTCATATACTTGTACTTATGCTTTTTAGTTTTGATATACATGGGTAGATGGATATAGATAGAGGATAAAATAGATGTGATTGGATAGATATAGACTGATAGATGATAGAAATAGATGTGATTAGATAGATTGAAATGTGGATAAAATAGATGTGATTGGATAGATATAGACTGATAGATGATAGATGTGATGTGGATAGAACTTTGATAGATGGATATGATGTAACTTGGATGTACATGTGTTTAAATATTTTGATGGATAGATAGACAGATGTGTTTGATGTATGGATTAGATATAGATAGATGTAATGTACCTTGGATGTACATTTTTTTTTTCGATATTTTGATGGATAGATAGATAAATGTGTTTGATATATGGATGTAATTGTAATGAGAAATGAATACAGATAGATGTTTTGATAGATAAGATGAACTTAGATAGAAGATAAATTTTGATTGAATTAACATGTGAAATGCCAATTTAACAGGATGCAAGACAAAGAAATGGAGAATACTCCTTGCAAGAGCCAAAGATGAAAGCGGAAACAACCGTGACTTAGAAGAGAAGATACTCGGAGAAGAAGAAAAATGATAAGTTGGACTTCCAACCGACCATAGATAAAATCCAGAAAGGAAACCAAAAGACCAAGCATATAAGGCCCTATATAAGATTAAAATAAATCTGACACTAACTAGTCGCAAACCAGATCTAGGATAGAAATGGAAAGAAAAGTAAGTATCTTGTCGGAATTTACAAGGGACAGGATACATGTCCATGATAGGAAAATAGGATTCTCCATATGATCGACAAAAAGGTCCTAAATCTCAGCTTCATGATTTTGACAGAAAAGCAAACTGATCAATGCGGGAAGTTTGCTTGATATGGAAAGACTGATCGATGCGGGAAGTCTTTCAGTGATGCTAAAAAGTGTATAAACTAACTGGAAGGCTGATTGATTACAAGAAGCCTTGAGTATTTCTTTGAGAAACAGCCGTCCTTCAAGGGAGCGGTCTGTATTTTGAATTTTAATGATAGCCATCCTTCGAGGGTATGGTCTATGTTCTTTTTGATTCACTTAATAATATATATGGATAGCTGTCCTTCAAGGGATCAGTCTATCTTTTGGATAGCATCTTCTTCTTCTTCTTCTTTTTTTTTTTTTTTTTTTGAAACTTTTTGGAAGAAGCTGAGTTTAGACCTAGATAGATCAGATGAAGGGGAGGAGAACATAGAAGAACATGTACTCATGCCCCGAGCAGATCCGATTAAGATAAGTACTTGGGACAGATGAAGTGGTGATTAAGGTATTCCTACCATGAGGAGGAACATATCCAAAAGAAACGTGCAATGAGTAGAGCCGCGATACTCATATTTAAGGTAAACGAGGCAATAGGCGGAGAGCCACACAATTTCAAATCACCACGAAAGTAGATGACTGGTTATTAGGACGGATGAAAGATCTGGGTTGCGACTAGATTTGTGTAAGATAGATTTTAACAATAGAAGGGCCGTAAATGCAAAGCATTAAGAGGTTCCGCTTCAGGTACACCATCCATGGAGGACAAACGATAAGCCCCAGACCCATATTTATGAGTGATAATGTAGGGGCCCATCCAGTTGGGAGCAAACTTACCACGTTGACTCCTTTCGAGTGTAGTGACATTTTGATTTTCCTTAAGAACAAGGTCACCAATTTTGAAGTCACGGTGTTGCAAGTGCTTGTTGTAAGCACGTTTGACACGCTCAAGATAGACTTGATGATGCTCAAGAGCGTTAAGACGCCGCTCATCTAATAATTCAAGTTGTGCTAGACGATTTTGACGATAATCCTCATCGGAGACAAATTCTCTGAGAGAAACACGGAGAGATGGGATTTGGACTTCCAAGGGAAGGACAGCCTCAGACCCATAGACGAGAGAGAAGGGAGTAGCACCAGTAGGAGTACGAATGCTAGTCCGATAAGCCCAGAGAGCGAAAGGGATATGTAAATGCCAATCCCTACCAGCTCGACTAGTTACCTTTGCGAGGATATTACGCAAAGTTTTATTGGAAGCTTCGGCCTGACCATTAGCTTGAGGATAGTATGGAGAAGAAAAACTGAGCTTGATATTGAAAGCGTTGCAGAGATTTTGCAAATCGGCGTTCTTGAAGGACTTACCATTATCTGTGATTAGCTTGTGTGGAACGCCAAAGCGACAAATGATGTGTTGATAGACGAAATCAACTATGGGTTTAGCCTTTGTTGAAGAAAGAGGGATAGCTTCTACCCACTTAGTAAAGTACTCAGTGGCAGTAATGATAGAATGATGACGTTGTGAAGAACGGGGATTGATGAGACCAATAAGATCAAGACCCCACTGCGAAAAAGGCCACAAATCCGCCGCAGGTTGCAAAGCCTGACTAGGGATGTGCGTGAGATTGGAATGTTGCTGACACTTGACGCACTTCTTAGTGTATTCACAACAATCTTGATTAAGAGAAGGCCAATAATATCCCAAACGTAAGATGCGCTTGGCTACAGTTAAGCCACTAAAATGTCCACCACAGATACCGTCATGGACCTCCTGGATAGCTTTAGATGATTCATGGGTTTTGAGGCATCGAAGCAAAATACCATCAAAGCCGCGTTTGTAAAGAATCCCGCCTAGGATAGTATAGCGGTTGGCGCGTTGGACAAAAGATCTTCTACCATTGGAAGTCAGATCTGGAGGAAGCACCGAATGAGATAGATAATCAACTATCTGTTGATACCACTCATCCTGAGTATGGGTTGTGACAGCATTGATTGACGTTAGTTGCCCAAGATGAGATGGTTGATCTAATCGTTGCACAGCCACATAAAGACGCGAGTCTTCGGTAAAAGGCGGGATAAGTGAGGCTAATGAGGCCATGGTATCCGCGAATCGATTTGCAGTGCGAGGAATGGCTTGGATGGTGAATTTATCGAAAGATTGGAGTTGAGCAAGAACGATGTCACGATATTTTTGAAGGATATCATTCTTGCATTGATAGACACCCGTGACTTGATTAACGATGAGTTCAGAATCACCAAAGATGTCAATATGACGAGCGCCGAGATTAATGGCATTTTGAAGACCTAAGACAAGAGCTTCATACTCAGCCACATTATTGGTGCACTCAAAGTTCAATTTGTGTGCAACTGGGATAGGCGTACCCCAAGGAGGAATCATCACGAAACCCGCACCTCCCCCTTGCTGGCATTTGGATCCATCAAAGAAGAGCTTTACTTTAAATGGAGATAGACCAAAATCAATTTGTTGGATATATTCATCGGGGAATTGAGCAAGGGGGTCTTGAGTGTCCGGAAGAGGAGCATCAGCTAATTGATCTGCAATAACCTGACCCTTGATAGCCTTTTGCGGGATAAACTCGAGGTCAAATTCAGTCATAAGCATGAGCCAACGAGTGATGCGATCATTGTGATAAGGCTTTGCATGAATTGTCTTGAGGGGATTGACACTTGTGACAATGTAAGTTTTGTGATTAAGGAGATAATGACGAAGCTTAGAAGTTGCGAAGAAGAGAGCACAACATAGTTTTTCAGCTTCGGAGTAACGTGTCTCATACTCATGGAGGGTGCGACTGATGTAATAGACAGCTTGTTCTTTACCACAAGTGTCCCGATGCGAGATCATGGCTCCCAGAGCATGGTCAGTCACAGAGATATAAAGATAGAAAGGCTCCCCCTCGCGTGGAGGTGTAAGCACGGGTGGAGAAAGAAGATAAGCTTTGAGATCATCAAAGGCCTTTTGGCAATGCTCATCCCATTCAAAATGAACATTCTTACGGAGGAGATGGTGAAAAGGTTGACAACGGTCCGACAATTGGGAGATAAAACGACGCACTGACTGAAGACGTCCTTGGAGACTGCGGAGTTGCTTCAAGTTAGAAGGGGGAGGCATCTCAAGGATGGCTTTTATTTTTGCGGGGTCGACTTCAATACCCCTGATGGAAATGATAAAACCTAAAAGTTTACCAGTGAGAACGCCAAACACGCACTTAGCTGGATTTAGACGAAGACAGAAAGCGGATAAGCCTCTCAAAGAGAGGTGCAAGGATGAAAAGATGATCCTGACGACGCTTGGACTTGCCGAGGAGATCGTCAACATAATCCTCCACAGTTTTGTGTAAGAGATCATGGAAGATGTATGTCATTGCTCGTTGATAGGTTGCTCCTGCGTTCTTAAGGCCAAAAGGCATGACACGATAACAAAAGGTCCCCCAAGGGGTTATGAAGGAAGTCTTATGTTGGTCTTCTGGTGCGATGAGGATTTGATTATATCCAGAGAAACCATCCATAAGAGAAAGCATCTCATGACCCGCAGTTAAATCTACGAGTTGGTCGATATTAGGAAGAGGAAAATCATCCTTTGGACAGGCAAGATTAAGATCCCGGAAGTCGGTACAAATTCGAATTTTCCCAGTAGCCTTAGTTACTGGTACTACATTGGACACCCATTGCGGATAATCGATGGGTTGGATGAAGTTAGCCGAGAGCAAGCGCTGTAATTCTTCTTTAACAAGAAGGGCTACTCTAGGGTGCATTTTACGTAATTTTTGCTTAACTGGTTTGATGTTGGGAAGGGTAACGATATTGTGGACCACAATATCGGGATCGAGTCCTGGCATATCCTCGTATGACCAAGCAAAGGCTTGACGATGTTTGGAAAGAAAAGCGGTAAAGTCCCCTAATTCCTGTGGATTAAGGGATTGGCCGACCTTAATGATGCGAGGGTCTTCAGAAGTCCCTATATTAAGGTCGATAGTGGCTTCGTTGAGAAGGGTAGACGTGTCAGAAGGAATAGTCTTGGGAAGATATGAATCCTCTGCCCCTAGATAGGTGAGGACAGAATCGTCATCCGCACAGTGGATAGTGTTGATAGTAGGAGAGTCGTCTCCAACTATTTCAGGGAAGATTAATGGTATAGAAGCGGACCGATTGTTAGTCTCATAGACTAACGGCCCTAAGGAAATGGTATTGATAAAAAAAAAAGTTAGGTGGGATGGAAATGTCATCGTCCACATCAAGTGATGCTTCTGATTTAGTGGGGGAAGGTGGTTCTTCAGTAGGAAGAGGCTCATCAAGAATAGTGACAGTGGCCTTTGAAAGAGGTTTAAATCCTAAACCAAATTTCTGATGTGGCATGAGAGTAGGAATGGACTTGAGGTCATGTATACCTTGTTCATATTTTCCGAGGCCAAAACCTTTCCACGCGCATCGATATAGATAAGTTTTTGCAAACGTGGGATTCTGTAGATAATCAAACCCTGTTAGGTAAGGTTTGGCTCTAGGAGGAGAATCCGGGCGATAATGAGGCGTATCAAGACCACCGTAGATGAAATTGGTCTGTTGATTGGGCAGACCAATGGTGACGATGCGACCGAGACCTGGTTGATATTCAGGTTGTTTGTCTGGTCTACCATACTCATTAGGTTTGAGATGGGCATCAAAAGAAAAGAGAGGAAGCTCTCCTAGTGAGAAACGCTGCAATGTCTCTTCTAGATTTTGTAAATCCGGTAGTTTGGTTGCAGGTATAGAAGAAGATGAGGCCCCGTCAGGAGAACATGGATTTTCTTTTAAAGGGGCAGATCTTGTGGTCATGTCGCATTGTGCGGAAGGAAAAGGATCTCCTGGATGAGTATATATTTTGCCCTCATATTGATATTTTAAGCATCGATGGAGGGTGGATGGGACACAATGCATTGCGCGAATCCAGGAGCGTCCGAGGATCATGTTATAGTGGAACTTTCCTTCGACAATGTAGAAGAGTTCATGAAGCAGCTTCTTACCTACTCGAATGGGTAAGACCACAGTTCCTAGAGTGACTGCTAGCTGATCGTTAAATGATCGAAGGGCGAAAGGCGGGGGAGACACTACATTCTTTGGTAACTTAAGTTGCTCAAACGTGTGCGAGGAGATGACGTTGAGTGCAGCTCCACTATCGATCATGACACGTTTTAAGGTAGTGTTATTGATTTGGACTGTGATAAAGAGGGGAGCCTCCAAATCCTCTGAAGAAAGAGGAATTTCGGAATCTTCAAAAGAAATGGCGGTTGATGGTCCATTCAATCCAACAACCAACTCGAAGGGCTAGGGCTCATCGGAATTTACTGCGATGTGACGCAGATTATCAATTAGGGCCTGGCGATGTTGTGGAGAGGATTGGATGAGGTCAAAAAGAGACATTTTGACCGGAGCCTGGGTGAGTTGTTTCATAACACTCTCCTCAACGGATACGGGAACTTGAGCCCGAGGTGCAGCACGAATAGAGACCCTGGGTCGTGGTGCTGATGAGGAAGGAGAAACGCCTTTAGGGGCTGCAGAAATGACAACCCGTGGTCGAGATGCTGAAGATGAAGATGGGTTATCATAGTGTTGGGTTCTAGTGGCGATATGGATTGTGTCAATTTGAGAAGGTGGAAGATCAAGTGGAGTGGAACCACTAGAGGTCTGAGTGGATGGTTGAGGTTTGGATGGGGCTAAGGTGACAGGAGGTACTTGTTCCTCCTCCTCCAGCAAAAGGTCACTTTCTTCCAGAAGGTTCTTGATAACGGCTTGAAGAGCTTTACATCCCTCAGTATCATGACCCGGAGTACGGTGGTAAGCACAAATCAGATCAGAGTTAAACCAGGTAGGTTTCACTCCTTTAGGGTTATAAGGTTTAATCGGAGGAAGGGTTATGGATGAAGATTGGATAAGTTGATGAAGGATTTCGGTGTAGAATCCGGTAGACGAAGAGGAGGATAGAGATGATGGAGATGGTTCTTTCACATTAACCGACTGCCGAGGTAAGAGGACTTGCATGTTAGGTTTAACAGTTTGTTTAGGAATCCTCTTATTTGTTTGGACATTTGGAGGAGCAGTCTTGGGCACTTGAGATGGGAGTAAGTGAGACATGATTGACTTTGGTGGAGGAGGAGCCCCTAAAATAGATTTTGAAGATGATGGAGATGTGACAAATTTTGCGGTCTTTGGAGACAAAGGGGGTTGCTTGGTCGGATGTACTGATGATTTAGATAATGTCGGTTTAGAAGAGGAAGAAGCTCCCAAAGTAGGTGAAATCGGGGGAATATAGGGTGTCTTGGTTTTTGGTAATGAAGATGATGATCCTGATAGAAGAGGTGACGTCTTTTTAGTAGGTAAGTCTATTTTCCGGGGTATTGGTGAAGAATGTGTTGTAGAAGAAGACGATGGCTTTGATAAGTGTGTAGAAGAAAACGCCTTCTCAGCGGGCAAATCCAATCGTTTATGAGGCGTAGAGAGAGATTTTTGTGGAAGAGCACCAAGAGTCTTGATGGTCCGAAATATGGGCTTTCCTTTTTCAGGGATGGTGACAACTTCAACGGCATAAGGTGATTGTAACCTTTTCGGAGGAAGCAGGTGGGGAGGTACTGATGGTGTAACGTTAGATTTTGGTTGTCTCGGTTTAGGTTCCGGAACCAAGTGTATAGGTGTTGGTGCTACTTCTTTTGATTTTTCTTTAATAGACGAAGTAACATTGGTGATGGAAGAAGGGGGTGATGAAGAAGCAGTTCCTTGCGAAGGGACTACTTCTGATGCAGTAATCATGGGTGAAACTACTGTAGGAAAAGAGATAGGAAGAGTCAAAATCGAAGATGCTTCCGTTGAAGTTGGCACAATGATAGGTACGTTCACCAAGGGCATAGTTGCAGCGGGAATGGGAGCAACAGAAGTGGATGTGTCTGAAGTGGAAACTCGAAGGGATGTAATTGCCTCGAGTATTGAAAGAATGTCTGATGATGAGACAGATGAGGATGATACTGTCTCGGGTATGGATGGAAGGTCAGACAAAGGAACGGAGAAAGATGACTCCGTGCTTAGTAATGTAGGAATATTCAAAGGTGGGCCATCTGAAGATAATGGAATTCCAGTGATTGATGAAGTGGAAGGAGGTCCTGATTCGATTGATGGGTTTGCAGATGGATTGGTTTCAGAAGAAGAGTCCTCGGTAGAGATGAAGTTGATGGTGTGAGTGTTTGATTTTTGAGATTCTGAAGCATTATGGTTCGGGGCATGATTGGGAAAAGGTTGTTTAAAAACATCAAGTGCCTGATTTGGGGGAGCATTTGGGTTATCTAGAATGAGCTCGCCTTTATCAATGAATTTTTGGACAAGATTTTTGAAAGTCTGACATCGTTCGATGTCATGACCTTTGGTTCTGTGATAATGACAGAAATCGTTTTCCCTATACCAGAATGGGCGCTCTCGGCTTTCATCAATATCCCTAATGGGGGGAAGTTCGATCATGCGAACTTCCAACATTTTTTCTAAGATAGAGGCATATGATTCCCCCAATGGAGCGAAGGATCGAGATGATGAAGCCCCTTTTCGAGCAGATGAAGGGTCTCTTCGTGGTGTTTGATTAGAAGTATTATCGGCTCGTGATGCTTTTAATACGATGGCGTTGGTGGATCCTTGATTTTTGTCTTTAGAAGGAGAAGAATTTGGTTTGGTAAACCGAGAAAAATCTGGTTTGGATTTAGAGCGAAGTTTTAGCTTCCCTTGCTCAATGGCGCGAGATTCAAGTTTGCGTGCCATCGTGAAGGCTTCCTCAAAGGTATGAAAGGTTTGGATCCTTAAAGTGGAAGAAATGTGATTAGCACAAGATCGAGTAAACAACTCGATTTGTTGGGATTGAGGAAGGGAGAAAGACAATTGGTTGATTATCCCTCTCCAACGAGCGACAAAGTCTGCAATAGACTCATCATCGAATTGGCGAATGTTATAAAGATCTGTGATCGAGATCTTATGTGCGATATTTATTGAAAAGTTTTCAACAAACATCTGGGCCAATTGAGAGAAGGAAAACAAAGAATGTTGAGGGATGTTATTGTACCAGTCTAAAGCAGGACCTGCTAGAGACATAGGAAAGGTACGGAGCATGAGCTCCTGATCTTGGACTATGAGATAGCAAGCATGTTTGAATGCTCGCAGATGTTGTTGAGGGTCTTCCCGACTATGGAATTTTGAAAATTTAGGAAGTTCCCATTGGGGAGGATAAGGCTTAAAAGCCACTGAAGGGTGAATGGGTTCATTACACACTTCTTCAAAGGAGTATGAGGGACGAGCCCCTTTTGTGGAGGCTTCCAAGTCTGTGATTTTCTTGAAGAGAATTTGAACCACATCCGATTGAGGAGGGGGTACATTGGTATGTCCTACATAAGAAGCAAGTGGTGGATGTTGTTGAGGTGTCAATGGGGGATTCATCTGTTGATGGATAGGATGATAAGAGGAATAACCAGGTGTTCTGGGTGACACCGGGTGGGGTATTTGCTGTGAGGTAGCTTGCGTATAGGCAGGCTGTGAGATAATAAGGGGTTGAGAAAATGAAGGTTGGATGACGGATGGAGCCTGTGATTGGTGGACTCCTATGTTTGTTGATTGGATCGGGATGGATTGAGGAACATGGGTGTTGGTTGGATTGGACATGTTGGGGAACAAGACCTGAAAGGGGCCTTCTACTGCCGGGTTAGGTATTAAGGGTGCCGATGTTAGCTGATGGGCGAAGGTCACAGTTGCTGGAACATTGGAGGAAATACCCCCTAGAGGACGAGAAGTAGGAGCCAACTGACTATTCGGAGGGGGTTGGCTCATGAAGAGGTACTGACCTTGGGACACAATGGAGGGCATAGATGAATTAACAGCAACATGCGGGTGTGCAGACGCATTCATTATAGCAAGGGCAGAAGACCTCTCAGAAGTAGGTGGTGGAATATTCGAGGTAACTGCGGTGTTAGGGATAGGTAAGACTATTTGGGAATTAGTCGATATGGAAGGTGGAAGAGAAAAGGGAGGCATAGGGGCCTCGCCCTTCTCCGTGGCTCGAGGTAAAAGAGATGGTGCAAACTGCTCTACAAAGGCTTGGGATGATCCACGAGGATAATCGTACACTTGTTGGATTGGTGGCCCTTGATCAGATATTCGAATGGACTTGTGTACTAGGTAGTCCATGAGGGCTATCGGGTTACGGTCGAGGAATGCCTGGAATTCAGGATCCCCGCGGGGAACATACTCCGAGTCAGATGATATTTCCGAAGGACTAGGGGAAGCTGGACGTGATGGGATTGCTTTGGCTTGATGGAAAGGGTTATATGACCAGGATGGGGACCCAACTAACAGCGGTCCCGAGGAAGATTGGGGGGGTGCCGAAACCTCCACACTAGTGGTGATCTCGGAGGAAGAAGGAACTAGTTGAGCCATTCTTCTGGATTGTGATCGGGTGATAACCGTCATAAACACACAGACAAGAAAAGTGACCTAACTAATGCACAGATAATTCAAGCAGCGCAAGTGATTATCTCCTTTAAATTTTAATGCTTTTAAGAAAAGAAAATGTTAGGGAAGGCTTTTTAGAACAGGAACTACTCAGATAGCCAAACTAAGGATGGTTTGGGTAATGTTTGGTGAGGAGTCCCGAAGGCACTTCAGTAAAAGACCGGTACGTGGCTTGATATAGGGGCCTACCCCCGCACTTCACACACCGCTGCGATAAGGGAGTCGGGTGCTTTGCCAATATATACCAAAATCTTCCGTGAATTTATAGCGCGGCCCGAGTACCGCGTAGGCTCTTCCTCTTGGATATCACTTCCAAGTAGGCGAGGCCAGGGAAGGAGTTTTGTTTAAATGCTTTATACCTAGTGATTTTGGCTTTGTGTGCAAGGGTGAAAAATAAAAATCAAATAGTGTCACTACCGATTTTGATCAATTTTCCAGCCTAATTAAAACTAGATGAAAAGCAGGCAGCAATGACAAAGAAAAAGTTCTTTTTAAGCACTTAAAAATGAAGTGTTTGATTTCAATGAAGACAAGTCAAACAGATTCTTTCCCAAATGCGATTAAGTTCTTTTTAAACACCAAAAATCGAAGTGTTTGGATGTGATAGGCAACCGACAAAGAAATCCTAAAAAGGAGAAAACACCGTAAAAGAGGAATACCTGTAGATTTAGCTCTCCAAGGTGTGTGGACTTCAAAAAGCGCGTTGTTGAGCTCTTCCCCTCGAACAATCCCACGAACAAGCAAGGTGCTCCGCAAGAAGAGGTTAAGCAAACAACAAACAAAATCCAGAAAGATATATCCGGATAATGGTGAAACGAAAAATTTCTATTTTAAGGAAATAGAAAAATTTCAAGATAATGATTCCGCATAAAAAGAAGCAAGATTGAAATGATGAAAAGAAATGCTCAAATAGGACTGATAGAAATCAGTGAAAAAAAGGAACAAAGTTCAAAACTAGGAAAGAAATGAACTTACCAATAAGGGACTTTGGTTCAAGTCCCACCGGGCGTGCCAGAATGTAGATCAAGAATTTTGCGCTTGTTACCTGTCCAAGTTAATGCACCAAACTAAACACAAAAACCCTGAAAAACTCCAATAAAATCGATACCTGATGAAGATGTAGATGGATGAGGAAGCCGATGTAGACAAGACGGGCGCACACGAGCAATTCGCACAATAGATCCGAATAACCTGCAAAACACCGATGCTTGACAGAAAAAGACCACGTTAAAAGATATTTAAGTGGACTGCCCGAGAAGCGGGTCCGAGAAGCGATAAGCTTCCTCGGCGGATGTCAGTCCACGTTTTCAATTAAGAAAAGAAGCATACATGATAAAAGATGTAAATAAAGACTAGATTTTCTGATTGCAGTAATAAGAATCTAAACAGCAGACAGAAAGTACAGAAAACAGGGAACTATGAAATAAATGCTGGATTTGTGTTACCTGTATCCTTTTACCTATCTGCAGAGAAATCGGCGTCGACTGGGTAGAATCGGCGTCGATTGAGACTGGTCGGCGTCGATTGAGGAGGATCGGCGTCGACTGGATAAGATCGGCGTCGACTGGAGACAGATCAATCAATCAGGGACTGTGCGACAAGATTCGGGAATTGGAAGGTGAATGTGGTCTGCTGGATGTGCCGAAGTTGGCGAGATACTGGAACAGAGTCACCAGATGATAGATGGTCGTGACAGGGACAGAGTAACGGTGCTCCTCTCAGGGATTGATTTGGACAGGATCTGTCCTAATCTGAGACAATTGATGCTAAAAAGATCTCTCTTTCTCACACCCTGTATCTCTCTCGCTCTCTGTTCGTGCGTAAGTGCTCTCTTTTTTCGCCTGTTCACTTTTTCGCTCGTTCGTGATCTCTTTTCGGTCTCTTCGGTCCTTAGAACTGAGTTCTGGACTTGCTTTTATAATCGGCGCCGCTCCTAGAAAATCGGCGCCGACCATATGGGTCGGCGCCGATCGCGGAAAAGACTCCCGAGGTGGCCAAAAATGATCGAAAAAGATAAGACTTATCCCGACTACGGGAAAATATCCCGCTTAGGGAAGATTAAAAATAGATGTGATACATGGATAGAATAAATTTGGGGTGGATAAGTGATTAAGATGCATGGGAAGAAGCGTAATTAAATATTTAATATTTAATCACTCATGGGTAAGATGTGATGGGATGAATTAAATTTGGAATAAGTGATTAAATCACAAATTGGATAATATCCCAAGGGGATAGTTGGTGACGTAAACGTGCCCCAGGTTACCTAAGCAAGTAAACGGATGAGAGGGACACTAAATTGGGTAACCAATTTTAAGTGTCTACATCTTTAAGCTCACAAAATTCTTTATGAATCCAGTTCAACATGTTGTTATGGAGATCAATATTTTTCCTAATGTTTAGAGCTAAGGACTTAGGGGGTCTACATGTTTCTTTCCAATTGAAAAAAGTCTCTGAATAGATTCACCTTCACCATGGTTGGGGGGAGAAAAATTACTATCATCAGCCCATGGTTACTCTTTAAATCCTTACTACAAATGATACGGTAAGAGGGGCGATCCCTAGGCCTTTTGTAGGAGATGGGGGTTGAAGGATGGGGGTAGGATATAGGATATATGCTGGGGGGAACACAGATGCATGGTTAAGAGAAGGAGGATGAGGGATCCGGATAGGTTGTGGGTGAAAAATAGTATGATTAAAATATTTATAAATCATCAAAATAACCACGTGATGTAAGGGATATACCCATTTACCTTAGTTAACAAGATTAAAAAAAGTTTAAGAAACTATAGAATAAAGAAAGGGAAACTCATAGGGGTCAGTCTATGAAAGTGGTTAAGAAAGACTAAATGGAAGTAATGCATTACCTTGAGCCTGTCTTCCAAGGAAATTAACTTCATCAACAAAAAAATCACTTTTTTGAAAGGTGGAAATAGAGAATATTTGAAGAAACCACCCTTAGTGTGAGCTAGCACTTCACCATTATCCAAACATTTCTTCTCCTCAGAAAATTTTTCAAACTTATTCTTGTAATTTTTATTTCCTTTCATGTGAATCCCTATGAAAATAGCAGTAAGATCATTAGTGATCTTAAAATATATTCCCTTATAAGAGACCTTTTTGTCCTTCAAATTCTTTGTGAACTCCAGAGAGAGATGGAGGTCGTGGTCTCAGACCTTGTCAACAAAACAATTGAAACTACCCTTACTAAGGATCCAATAGAGTTCCTCAACCTATTTCCATTCCTCATTGCATATGAGATCAACCTTACACAATTCTCCACCCATTTTGGACTTAAAGCCAATAAAATTAAGAGGAACCTTCACCCATACAATGTTGATGCAATTGTGCTCAATATTGTGAAGAATGGCTAAAACAATGCAATGATTTATAGGAAATAGCATGTGGTAAATCCTCCCAATCCTATAAGTGTGTGATATATTTATCATGGGAGAAAATATATTTTCTTTGCTCATTGAGAATAGCATCTATGAGATTGGGTGGAATCACCTCTCTAGATCACCAAACCTTATAATTATTAGTAAGCACCCCAATATTAGCTCTCATATCTGCCAACTTGTTTCCCTCCTTATAAGTGTATTGAATAATTATCTTGGAGAAATATTTACAAATGTGGATAACCTTTATGATCTCTTAAAATAGGTATTAAAATCCTTTACGAGCTCTTATAGCTTGTAGAAGGAGATTTTCAATATAGCATACTACTAGGTCATCCCTAGATATGCATTATGTGTTGTATCCCATCCACATTACATCGATGTCTAAAATATGAGCATGAGGGTAAGACCGTTACACTCCTCATCGATCCAAATCCATTTAGATTCTGTCATATGACCTACATACCTAACGACACGCTTCTCCCCTTACCAAATTCTATTTCCTCAAACCAATCTTCTACAATATCTTCCATCCCCTCATCTAAACCACCAGATGATCAATCCTTCGAAGATGTCATGTAATGTATCTTGCTGGGGAGGTTTCACCTCCTAACTCTTAATGCACTCCCTATGTCTAAAAGGTATGAGAGACATGATAAGAAACCGCTCTATGATCCAAATGTAGGAAATATTATTTCCTTTGGCCCCCATTTCTCTGAACATATCTTGTTTATGGAGGTATCGACCACCCTTCATCTCACCTTGATAGTTAACCCCATCCATAACCATTTTCATCATAATTTTTATTCTTGAACAAATCTCATTTTCCCAAACTTACCTCCGCCACTGCACATGGAAGGGTTTTAGTTTGGGTCATTAGGAGTAGTGTCCGCATGACTTACCCTTTGAAGAATTAAGCAAAACTCATGAGAAACATAGCCTCATCTTTAAAGCATATTCCTTTAACCTATTTATCAACATCAAAACCTCAAGCACTAGTATCACCATTATCAAACTTACCCTATGATGTTTATGACACTGTATCTATTCCACCTATTTTTTAAAAATCAATGTTATCACACTTGGACCGTCGACTTATCAAGCTAATGCTGAGACTTAAACTCTTCCCCTTACATTATAGCACATGATAGATAAAGATTACCCTACTATCGAAATCCTTCATTGCCATGATGATGACGCTATCTTGACTTATATAGGTGTTGAGGATAGTTATGTTCAAAAAACCTTTCCTCCTGATACATCCACACTTCTCAGTGAATCGACCACTGATGTTAATATTGGCACATCACAAGAGCCACACGTTGTCAACATTGGCTAAGCCTCAAACTCATGTGAAATCCAGGAATTCACCACTTTCTTATCCAAACACAGTCAATCCTTTGCATGGTCTTACAGTGACATCCCTGGTATAGACGTAAAAATCATTACCCAAAATATCATCATTATCCAAGATGTTAAACCCATGAAGAAAAAACTTTGTAGGATGCATCCTCACGTCACACTATTAGTTAAAGAAGAACTATAGCGTATTATTTCTGCCAACTTCATACTACCTATTTATTATCCATAATGGGTTTCTAAAATCATGCATGCCACTAAAGCCGCTAGAAAATTGTGCATGTGCATTGACTTATGAGACCTTAATCTCGCTTATCCAAAAGATGATTTTCCCTTACCTAACATCGATCATCTCGTCAATATAACATCAAGCCATGAGATGTTATATGTTATGGATGGTTTCTCTAGTTACAATCAAATCCTCATCACACCAGAAGATCAATATAAGATATCCTTTATCACCCCATGGGGAACCTTATGTTATAGTGTAATGCCCTTTGGCCTGAAAACGCAAGAGCTACTTATTAATGTGCCATGACCAACATATTTCATAACCTCATCCATAAAACCATATAATACTATGTCGAAGATATCTCAGGTAAATCCAAACACCAGAGAGATCATCTAATTGTCCTCTAAGTGATTTTTACACATCTATTATAGTTCTTTCTCCACCTTAACCCTAGTAAATGTGTATTTAGAGTTCTCACAGGAAAAATCCTGGGATTCATAGTGTCTATTAGGGGAATTGAATTTTATCCCACTAATGTCAAAGCCATTATCAAAATGCCTCCTCCATCAAATCTCAAACATATTTGTAGCCTTTAAGGAAAACTTCAATATATTTTCCACTTCATCTCTCAATTATCAGACCGTTTTCAACCTTTTCATCATCTTCTAAGAAAACACATCCCCTTTATGGGGATGATAATTTTTAACATGCCTTTGATGCCCTTAAACAATATATTTTATCAAATTTTTAAGATTTCCATAGTTTAACAAAGTGCTCATTTTATCTGGAAACAATTGTGTAAGAGTTTAGATAAGTCCAACATTTCGGGTCACAAATTTGGACCCATCATCAGGGACAAACAAAATTACATGAAATGATAAGATATATGAAAACCTTTTCTTTAATAAATATCAGTTTGGAAAGAAATTAATAATAGTTAGCTTGGAAAGGAAAACAAAAAAAGTCAATAAAAATAACAAACTAAATAAAAATGGATGAAACAAGGTAAGATTAAGAGTTTTTATTTTATTTTATATAAAGTAAAAGATTGAGACACCTATCAAAAAAGGTTAAAATATTATCAAATAAAAATAAGATTATTAATAGTTACTCATGAAACAAACCAATTAATTGTAATAAGGGATAGTGAGAAATAATTAAGAGGTAATTCATTATTAAATACTATTATCTTAATTAGGCTCACACAATCATAAACATGAAGAAAAGTCATAATCAACATGAAAAAGGACAACCTATTAGAACAAGAAATTATAATTTACAAAAAACTAGAATTATAAATGAAATGAATAAATTTAATTTATTATAAACCCAAAATAAATTGCTTGAGTTACCTAGGGAGAGGACCCTAGCCCTTGTGGCATCACCAACCCACACCGCTCATGGAACCATCCAAGGATGGAAGTTTAAGCCACATTATCGTGATGACCTATCACTAGGGTATCCAAACCATCGGTAGTAGGCTACCTTAGCACGAAGCTGAGATTTGAACCTTGGACCTCCCAATTATAAGGAGACCTAAGAACCGTTACACCACTACCCATTGGATTATAAAACAACAATTTAAATTACAATAAAATGAGAGAAAAAACTACCTTTGCTACTTAGGAAGGTTCACAATAATGGGTTTCCAAGTTTTTCTTAAGAACCAACCTCTATCCCTATTAATGTTATTCTCATGGTGTATTATTTCAATGGCTTCGCGAAGATGCCTTTTTACAAAACTTTCTTTTGAGGCGATAACCACCGCCGAGTCCATACAAATGGTGTGCTTAGTACTAAGATAATGTTTTTCCAATACAGAACACTCAATACGCTCATATTTAATGTCTTTATCATGTTCATTAATAATATTTTTAATCAATCACCTTGTTTCACTAATGTAAGGTTTTCCACACGAAAATTTAATCATATATACATCACTATTGAGTTTTCTCTCAATTTTATCTTTTATCTCTTCCAATATGAAAAGTTATGTTGTTCCTTTTAATTTGGAACTTCTGAACTCTGCCACTACCTTCTCAATCAAAAAAATCACGTCATCACAAACTTTAACCCACTTAAATATATGCACTCTAAACCTTAACACAATGATCATATCACCAGATGGCTCATGCTCATGACTAAGTTTGACCTTGAATTTATATCTCAGAAGTCCATTAAATGGAAATTCATTATTGATCAGCTTGCTAAATCTCCCCTTCCTTCTAATCAATTACCTTGCAAACACTTTCCAGAAGAATCTATCAACACTCTTGATCACAATAATACCCATCTTAAAATGACATTGTTCTTCAATGGGTCTAAATGTAGATAGGGGGTGCCAGAATAGTCATAATACCCCCTTGGGAAACTCCTATTTTTGTTATCCTTCAAACTAAATTTTTAATGCACTAATAACACAGTGAAATACGAGGCTCTCATCATGGGACTTTAGATCGCCACCTTTCTTTGTGTACAATTATTTGTTATCTATGGAGAATCACAACTTATCATGAATCAAATCAAAAGAACTTATTAATGTAAAAATGAGGTCCTAAAAAAATACAAAACCATCATCGAAGACTTACTAAAACTCTTTGACCATTAAAAAATCCAAACCACCACTCGCTTATCTAACAAAATTGTAGATACGATGGATTTTATTTCCTCTCTCATTCGTTTATCACCAGATGATTCCAAACTCTTCATGTTGTCATACATAGACTAGATCAACCATCCTATACCAACACTGATCTTCCAACCATCAATCATATATAAGATAACTCATATAACACTTGTTATACCCAAACGTATGACTATATTTCCACAAGAAAAATACCTTCAGACTATCCAGAAATGCTAAAATATCTTTTCAACAACATGCATACCACTACGTCATTTAATGGGTAACCTTCACAAAATAGGATTTTACGGCCTCATCCTCTGGTGTCTTAAAAATCCCAAGGCTTTTTTAGCTATACAAGAAGTCCATGATGGCATATGTGGTGGACACTTCAATGGTTTAGTTGTTAAATGTATCCTACGCATGGAATACTATTGTCTTATGCTTAACCGAGATTATTGTGACTATGTCAAGAAATGTCTCAAATGTTAACAACATTCCAGTCTTACACATATCCCTAGCCACGCTCTCCAACCTTCTCAAGATCTTCATCCTTTTTCACAATGGGGGCTTGACCTTATTGGCCTTATCAACCCTCACGCATAACAATGACACAACTCCATCATACCAACAACTAAATATTTTACAAAATGGGTGAAGAAATCCCCCTTATCTATACTAAATCAGATAAAATTATCGACTTCATTCATCATCACATTATCTATCCCTTTGGTATACCCCATAAAATCATCACAAATAATGGAAAATCATTAAAAAATAAAACAAAATAAAAAACTTCATGATACTTACAACATCAAACTTAAATTTTCCTCACCCTATTATCCACAAGAAAATGTCCAAACTGAATCATCGAATAAAACCCTCAACAAAATCCTCATGAAAATTGTTGACCAAGATGGTAAAGATTGAAATATTCAAATCCCATTTGCATTAGGGGCACATTGGACAAGATTTTGAAACCCTATGGGCACTATGCCCTTCTCCTTAGTATACGACACCAATTTTTTTCTTCCTCTCAAAGTCCATATCCCATCCTTACTCATAGCTCTCAAAGATTTCATCCCAGAAGAAGAATATTGTCAAGAACACCTATCATAGCTTGAATTATTATATGAATGATGTCTAACTTCCCTCGAACATATCAACATTTATCAAGAACGAATTAAATGATCCTATAATAAACATCTCAAGCAATGTGAATTTAATGTTGGTGATCTTGTTCTCAAAGACAACATGTCACTAACATGAAAAAGAGTAAACATGGGAATTTTTCTCTAAATTATCTTAGACCATATATTATCACTCATAAATATGGGTTTGGTGCTTATCATTTAGCCTCCCTTGATGGTAAACCCAAAAAGGAGCCTATTAGCGCCTTGCACTTATATTTGTTCTACTATTAACATATCAACTCACTAAACTTTAGTCACACTACAATATTCATCCATCATCCCACACATCCTATCACCCTCGTGATGATTTGGAATCATGTGGTCTCTTCCATCACTATACCTATCATGACCTTGAATATGGGCACCACGACTCCACTCCTAGCTTAATCCACATGGACAAGTTCCTTGCTTACAATTAGGGAATCGTGTAATCATTACTCTCACCATCCCTCTATCTTATCCTATTTAATGACATAACAAGGATATATGTGTAGCTTGCATGTTTACTTATATCATTATAAGTGGTTACCCAGGATTTCCCTCAGCTAAAAAAACCAAAATATCTATGGGATGGATACAATCAAAATATAGACTGATCCCTCAAAGGTCAACTATAAAAAAGAAACTTATGTCAAATAAAGTTGTAAACCACTCCCTCAAAGGATAGCTTCCATGAAATCAAAAAATTCAATAAAATCATATACCACTCCCTTCAAGGATGGATACCCAATCAAAATCACAAAAAAAGACTTACTACATTAATCAATCATCATATCAAAAGGGGATTCTCGCATCGATGAACCCTCATATCAAAATCAAAAAATTAATTATCCTAGGAAATATTCCAGAAATGATGAGATTTCTCATCAAATGCAAGCTTCCCGCATTGATCAGCTTGTGCAAAATATAATAAAGTTGGGAAAAAACTTGAGAATTATTAAGAAGAACCCGTTTCCCCATGTTTCCTACATACAAAACTTTCCCATGTCAGAAAATGATAGATACAACTATCCCACATCTATCTATGTTTCTAGTATGACTAACCATTATGAGTAATCTTTTAACATTAATTACAAGGCCGCACATGCAATATCATACATACAATAATTTTACCATCATACATTATATACGCTAGGAATAATAAGGAAATAAACATATTACATTATATTCTCATCTACCGTATAGTGCATTAATCATACAACAAGATCGTCATTTATCACAACCATGTCTAAAAACTATCAAAATCATATTATAACACATATATCCGTAAAACTTCATATTAAAACCATAATCATAATCATAAACCATAATTCTAATCACAAACATGCATCCATCACAACGAAACTGTTGGTTCTCATTTTAAGCTCACCCCATTAAGTTTTAAACATGCCTTTAAGAAAATTTCATGCCCTGTTTACGGAAATACTTTCTTGAAAAATTTGTTAAATAGCCGTATTAATCCTCACAAAATTCTCCTTGTGTGTCGTCCTTTGTTAATCCTTATGCAAACTACATTTTTTTTCCCGACGCCCAAAGGCATGTGGCATGTTTTACTTTGCTTCATGATATCAGACCTAATTTGAATGTTTGGAGAAGTAATGTAAATATGCAAAGTTCAAAATAATTCCTGAGGCCTGATGGAATACTCTAAGGAATACTCACATGAGCATAATGTAAAATGCAAACACATCTTCGTTCCCCAAAAGAAAACATGTACAAAAATATTATTAGAGCAGGGAGACGAGCCTTTGTTCACCTTTGCACTTTACACCCGATAAAGTGCAAAATGAAGTTATAATTTGGAAGCCCGAAGGGGGACATGTGTCAACTCAGCAACTAAAGTCAACAGTGGCTGATTGGGTTAGCTTTATAGTTTCGCACCCCTCCGATGAATAAGTAAGAGGAAAGTAATCTATGAAGGGGAAGGTTGGGAAGTTGGGAAAAAGGTGAACAAAGTCTTATGATTTTTTGGGTGTGTAATTGTTAAAAGAAAACCTGAGGCCCAATGACTTAGGAGCATGAACCAATCATATAACATACATGGAAATGGAGAAAGAAGTGCATTTCACATATTACAATAACGATGTGCAAATCATTTTACAAAACATTTCAGAATCTCATTAAAAGCTAAGAAAGGGGGTTCATTAATGCACTATTCATACGGTAGTAATGAAAAGGAATTGTGTAAAGTAAATACATGGATGATAGGAAGCAAAAATATTGCAACAGTTGAAAAGATGAAAAAGCTGAAAATTATGAAATTTCCCCACGAATGCAATCTTCGGCATTAATGCATGAATATGAGAGTCGTTAATAAGGTAACTTGTTATAAATAACTGTACTAGTACTCCTAAGGTTTCATGTTTTGAAAATATTTTCAAGCGGTATAGAAGGATAATTGAAGCAAGTATTAACCCCAATGCTCATAATTTAGTTGCAGAATTCTTCTGCCATGTTTGGAATTTTGTTAAAAGGTGAGTTCATCAGTTTCCATATCTTCTGTGATCTTTTGAAAGTTGGTTTAAGAGGTTTGGTTTTTTTTTAAAGATGTGTGATAGAACTAAACCAGAATCATGAAGATCCATGTGTTGCCCCCGAAAACAAGTTCCAGTCTTAGTTCCCCTCTAGATAGAATTATAGACTCTAATATTGCATCTGTTGACTTAGAATATATTAAGCAAAGGCCACACTCCCTTGAAAGAAGTAATGACATGACCTAAATAGGTAATAGTGGTATTAACCTCGTTGTTTCTTTCCCTCCAACTACGCCATGCCTAGAGCTTATATGGGTATGTGCTCAACAATACGATACTATCACTAGAGAAGTTCAGGATTGAACAAGATATTTACTTCTATCTTTTTAGGAGGAAACATTTGAAAGAATTTTGAGTTTTCCACCCACAAGGGAAGAGGCGGATATTACCAAGGACTCTGCACAAGAAAATTGGAACTCTCATTCAAAGAAATGGATGAAAGCTATGAATGACCATTGGTTGAATAATCCATGAACTTTTACTCCCAAAATTATAAAGAAGTCGAAAAGGGATGAATTTATTGAGGAAATCAGAGATGTGATTACACTGCTGAACTGAGTAATGGGTATGGAATCTACTTCTTTCTTTTAGGAATATATTTTTTAATTCATTCAAGTGATACTTATGAGCAAAAATACTCTCCCCTGGGAAGAGATTACAGGTAACCATATTCATAAAAAAATGATGGGAGTTTCCCAAATTTTGGGAGGAGAAAACCCCAAAATGGAAGAATTTTTCATGACCTCTTATCTCCTTTATAATATTTCTTTTCATAGAGAATTTATAAAATTGCTAATGGAAGGGAATCTTAACAGTTCCAAGGTATATGCTATCTTTTATTAGTTGAAGATGGAAAGTTATGATGTACACTACATAAACATTGCTAATAACTTCTTTACACCTACCATTTGTTCATACCACCCTGACTGGGAGATTGAAAGATTTTACCTTGATGCCAAGAGATTCATTACTTAGTTAGGGTGTTACTTCATATAGTTTAGGACTTATTCATAAATATGGGTTAGTGGTTTTGATGGGAAACCCTATGTGCTACCCAGGTGTGTAAATGAAAAATGGGAATTAATGGAATTGGTCATAAAATCGATATTAGTACATCAGTTCATTTCAAAAAATCATATAACATCCCCAATCAAATTTACCATAGTCATGGGGAATTACACTTTTCTGAATATCTAGAAGGAAAAAAATGTTACAAGGAGAGATTAACAGGTGCATGATGGATAAATTTAGAGGAAAAAAACATAATGATATAAAGCATATATTACATATTATTGAGCCCACTCAGGTAGAGCACAAATCTCATTATGAGGATTTATGGATGAACTGTGAAGATGAAAGGGAATTCAGACGAAGATAATATTCAAGAATATCCTTGTCCTAGATGAGTGATTTTGGGGTTATCCAAACTCTTGAAGGGTTAGAGGATGATGGTAATGTGATTAGTGATAGAATACATCTCGAGACAATATTTCTTCTCATCCTTTGCCAAAAATCAATTCAGACATTTGTGAGAAAAAGATATAACTAAGAAAGGACCACAAACCCCATTTGACTCTCTATAAGGTGGTTATTTTAAAATGGAGTGGATAGAAGTTACGAAAAAAACCCATTATTAAGATAATATAGAAATGACAAGCTCATTTATGATGTTATCCCCTCTTTTTGGAGGGTTTATGCCACTAGGTAGGTTTCATGGAGACAAAAGATTAAGAAGTTGGACTCATTTCCAATAATAGGTGAAGTAAGTGCCTAGGATAGCAAAATTAGAACTCCCCCTCCTAAAATAGTGCAAGAAGAACTAGGAGAAATGTTTCAAGAAGGTATAAATGAGGGCCCTATTTTTCATGCTACTCCCTTACATAATGTTCCAACATATACTTCAGGATCCAAATGAAAAGAGAAAGTGATGGAATCCACTCTTAAGAATCCTAAGGAGACGAATTTTTTTTTGAGACTCCTCATGAAATTCAAGTACTAAAGACTGACCTATATGAATTAGAGGAGGAGAAACAAGTCTATCTTCTGAAAGAGGGAGTGAACTAAAACATCCGAATGGGTTGATTTGGAGGAGGAAGAGACCCCTAGAAAGGTAATTAATCTTTATTTTCATGATTTTCTCAATCTGTGATCACCTAAACTCCTACAACTGTGCTCATTGAGCATCCTGTACTTGTGATGACAATCCCTTGCCATTTAAATAGCTCAAGTATCTTCAAATATCAAGGAAAAACTCCCTCATGAGTGACTCCTATACTTGATGCCTAAACCATTTCACAAAACACCATGTTGAGGCCACCCCAGAGAAAAATACAAGTACTATGACAAGCAGAAGATGGTGAAGAGTATTAGACACGGATGCATAACCTCATGTTGAGGATATGTTCCAGATATATGAAACAAAAGAAGAAATTTTTAGGTGTTACAGTTGTAGTAGTACCTCAGTACACTGACAGTAAATGAAAGAGTTCTTGAAGCTCACATTCCTTACAAGTCAAGGCTATCTCCCAGGGATCCCAGTGAAGATGATCTTTGTTCCTGAAGAAGAAAACGAGATGAGGACTCAGCACGATGCACAAAAGGAAGTAGATGACTAATAGTCTCCTAGTAATTGATATAAATAAGGGATACCAATCTGAACCTATGGAAGGAGTTAAAGGTTAAAGGTGGACTTGTACGACAAGGTACTCAAGGAAGAACCAAGATGTGTAACTTCATAAGATATATATATATATATGCATTTTTCCTCTTCCAAATCTCTTGTAGGTGTCCCTGTAACTCTAGTTCTATAATCAATTGATGAACATGAGTCCCCCATAAGAGAAAGGGTAGGTAATATTATCCCAAAGAAGATGAAGGTGAAAATACAGCTGAATGACGATGATTTACAGGGTCTAGCTCTCCTTAATCCAGCAAGACCACCTAAAAAGGAAAAAAAATTATCTCCATGGTAGCCCTGAGAAATAAAAGATAAAGATTCATGGATATTACTACTCCTTAAAGCTGGTGTTCTTCGAGTGGAAACATTCCCATCCAATTTTCAAGTCTCCAGGATCTCATTACGTAAGCCTTCTAATAAAGAAATGAAATATTATTTTTCTATAACAGTAGAAGGGGTATTCCAAAGGATTGGTGAGTTCAAATAAACTAAGGAGTTAAAGGCCAAGAATGAGGCACTATCTAACTTGGTCAGAACAATTGACTAGAACTCATAAGGAAGGGAAAGTTGAAGTCCCAAAAATTGCCAATGATGACATCGAGAGAGTAAATGAATTTACGAGAAAGAGGGGATGCCACTATCCAATGGAAGAATGATTTGGTTGCTAAAGGTGAATCAATAATCATAAAATTTGTAGAAAAAGTATTCCTAGTATTTTTGAAAAGGTAGAAGAAACCAAGGCAATAATGGATAAATGTGCATGCTGAGAAACTAATGTGGAGTGATATACTACAAAAAAATGGAAGGTTTTCAAAAACATAGGTGATGACATGGTTATTAGAGAAGGTATTGTGTCTTTTAATTCTTTAGGGAATCAACATGAATATTACAATATGGAAAAAGTAAGAGTGGAGATTTTGGTAAAATCCTTTGAAATTATTGACAAATTGAGAGACAAAAAATGGATTATATAAGTGGCCTTCATGCTCTGATAGAAAAATAAATTGGGACAGATAGTGTAGAAACAATTATAATGGAGAGCACCAAAAATTTGATTAGAATTTTTAGAAAGTATGTTATGGGTAAACCAGGTGAGACAGAGGGATTTAAATGTATATCTCATGCAATACTGTGACATACGTTGAGTTAATAATTGATAAATTGATAAAGAGGATGAAGAAAGAAAAATATGTCTTTTTATAGATTGATGAAATAAGTACGAAACACGAAATAATTTTCAACTACCACTCAAGGTTTTAATGAGGAAAACGTTATTACTAAAATGTTTGAAAATTTTGATGCCTATAAGAACAGGGTAGGGGAAATCTCAAGTCAATCCATCTAGAAAGGGCCATGAAAAGTAAAAAGAAGAACGACAGAGTTCATTAGAAGTAAAATAATATCTTTTTTAACTCTGTCCCGGGTGTCATCGCATGGTTTTCTTTTTTCATTCATCCTAATGAGGAGAAAAAGGTAATATTTTTCAGTTAGTAGATATTTTCTCTGCATATATTTGAATTACATGAGACATAGGTGTTGAAGAGAAACCTTTGATGTGTTTTTTGGGTGGAAATTTAGTTTGAATAATTATAAGTATGAGGGATTTGTCCTCATACTAAGTGGTTTTTTTTTCTCAAGCTTTTAAAAATACAAGAACTGATATATTTTTCTGTTATAATACTTCAATCATTCTAGAAGAAATACAATTTTAAGTTTACTCATTCAAATTCAAATGTTAAGATGATTGCAATGTATAGTCATTAATAGGAATTGAGATCATTTGTTTTCATGTACCCTTGTCAATAATGTGGTAGATTAGAATTAAATATATCTGACTATGAGTTTGGCTTACATGTTCTGGATTTTATGTACTGAACATTTAGTTGATCAATTGCATTTTCTATTGCAATTCTATATTTCTTGCTTCTCTGAATTACAGTAGGTTTATCCTTGGTGATTAATCTTTGGTCATTTGTTTAATATTGTGGTGTGAGCTTTTACTTTACAATATTGAATGCAATTTTAAAATCCTTGTTGAAATCATTCTGTTGAAGGATTATTGTATGATTTTGAGTGTATCTTAAGCATATGAGATCAAGAAGCAAGAAATGATTCATTAAAATATTTGCATGAGATTTTGTGCTAAGTATTTTAAGGATTGTGTGAAATATTTTTCATAATTGAGTATCAATGAATGCAAATATTTTCTTTAAATGGAAACTGTGACTTATTGATGAATTTTTCTTTATTGTCTGGGGTGTCATGTATGTCTAATCAAGTATTGTGAGTAGTGTTATTAAGTTATCTATTATATTTACAAATCCCCCATCCTTATAAAAAACAAATAATTAGAGTCTCATATTAGAAAAAATCCCTCTGTCTAACATCTTATTGTGTTATTTACAAGTATTAGTGAAAGGGAACCCTTGATCTTCATTCCCTTTATCAAAAAATGCAACAACAATGTAGCTCATATGTCTATATTAACCTATGTTTTATGAACTAAGTATATATATAACTTTGTGTGAAAATTTGTGAAAGTGAAGTGTTGTATTTATGGCCATGCTTGTCTCAAACTAATCCATTTCCCCACAAGAGATTAAGAAGTAAAATATTAATCCCTTCTAATGTGTTTTAGGTTACCCCTTAGGTTCTCTCACCTCCGTCAAAGGTAGGATTGAAAGTAGAAGGGTTGGCCTTTCCTTTTGTACATGTCAACCAAGCCCTCCGAAGCGTGGTCTCAATAGGTTTGTCATATATTTTCCCCCAATACAAATTATATAAAGTTTCTAATCCTGACATTCTTAAAGATTCCTTAGTCTGTTCGCTGAAACTGTCTGGCCCCAAAAAATATGTAAATTTGGGTACCATTACACTTTTTGCACCATTGCTAGGGACTATTTCCTGAAATTGATTAAAATACATGTCTCTGGTGATGTTTACTGTGTGTCTGATTTAAATACACATCTAGAACCCAATCCTTTATTGAGATTTTCTAAAATAGAACCTAATTTGAACTTGTTTGCTCTTTATTTTCCTAGTATAAGAAAGCTTTCCATTAAATTTGACATCGTTGGGAGAATCCTGAAAAATATTGTTAAAATTTGTAAATATTTGTTCATTTACATGTAAACACATCATTTAACAAATTGTTTCAAGTAATCAACACATATAAGCACAAAACCTTAGTGGTGGCTCCATCTTCTGTGATAATTATGGTAAGAACCAATGCAAAGTATCTAAATCTTGGTTGATTTACTTGTCAATTTCACAAATCTGGAAGGAAGAAGATCCTTCTTCAAGTCATATTTTTCCAGAATATTATTCCTATAGTTTGGAAAGACTAATCCAGGAAGAAAACAAGTCTGGAAATCCTTGGGTGATCAAAGATTTGAAGAAAAAGTTGTACCTATTACTGAAATTGATCAACCATTAGTGGGAGATTACTCTAACACTTCAGACAGTTTTGGATCAAGTAATCCTTGTGCCAATTCGTATTATCTAGCTCAGGAGGGTCCTTCATTTGCAGGTGATCAGGGTATTCTTCAATTCCCTCCTTTATTGATTAGAAGTAATAGAATATTTTGTGAAATTGAGTCATTAAAGGATCATTTATTTGAAGATCATTATAGTCACTTTTACCTACTCCTTTTGAACCCCAAGTGCATTGGCACATCACCTAGCCTTGGTTGGGACCTCACCCAAGGAACACGAAGGCATCAAGCCCCTCTTTTATGTGAGCCTTGTAAGAATGTTTCACCATTAATGGAGGGATATTTATAGAAACAAAAATACATGCATTCATTCTAGCACAAAAGTAAAGAAACTAGATCCAAACACAGATGCACCATAGTGTAAAATTAAAAATTACATCATCACAAGGGAATCATATCTGAACCACGAGAAATATGAAGAACACTAGGGTTTAAACCCATAAACAAATATATTCAGAATGATCCATCACATTCATTGATTCACAATTGTTACCAGTAGCCAGATTACATCAAAAGGGTCATAGGAAACCGAATACATCATGAAGTAATATCCTAGCTCTATAAAATGACTCTACCCAAAGGGTTCTAACCATGTTCTATCATATGCACCTAGAATATCCATTGCCTTGAATCACACATCTTCTTCCTCTTGCATCATCTCTGATTTCCTTGCATCCCTTCACAGCCTCTATTTTATACCCAAAACACATTCTTAAATAGAGTGGGATCTCTCCTTTACCACCTCAACATTACTCAAGATCAAACTGCATGCCAAATTTCATCATACCCTACCATACTCAAGTATTCTAAACCTGCAAGTGCTAGCTAACCCATAACTAACTCTACTTTATAGCTCTTAAACAGAATGATTATATCCTGGAATATTTCTTCTTTGGGATGCAAGTATCCATGTTTTGACCTTACCCATTATCATGCCTACCCATATCCTCAAGTGTTTTCCATACAACACTATAACATCAAAATATGACGAAGTCTTAAAACCTTTTTTTGCTCCCACACATGACTTAGTTATTCCTACGCACTCTTCCTTTTGGCCTTCTTCCTACACTTTCTTCCGTGCATGTTAATCCCCTGCTTTAGGACTTAGTCATTTTTCTGGGCTCAACATTTCCCCATAATAAAATTGTTATATGTCCATGGAAACAATCTGATATCCAACAAAAATAAAGAATAACTTGTATCCAATTTACGCTAAAGAATAAAAGAATTTTGTTACTGTTGTATAAGGATTGGGAAATTTTTATTCAGATGCTTCACTCTCATACCAAACATCCACATCCTTCTGTGCCTATTTAAACAAATCCCCTATTAGCGCATTGACCTCATCAAATGTCAACTCTTCACCTTTAGCCTTCAGTGCATCAACGATATTCTCCATTTTCTTGCTAAGGTTGTTTAACGCATCCATCTTTTGTGTAACCTAGGGATATAATTTCCTTACCTTATTTTTAACATAGGCCCTTTAAATTTCAATTCCCTCGGATTTCTTCTCAACCTCTGCCAAGATTTTGTCATGTTCCACCCTATTTCCTTTATTGTTTTCCTGGAACTCCTTCAAATCTATCTCGTGTGTAACAACCAACACACTTGCCACTCTGTCTTTGTCTTCACAATTTCCATAGACAACCTTAGCCATGTGTGTCACGATCTTCACTAAAGCAAGGAGCTCAGAGTACCGAGTTATGGTCTCCTCAATTTTTTATCTCTCCTGCTCTCTCTGTCACACCATAACTTCCTCCGCTGACTCTAATGCAAGTGATTTCTTCTCCATCATGATTAAACACGTCAAATCCTCTAGGTAGTGGAAGGTTGACTCATACTGATGTGCATGGGGGCTAAATCTAGGCACTCTAAAATAAATAATGGAGTCTGAGATATTATCTATTTTCTTGTAAGCTTCATGCACCTTCCCCTTCTCTTATCTTAACTCAGTCCTCAACTGTGCAATTATAGACTCTTTCCCTTTTATCTCCTTATCCCTCCTTATAATATTCTTGATCTTTTCCTCCAATAATTTAATCATGTTATTCCTCCCGAATAGCCTTGCTTTAACCTCCACCGATACTTTTTTCAGCACATTACACACCTTCTCATTAGTTAGATGTTGGGAATCCACAATAGGATTTACCTTTGTAGAGTCTGATGTGTCTAGCAGTACACCTACGTTCACTTCAAATTATGGCTCATCAACATGGGATTCAAAATCCCATGAAAACATCTTCCTTCTGCGTGGGTACCCACCATCTGCATCAAATTGTGACCAATCGAAGATATGTTCTTTAGGCACTGTGCTCTAGAAACATGTGCGTAGGACCTTGTGTGGATCAACATCATAAGTCATTATAGGTCCTTGTGATGTTGGAACGCCCCTACCACCTATGTGCTCTCTCTTCAGGAAACAGACTCCTAAAATTTTCTCCCCACCTATGCTTCCACATTTCTCTTTCTCCAATTCTCCCACATGTACTCCACCTCATGCTCTACCAAGTCCTTCATGATATATACCACCTCCTTCTCCACTGTGTCCTCTAACAGTCCACTGAATAGGTGCGGGGTCTCCTAAACCTTTTTCCTCCTTCTTCATTTATTTCTCCTTCTTGAGTGTCATCCATATATTCATTCTTCTCTTCATCAAATTCATGTACATTGTATACAAGGGGGTTCTTCTTTGATTCACGCCCCTCATCCTCTTCTCCAGTGTCATCAGCCTTTATGCTCTCCATTCACTCAGATTCTGAACTCTGCACTACCCTCTGCTCTTTCTTCACTAGACATTACTCCTCTACTGGGGACTTTCCCTTTACTGGGGACTTCTTCCTGCGAGTATAAGTGCTCTTTCCTGCACCTGAATCTTGTGCCTCTATGTTCTGAACCACACACATGCTCAGTGCCTTGCTTGTTGGAGTTTCCTCCCTATCTCTCATCTTTGTCACTACCTTCTTCCTTCTAAGAGGGTCTTAAGGGATGAAGACATCATCCTCAACATGCATGCCTATCTCGAACTTAGGCCTTAGGTTTATGTAAACCCTTGTTGTTGTTGTGATTGTAAGTGGAAATGTTACGAACCTTAGCATATGTATGTCATGAGAGACATACTTTTCCACATACGCTTACTTCTGAGGATATGCAAGTGTCCTGCATAGCACACGGTGCTCTTGATCTAATTCTCTTAGATCAAATCTCATTTTCTTAGCTTCCTTACACTTGTTAACCACGCTTTGAAAATACTACGTTGTGAAGGCAAAAGGTAATCTACACCATGGCCTCTTGGTGCCATCAGTTAATGTGAACCTACCAATGCAGAACTATTGGTATACTGAAAATTCATCCTCATCCTTCACCAAGGTTGGAAGTTTCTCAGGAATCCTCCACTCTACTCCAAATGCATCGTGCATCTACTTGTACCACTTATCCAAGCGTGCCTTGTATGCAGGTGCTATACTTTCACAAGTATATGCTTGGAACCTCTTAGCTGGGGAGGGGTTTTCATAAGGTTACTCCCAAATGTTGTTATTCGGCCCATCGGGCACTACAATCTTTGAAAACACAATGGTAAGAAGAATATTACCATACAATATTTTATCTCCATCTTGCGCCGAATCAATGATATACTCTATAATGAATGCCAAGATGTTATAGATGGTCCTCTCTAAAACTTTACTGCAAATGTTCAACCATCTCTTATTCACCTGTGTCCATCATTCTTGTTCATTCAACTTGGTGAACAGGTGTGCGGCCATCTTCATGACTGGGTCCTTGATCTTGGCAATGTCAAAGGCTCACCTACCCTTCTTGTACTCAAATGCCTTATTTGTTTCCTTGACAACCTCATTTTATCCCAAGTCATCATCCAATGACTCTCCTATGCAAATAAGTCCAGTGTACTTGGAGATCAACTGTGGAGTTATGCGCATCCTCCTTCCTGCAAAGTAAAAGTAATATTCACGCACACGTGACATAAGCCACTGGTATAGTCTCTTAGGATTTACGAAAAATGGCAACTCATAGAGTTGTAAAATCCCAGCCTTCTCCAATGTCCTCTTTAAGGAGTCATCATATACAGGTTTGTCATCTTTTGTTCTTTCTCATGTAGGGCGAACAATCTCCAATTCCATATCTTTCTTGGTTGTATCTATCTTATGGTTATAATCACTTATAACCATTTTGAGCACGCGAGATACCTAATCCATCCCTAATAATACCCCATCTGGGTATTGCATCTCCACATACCATTCTTCGTTGAAACTTATTAACATGAATGGTTTTCCCTTGCCCTTGCCCTTCCTCTTGGGTGAAATGTTTGATCCTTTCCTTGGTTTTATTCTCATTTTCAAGTCCTTGTTAACCCTTCATTATATCTTGCTTTCTTACTACTCAATCCCTCGTCCTCAATCCTCCTGCGTAAATTCCTCAAACCAGTGCCCTGGTTCCTCAAACCCCAACCTAGAAAATCTTTCTTTCACAAGACAACATTAAAACCCATATAAATCCTACCAAATAACCACTTCTACGCATGCTCATGTACTTCATTCCAATCTAGTTCTCAAATCTTTCACTTTGCACATGATTTTCACAAATTTCACGCAAGGATGCCCTAGTTTGTAAGAGCTCTTCCACAAGTAAATGCAAGGTTAAAATAACTTACCCCGACTCTCTATTTATAGCTTTCCACTTTTTACCACATTTATTTCCATGCTACCTACCACTGTATTACCACATTAAATTTAACTTTTTCCAGTGCATTCTCTCACGTGTTCTATCCAACTTGTTTCTTTCACGTACCTACTCACATGTAACCTCCTCAACCTTCTGGCATGCAAAACTACATCGACCGCAGACTCCCTTACGCGTGCTCCTAGCACCAAAGTTCATCTACCTTTGTGTCTTATACCAAGTAGTTCTTCCTGCTATCGCCTACCTCTTTTTGCTCTACGTGTTCATCATTGTAGGTGGATTTCATAAAACTATTTATTGACACCATTTTATCTCCAACCATTATCACCTCTGCCACACGCATTCCTCGAATACAACAAGATTTTTTTTCTCTCTAGGGCCATCAACAACATTATTCCGACCGTGTACCTCCTACTTGTGCTCTCCACCCCACACTAAAACTATGTGAGGTCCTCCTACTAGCACACAAATGTACAACACCACATAGGAAAAAAGACAAAACATAGCAATGAAGAAAGGAAACACATATAAAGGAAAATTATTTAAATGGAAACCTAAGCTAAATGGCAACACTACCTTATTACAAACACCAAGAAGACTTATTTATAGTAGGGCTTCAACTTACTCCTGTTAAACAAACCGATCAAATGTGTTCCATCTAAAGCTTCTAATTGGTAAGTGCCTGATTCAAGTATATATGTCACGACATAAGGTCCTAACCAATGCATTTGGAACATCCCAGGGTGGCACAAAAACTTGGAATCATACAAAAGTACCATCTGTCCAACCTCTAACTTCTTATTTTTAATATGTCGATCATGTCAGGCCTTCTATCTTTCTTTATCTATCTTTTGGATCCATCAGGCTATAACGTTCCATTCATCCAACTACATCAGTTTGTGTATGTGCTCTTCAAGTGCTTGCTCATCATCCAATCCTCCTGCGTGCATAATACGCAGGGATGGTGTTGTCTCCTGAAAACTGCTCTATGTTTCCATAGCCAAATTAATATTTTTTGAGTTCATGCCCTTCGTTGGTGTTTAAGCCAATGTTAGAGATTTAAGAAATTAGCAAAGTAGTGCCCTGGAGCTGTTTAAACCTCTGTTGTGCTCGTTTTAAGAAATTCTCGATCTCCCAATCTATGCATGAAATATCCTCTTTACAGTATCCTTTATGATCGAAATTGTTAGCTTATTCTATGGCTTGGGTTGTCAAATCTTTATTTTGCCTCCATGCCTCTGGTTCGCGAAGGAAATTCAAAAATTGGACTCAAAATGATGAAGTTCTCTTCCTCTGTGTATTTTTCCCGTAGTCAGGATGACAGACGTCTTTTCCCCATCAAATTTTGGCCCCAATGAATGCAATCACGTGGTCAGATCTTATTGGATGGGGAGGAATGGGCTTTTTGGAGAACTTAACACTTTTGGAAAAAATGGTCGCTTTTGGTCAAAGTAGACGAGTGGGCCATTGGGGGGATTTGTGTTTTTGAGCCCCTTTGTAAAAAGGTGAAAAGTTAAGAAGTGACCCGCAGCCTTGATTAGGCTTTAAAGGGAAAAAATCAAAGTTGAAGCTTGCATGGAAAAAGTCAAAGGTGAAGCCCATCGTTGAAAAGTCAAAGTGGATGAGTGGGCCATTAGGGCACTTTTTGGAAATTTAACCAAATTTCTAAAAGCGAAGTAAAATTTTTAGAATGCTCTGCGGCTCCACTAAGGTCTCAAGCCTACCATTGAAAAGTCAAAGCAGACAAGCAGGCCATTAGGGGGATTTGTGTTTTTGAGCCCCTTTGTAAAAAGGTGAAAAGTTAAGAAGTGACACGCAGCCCCGATCAGGCTTTAAAGGGAAAAAATCAAAGTTGAATCCCATAGGGAAAAATTCAAAGGTGAAGCCCATCATTGAAAAGTCAAAGTGGAAGAGCGGGCTAACGGAGGAAATTGAGTTTTTGAGCCTTTTTCCAAAAAAAGGTTAAAATGTTGAGAAAAGGGCCGCGACCCCATTTCCAATCAGAGGGGCGTGTCTAAGTTGAAAAGTCAAAGTGGAGGTACGTGCCATTTGTTCCAAATTACCAAATCTCTAAAAAAATCACAAAATGTAAAGGGATTCCCCCGTAACCGCTACAATCCCTTCCTGCCACGTGGATGGCCCGATTTCAGAGTTAGAGGAGTAAATCAAATGGTCTGTATTCAAACTGGAAAATCAAATGTAACGTTCACGTCACAAGATCTAGTTTTTAACCTTCCATGAGCATTTTCTTCACAATGGAGGAATTTGAAAAGGCATTGAGTATTTGTGAAGATGTAATGGTTTCTTGCGAGGAATATAATGGCTTCTTAACATCATTCCAGGTGGGGCATATTGATTTCAAAAAGACAAGAGTGCTCTATACCTGGAAAAGATAGAAAACACCATTCTTCTTCTATTGTCTCTTCTTCCTCAAATTTCTTTCATTCTCAAGCTATGTACAAACTCTGCTTGAGGTTTAATAATAAAAAGAAGGAATTTTTTCCTCTTTGTTTGAGGAATTGATTGGTACTTTGTGACTAATGAGTTTCATTAAGTCTTGTAGCTTCTCCTGCGGGTTTATTTTTCTTCTGACTATAAATACATGCAAATGAAATTTCTAATTAATGTGTGTGGGCATATGATATTCTATTCACAACATTAGTTTCTCCTACCTCCATTCTCACTCCTTTTCCCCTTCTCAAAAAAAGTTATTCTCTAGCGAGACATTGCTAGCTTTTCCACAGGGTCAGTGGAGTGCCCCTATTGGATCTCTGGTCAAAAGGTCACCAATGAAATCCACTTTTTCATGCATGCACATATGAAAGCTACACCATTCAAGTAGAGGGACTTAGATTCCCATAGTGTTGGCTTGAAACCCACCAATTTCTCCACAAGACAAATTTTCTTGCCAACAATTTTTGGCGCCCACTGTGGGGCAGATTTTGCAGCATCTGCACCTAAAAATGACCTCAGGGTCATAAAATACAAAAAATATTCTAGGAGAAAAGTTTTTGGAGATCGAATAATCACACAAACTTCATGGATGTAAATCATGGCTATTCTGGTAAATCCTTCTGTTGAGAGAACCGATTTACTCTTTCACATCCAAGAAGACATTGCTTCTAATATAAGAGAAGCTATTTGGCATAATAGACAAAGTTTCAATCAATACTTCATTGCCATAAGGATTCTGGACCTGGAAGAGGAACGTGTTATCGAATTGGAAAGGTAGAGACAAATTTCAGCACCCTAGAGAAGAGCATAAACTTTCAAGCTAGTTGATAGAAGGTACACCTAGAAAATGAGGCTTGGAGGAAAAATTGATCCCACATTTGAAGAGCTTGAAAGAGAGGTAGTTGGTGAAGAGGAGATAAGGGCTCAACTTGAAGAGATAAAAATACTCCAAATTGAAGCAGAAGAAATAGCAACAGCAGAATCGGCCTCAACAAGACTAGAGGATAGAAACATGAATAGAATGGGTGATCATGAGCATGAGGAATGTAGATCTAACATACCATGGGGAAGAAATACTGGTCCACTCACTCTTTCACAACCACTTCATGACCTCCCAAGACGCTCAAGGAAAAAATTCTCAAAATTCAAAGGGGATGGTTCTCAACTCCTAGAAGAACATGTAATAACATTCATCATTTCTTGTGGAGTGTTGGGAGTTGAAGATGAAGATGTTTTAGTTAGGCTCTTTATGGAGTCACTCCAAGAAAAGGCTCCTGAATGGTTCTACATGTTGCCCCCAAGATCTTTCACATGCTGGGAAGATATAAGAAGTGCATTTGAACATAGGTTCAAGAGCACAAAAGATTGTCAAGATCTGCGGGTCCAATTAGTTCAGATGAAGAAGGAGACCTATGAATCAATGAGATATTTTGTAGTAAGGTATGAGAGGCTAACAAGAATAATCCCAGAAGATGTGTTACCCTCTGAAAATAACTTGAAAAGTTTCTTGATCAGTGCTTTGCCACCAGAAGTTGGTTTCTTCCTCAGAAGAGCCCAACCAAGAACATTGAGGGATGCTAAAGACTTTGCAATTGTGATTGATGATGATCTAATTCTTTCTGGAAAAGTGAAAGGACCAAATGGGAAGAAAAAAGGTCAGAGTTCAAATTTAATCACCATTGATCCAATGTTCTAAAAAATGGCAAATGACCTAGTTACTTTGAAGAAGCAGCTATCACAAATCACAATGAGGAATACTCCAAGGAGACCAAATCCTCCTGATAGATCAAGAATTGCTCCACCTCCTCATAGGATTTCTCTTGAAGCACCACCAGTCAATGCCATTTATGACGCTAGGGAATCATAAGAAGGAATAGACATTGAGGAAATTGAAGAAGAAAGCATGGATGACTATGAAAACTATCTTGAAATTGAAGAGGTTGGCATGCACAATGGCCTGATTGAATACGTTGATGATGAGGAGGAAGGTGATGAAGAAGCTCCATTTTTTCATGTTTTGTTTTCACTCGTGCACCCAAGAATGGTGTTTCAACCTAGTAGTTGCAGCAGATGATAGGAAGAACAAATAAGCTTTCTCTACAAAGCTTCCACAAAACAAGATCATCAACAGAGGATCATCATTACCACCTTCCATGGAATCAGCTAGAGAGAAATCAGATTCACCAGTTGTAAAGGACCATACTGATGTGCCAAGTAATTTATCTGATTCTTCTCCCAACTCAAAAGCTATTAAGATCAATTCTTTTCCAAATGCTGGTTCCATAAGAACATCTGAATTTCAATCAAAGGCTACACCCTCACCTCCTTCCAAGCCAATTCCTACATTTGATAAGCAGAACCCAACACCAAAAGTAAAAAAACCTTTGCCATTTAAGTCCTCATCCATTGCTGGAAAATCTTCCTCATCTACCATAACTCCATTTGACTTTGTGGAGCATGCAAGAAAAACCAAAGTTCAGCGCTTTGAGATTGAATACCTACAAACACATCCTGCCCAACTTGACAGATTCATCAAGGAAGTTCGGGGTAGTAACCCTTTTTCTTCAAGCCTAATCTCTAAAGGCATATTACCCACACCATCCATACCACCTTCTCAAAACATGTTAGCCCTCAGTGCCTCCACCACCAACAAAGTTGAGCCTTTTTACCTATCACTTCTCATCAAAGCTTTCTAGCTGAACTTCGGATAATGTGATGCCAACAAAAGTTACAAATGCTCTTGGCCTCACTTTGACCCAGGTAAATGGCACATGCTACTCAATGGAATCCAAACAAGTTCCATTGGTAGGAAGGATTAAGGATGCTCAGGTTGCACTAGCTGATTACCCTGAAAAGAAGACACTCTTGACCATTTTGGTGGTAGACATCCCAACATATTTTAATATGCTATTGAGTAAAAGTTTTTGCAGAGATCTAGGTGGAGAAATAAAAATGGACTGGTCATCTGTAACTATCCTAGTGAAAGGAGAAATGAAGAAGTTGTTGCCAATTAGGAAAATGAAATTCACATTAAGGAAATCTGATGATCCAAGAGCTAACATCCTCTTTCAATATTGTGGGCTAGGAAACTACTTCCTTACATCACAAAAGGAAGATAACTTGCCACTCCTCATGGAGGAAGAAGAAGATCAGATTTGGACAATGGAATTTTATGGCAGTCACTCTAGAGCAAGTTCAAGAGCTGGTGTATTATTATACTCTCCCTCCAATGAGGTATATCCTTTTACCTACAAGCTACAATTTGATAATACAAATAATACTGCAGAGTATGAAGCATTGCTCTTAGGCATGAATGCAACAAAGGACATGGGAATCAAGAAGCTGAGATGCAAAGGTGATGCAGAGATTATGGTGAAGTAGGTCTGCCAATAATATCAGGTGAAAAATTTAAGGCTTATGCACTATAGAAATAGAGTGTGGGACTGCATTGAATTCTTTGATGCATTCTCCATTGAAGCTATCCCTAGGGATCAGAATGAAAATGTTGATTCTATAGCAGTATCGGCTTCCTTAGTGATACCTCATCCTTCTTTTGGCAAGGATAAAGTGACCATTGAGATGGTGTTCAGACCCAGTGTACCAGATAATGCAAATCACTGACAGGTCTTCAATGATGATAATCAAATCCTAGCCTTCCTAGAACAAAGGGATAACTTCAATAATCTGTTCTTTGAAGGAAGTGAAAACCTACACCATGAATCAATCTCCAAAGAAGAGAAGGAAGGAATTGAGGGAATTGATGAAGAGGGAGTAATCAAACTAAACAAGTACTACCTAAACTTATGCAACGCATAAATCATAGATAACGCTTCGCGCTCTGTGCTTGTGTAATTTTTCTCAGCCAGAGTTAACTTTTTTCTTACAAAACATAAAGGGTGATCAACAATCCCTTCTCTAAGATGTCCTAACAATGATCCAATTGTCAGACCCGGTGCATCCAAATTCACATGAAAGGGCTTGTCTGAAGAGGGAAAATGAAAAATGGGCATAGTAGTAAGCTTCTCCTTCAATGTATAAAAAGCTACTCATTGTGCCTCATCCCAGTGAAATCTTCCCTTGTGTCTCAATAGTTCTTCCAAGGGTACGAAAATAATGGCATAACCTTTGATGAATTTTTTGTAGTAACCCATATGCCCCAGAAATCCACACACTACATTTGGATTGGAAGGTTTCTCCAAACCCAAAATAACAACTTTGACAGGGTCTACCAATAATCCTTCCTTGTAAATAATATGACCTAGCAATGTGCCAAAAGGAGTAGCAAAGACACATTTCTTAATGTTTAAAGAGATACTTAATTGCCTCCATCTTTCAAACATCAATCTCAAGTTGTCGCAATGGTCTTTCATTAGTCCATACACTGTCCAATCATCCAGGTAGACTTGTAGAAACTCATAAATAAAGTCTTGGAATGTTTATACCATAATACGTGAAAATATAGCATGTGCATTCTTAAGCCCAAATGGCATAACCATATAAGAAAAACTTCACCATTCAATGGTGAAATTATTATTCTCCTGGTATTCTTTTGCAATCCTTCCTGGTGATACCCTGAGAATCCATCTATAAAAGAGTAGATCTCACGCCCTGCTACACCTTCCAATATTTCTTCAGCAAAAGGCATTGGAAAAGGATCTATAACACATGTAGCATTCAAGTCTCTGTAATCTACACAAATTTGTATACTTACACATTTCTTGATACTAATCACCATTGGGATAACCCATTCAGATTCTTTAATAGCTTCAATGATCCCATATTCCAACATCTTGTCAATTTCTTCTTTCACCTTTACGCACAGATTATGATTCATCTGGTAGGGCCTCTTCCTAATCGTGCATGCACCCTCCTTCGAATTAATCTATAACTCTCCCATTGAGTGATGAACTCCTTTTAACTCATAATACCCACACGGAAACAAATCTTGGAAGTCCCGCAGAAGTTCAATTATCTATGAAACCTCCTGGTTTTTCCATTAATCTCCAATTATTGCTTCGTTTGGTTCTACTTTTGTGATAATGTTGACATTCTTTGTCTTCAACGGATTATGGTAGGCATGTGCCTTCTCATCCACATTATCCAAGACTTTTTGCGTACCCTTTATATGATCAAAATATAAGTTCTCTATTTCTTCATCTTCGATCAGGTACACCATTTTTCCTTTCTTTTTTTCTAGGAAGTCGAACTCAAATTATAATTCATTTGTTTCTTCTCCTTCCTTAAAGTGCACCTCCTAATCAAGCTCCCCTAGAAAATATAGGATGAGGTCCTCAACTTTGGTAGTATCTCCTAGAGTAAGGCGCTTGGTTACCTGCAACACCTCATTTACTGATGGTTTAGAAGATAGATACTCAAAAGTCTAAATAATACATGTTGTCAATTCTTTCTGATTCCCCGTATGACAATGTAACTCCGAATGGATATACCAGGTGCATGCATAGCCCTACAAATTGGAATAGAACTTATGCACCTAGAGTGAAGGGGGTAAATATTTTAGGTCTTCCGTCCAAGATTTCTCACATTCCTGAACATGGTACAAGGTTGATTCCTTCCCATGATAGTCATATATCTTTGAAGGTGCATTGGTCTATAGAAATATAACAGAGAGCGCGATTCTTACCTCATGCCACTCAATGAAATAATCTCCATGAGTCATCCACCAACGTGTTGATGTCCTGCACAAGGTATAAACAAGCATACTCATTCATTCTACTTCATATGTCCACTGGACTTTCATAGCGCATAAAAAGACATCAGGGTTACCTTCTCTAGTGTAACATGGTAACTTTATTTCTCTCATAATCCTAACCAAATGCACCTTGACAACACGAGTCACAGTTCCCTTCAATTCTCTCCCAATGAACTCATAAGTTCCATGTGCCCAATTATCACATGCAATACTAGTCGTATCACTTAAGGACTAAACATCACCCCACCAAATGACTCTTTCTCTTGATGGCTTAGTAACCTTTGGGTCTTTGATAGTGTGCACATAAATTCTATCGATGTCTTCTTCCCTATAAGGCTCAACATAAGGTGTATACCTTCCATCTGTTAGTGGAATAATAATGTGCTCCTTGTTCTCAAAGCTGATGTATCCCTTGTTGAAGCAAAAATCATCATTATTTGCATAACACCACGGGCATCCAAGTAAAGTTGGGAAATTATCTACCTCTGCAAGCGCTAAGACTTGAAAGTCCCTAGTGAACATGGCCCCTTGAATGGTTATGGAAGCATCCTTCAAGACTCTGATGGGCATAGATTTAGTTCTATTCGCCATGTACAACACATTCAAAGATGGTTGCAATGGTGGTCTCCCCATTTGATTCCACGCATCCAGAGTAAGATAATTTACCTCTACACCTATGTCAATTAGTATGTTACTTAAAATTCATCCATCAACTATTACATTCAATGTGATCTCCTTGTCATAATCAAGAATATGAGGGGGGAAATTAGCATGTAAGATATGGCTTTTGTGTTCGCATTTAGCGTGCAGTACCTTTTCTCTCAACCATTCTAATAACAGGGAAATTATATTTTCCTAGTGCAACATCTTACATACCTCTCTGACATCATCAACATCATTCTAATGGATCTCAACATTCTTCACCTATTCCAACTTCCACGCCTGCTCTTTCAAGACTAGATCTCTCCTTGCAAACTCCTAATCACCTCCATAGTCTCATGGTAAACCTCCTTCTGATAATTCAAATCAAGGGACTTCTTATGCAATACTTCTTCTCTTGTAATAAGAGGCCTCTACTTTGGTATTTCTCTGGAATGTGCAGCTTCAGCGCATGTAGTTACTAATACATGCTCCAACTCGGGTTAGCCACTACCTTAGGCACAAACAGAGGTTCATCACACTTTACACTAACCATTCCCACACCCTTTTCCTTCTTCTGGTTCTGGCTCATGTGATTATACAAGTCAGGGTACTCCACATACTTATGTTTATTTCCACACAATGAGCATTGCAGTAAATCTGGGATCTCGCAATTATAATGATCCGTAGATCCATAATTGAAACAAGTTCCATGGGGAAATTCACTCCTTCCTCCACCACAACCACCATGGCCTCTAAATCCTCCATGAAAGATTCTTCCTATTCATCTACCATCTTCATGCCCTTAATGTTGAAACCCCTCATTCTTAGAACTATTTGCAATGTTGTCCTGGCGCACACCAATACCAATTGTATCATGAATATGGTCTATCAGTCGACATTCCTTAGTGTCATGAGTAGTAAAGGTAGAAATTATACAATAGCAAGACACATTCTTATGGAATGCGCATCATAACAAAGGGAATCTACTTGGATCATGATCCCCGTGAAATATTTAACAGTCTACTGACATGGCATGCACAGAATTTTGAGGGAAACTATCCTTGGTGTTTCCTTCTACTTCACAATCCATAAACCAAGTCCATTGCGAGTCTCATGTGCTAAATTTGCTGACAATTTCTCAAGTTTTTTTTACCATGGAAGCAATATGTGCCTCCAAAAATGGATTTACCCCATTATCAATGCTCCCAACAGCCTCAATGCATAAAGAAGCCTCCAAGGCCCCATATGGATCCATGAAAGTCTTATATGAGAGAACTTATCTGAAAGGTGTTATCAGGCCTCCAAAGAACTAATGAACATGCTGAGAAGGATGGACATCATGAGATAACTTTGAAAAAAGAGTCTTAAAACATGCTTCATACTCCCGCACACTCTCTACCATACCCTATTGAATCTCCTTGAGTGCACTGATGATCTTTTGCTAAAACTCAAGAATATGGAATTCTACCAAGAAGGCATCATGCAGCGCAGTATAATCTAAAGCTTTCTAATGTGAGTTATATTTTTCATACCAGTTATGCACATGCCCCTACAACGTAGTTACAAATTGGCTTTCCTTCTGCTCCAGAGTAGTGATCCCCTTTGCACACCATAACAATTCACACTTTTTTACATGCTCTACAACATCCTTAACACCTTTATAATCAGGCAAATGAAGAGACATATCATAAAATACTTGTTGATGGGGTTGTGGTATTTTTCCACCAGATCCAAAACTTTGATTTCCTCCTGTGTTGCCTCCACCACCAGATCCACTACTTCCAAACTCTTGACCCTCTAGATCCACTAGATTCCTCTGGACCCTCCTCCTGTAGTAGGTACAGGGCCTGAAGTAGTGCTACTCTGCATTCCCACAATTGTATTAAAATGAGCTCAAACATTCTACGAAGTTAAACTACTTCCAGATGTGATACCCACATTCTGTGAGCCCACACCTTTTTCAAATGACATGTCTGACAGGATACCACCAAACAAAGGAAATGTCTACATGGCCATAGATGGATGTAATGAAAGATTATATCTAACTGATGTTCCTTTCTTACCAATGCCAATTGTACTAGCAATACTTGTCTTAGAAACTAGAAAACTAAGTGCAAGGGCTTGGTCGCTATGTGGGTTCAAATGTGTATCTATGGTCCGTCTCCTTTCTCCATCTGAAAATCTCTCATTAGAAGCCAAGGAGATTCTCCTTCCACATTTTCCAAGATGGGGTAGCACAGACTACTCAGGTTCCACATCCTTCATGTGAACCTCAAATCCTTCCCACAATGTCTGCCTCCAAACATCCATCGTCCCTATAATCTCACATTGTCTCATGAATTCCCTCTCTCGAGATTCATTATACTTGAGTTACCTCTCTTCTCTAGGATCTATCATTTCTCACCACACCTACTTCCGCACCCTGCGCCTAGTGGGAGTTTAGCTAGCCATAAGAAACACTTCTAATTTCAAAGTGATGATCATGATCTTGATGGCTAGTGGTATAACATGCAAGAAATATCCTCTTGGTTCTCACAAGAACTCAAACTCAGTAACCTCTGGGAAAGAATATGTAGAAACCGTATACTCTAACGTGTAGCTAGTCAACACACCACTCCACCAACGATCAACATCATGAGTCCAAATCAGATCAAAATCATGAAGTAGTTGATAATATTCTTAGGTCCACACATGAGGTCGATAGTACCAACTCCTCCTTGATGCATATGCCAACAACCATTCAAATAGTTCTATTGGAAAACAAAAAAAGAATGTTTCATAGAGCTCATGATACAAATGTTCCTCTACCCATGTACGCACATCAAAATCAGGTCTAGTGATGAATTTATGTGCAAACTCATCCTCCGTGTTCTTAAGCTAAGTGTCCATGTTGGTCAAAGTCAAGCACTATGCCTTCACACACAATTCTTACAACAACTTCAAAAGAGATCCTGACAATAGAACCAAAATGTATTCACTTTTACCTACTCCATTTAAACCCCAAGCACATTGGAACATCACCCAACCTTAGCTGGGCACTAACCCGAGGCATGCAAAGGTGCCAAGCCCCTCCTTTATGTGATCCTTGTAAGAATATTTCACCATTAATGGAGGGATATTTGCAGAAATAGAAATACATGCATTCATTCTAGCATAAAAGGAAAGAAACTAGATCTAAACATAGATGCACCATAGTGTAAAAGTAAACATTACAACATCACAAGGGAATTAGATCTGAATCATGAGAAATATGAAGAACACTAGGTTTATGAAAGATATTCAGAATGATCCATCACATTCATTGATTCATAATTATTAATAGTAGCCAGATTACATCAAAAGGGTCATATCAAATCAAATAAATCATGAAGTAATATCCTAGCTCTATAAAATGATTCTAATCAAAGGGTTCTAACCATGTTCTCTCCTATGTACCCATAATATCCCCTACCTTGCATCGCACATCTTCTTCCTCTCGCATCATTTCTCATTTCATCACACCCCTTCATAGCCTCTGTTATAGACCCAAAACATGTTCTTAAATAGAGTGGGATCTCTCCTTTACCGCCTCAACATTACTCAACAGAAAACCACATTCCAAATGTGATCATACCCTTCCATACTCGAGTATTCTAGACATGCAAGTGCCAGCTAACCTGTAACTAACTTTATTTTACAACTCTTAAACACAATGATTATATCTTGGAATATTCCTTCCTTGGGTAGCAAGTGTCCATGTTCTAACCTTATCCACTATAATGCCTACCCACATCCTCATGTGTTTTCCATGCAACACCATAACCCCAAAATGTGACTAAGTCTCAAAACTCTTTCCTGCTCCTGCGACAACTTAGTTATTCCTATGCACTCTTCCTCCTTCGTCTTCTTCCTACACCTTCTTCCGCGAGTGTTGATCCCCTATTCTAGACTTAGTCATTTTTTTGGGCTCAAAAATCACACTCCATTGCCTCAAAGACCTCTAGTTCCCCATCGTTTTAATCCTCCTATTGGAACACCTCTTCAAATCAATATGGCCCAACCTCTACCTAGACCTCCTTTTGTTGTGAATGTATACAACCCTATAAATTTCCAGGGAATGGTTATCCAAATGCAGTCCCACCTAAGTTCAGAAATAGGTTGTCCAAATTTCAGGGAAATAATGCCATTAGTGGAGACCAACATCTCAAGATTTTTCATAATAATATGGAATATTTTGAGATCGAGCACAAGGATGTATATGTGAAGTTATTTATACACATTCTAGAAGAGGATGCTAAGGATTGGTACAAATCATTTCCTGATAATTCTTTTGACTCTTGGTCAGAAATGAAGAATGCATTTAAATCTCAATATGGTGATAACACTGACCCTAGGTTCCTTCTCACTGAATTTGAGGATATAAAGAAAAATTCTAATGAGATTTTCCAGGATTTTAATACCAAATTTAATAAGACCCTCACTAGAATTCCTGTAACCTTGAGGCCGAGTGATGAATCTTGCTTAATTAAATACTATGATGCCTTTGACAAGAAAGCAACATATTATTTTAGGAAAAAACCCCAAAACTTTGAGGCAAGATTTCTTTATGGCACTAAAAATTGAGAATAATATTAAGGAAACAAGGAAACTTCCTAGGAGGGAAGGTGTCAGGTTAATCAATCCTGAGAATCCCTAGGTGATTAAAGGAGTAGATCTGGGGGAGGTGGTAAAGACCCTAATAGGAGTAGTAAAGGAAATATCATACAATCTTGATAGGACAGAGAAGGGTTTAGCTTCAAATCCCCAAGCTCAGCAACAACCCCAGGGAAAAAAATAGATTTGGGGGACATCCTAGGGGTGATCACAGAGTAGATGATAGAGGGAAAGGACCTATGGGATCGGGTAATAAAAAACAAACACATAGATAAAAAAAGTTAGTCCCTGATCCATTGACTGCCAGAGTGTCATTAGTGGAAGAGGATCATGTCATTGAATGGTGTGACAATTTTTTTCTACCACATTCCCCATGTGACCGTAATGTAGATGATAGAGGGAAAGGACCTATGGGATCGGGTAATAAAAAACAAACACATAGATAAAAAAAGTTAGTCCCTGATCCATTGACTGCCAGAGTGTCATTAGTGGAAGAGGATCATGTCATTGAATGGTGTGACAATTTTTTTCTACCACATTCCCCATGTGACCCTAATGTAGAAGAATACTATGTTAATGATGAGGCTACCTTCGGTGATGTATGTAGTTTGAATGTGATAACTATCCACCACAAGGAGCTACTTCTACTGAGTTTCTAAGTGCTAAGACTATGGATTCTTTTAGAACTGTGTAAGCCAGGTATCTTCTTTCCCCTCTACTAGTTTTGTTGATATAGATATGGTTCAAGCATTTGAATTACCTAACCATGAATTTTTGTATTTGAGATCTTTGATGATAAAAAATATGATGGTGTCATACCTTCTAAAGAGGATAAACAACTTATGATGAATGCGGTAGTAGCAAAAGAAAATAAATAAAATTTGAGAAATAGAGTGGTAAAAGGACCAGGGCCACAACATAAACCAAAGGTGCCTATCCTAACTAACATCCCAAAGAATGTCACAAATAAAGATAAACCCAACAAAAGTGCAGTTCTCCCTAATAATCTAGGTGCCCCTACCAATAATCAAGCAATAAAATACCTCGTCCCACCAAAAAAGGAAATCACTTTGTCTCCTAATACCAATTTGCCTAAGTACAATCCCTATGATAAGGCTCAAATTTTGAGCCAAATAAAAGTTATTATTCCTATTATTGAGATGCTAAGGATCCTTGAACATAGAAGGAAAACATTTGAGTACTTAGGATTCAAGGAGGAAGTGGTTGTTACAAGTAAAGATGTTAACAATGTAGATGTTCCACCTATATTTGTCGAGATAGAAGTGCCTCAAGAACCAGAAATCATGGGGGAATCCCTAGAAATATATTTAGGCACTTCTTTGGTTGAATCCCATTTGGATGTGGACCCATTTTTTTACCACAATGATAATTAAAGACAGACTTATCCATAATTATATGTTTGATTCAAAAGCCTCATGCAACATAATGCCACTAAAGGCTATGACTGAATTAGACATAAAGGTGACAATAATTTTTGTAAAATGACATGCCATGGACTCAAGGGAAGTGCCAGTTATTGGATATGTGAAATTTTTGGTTGCACAAATAGATGCTTATCTAGGTAAGTACTTAACCATGAATGTAGTCATCGTTGACTGCCCTACTAAGTGGGGCATGCTGCTATCTAGAAAGTGGGCTGCAAGTGTAGGAGGCAATGTTCAAATGGATATGTCCTATGCTACTACACCCTTGGAGGGAAACTTTGTGAAGTTACATGGTAAGAAGAAGATGTTACATTTGATTGAAGATCCAAACGACACTTCCTATGAAGTGTTATTTGTTGATATGGATGTAGATAAATTTGTGGGGTATGCATACTTTGAGGACCATAGTATAAAGGACAATATAAAATTGGAAAGTGTTGGTGCTCCTTGGGTTATGATGTTTGAAGGAGCATGCTCTAAAATAGGTAATGCGGATGGAGTGATGTTCATTTCCACAGAAAAAGAAACATTTAATTTTTCATTCTTATTAAAATTTGAGTGCACCAACAACATTGCCGAGTATTAAGCACTGCTCATGGGTCTAAGAATTTCATGGAAATATGGGATCAAAGATATTGTTGTAAAATGAGATTATGAATTAGTAGTGAAGCAAGTTAGGCAATTGTATGCAACAAAAATAAAATAATGAAACAATACAAGCATGTAATATGGGCCTTTATTGAAATGTTTGAGTCCTTCAACATTTAATACCATGAAAGATCTCAGAATGCACAAACCAACAAGCTTGTTGTTCTTGCATCCCAATTTGATAATTGTATGTTTTCCCCTTAATGTAGCTGTAATGTTGAGATAGTATGTAGATCATCTATGCCTGATAATGTCAAACACTAGAAAGTATTTGAGGATGATGATCAGATGCGAAGGTTCATGAAAAATAAAGGTGAATTTACAAATCAATACATGGATCTTGAGAAATGGTTTCAGTTTGTGATGGGAAGGAAACCTTATTTGGGAAAGACATAATTCAACTGAAAACCAATACAATTCCCAGAGGCTTAGTTGCCCTTGAATATAATTTTGACAATGCTAACAGGGTAATAAACAAACCCATCTTTTCTTCAAGATAAGTTGAAGAATACAACTTGGGAACCCTGCAAAAACCCAGGAAGGTCTGGTTGTGATGTAATCTAAGAAAAGAAGAGAAACAAACTTATATAAAGTTGTTGATAAAATACCAAGATTGTTTGGCATGGTCCTATTCAAAGTTGAAGGCTTATAAAGAGAAATTGTTCTAACATGAGATACTTTCAGAGCCTCATACTAAGCCATTTAGAAAAAAAAGAAAGGCCCATTAACTATCTTCTCTCACTCAAGATGCAAGAAGAATTGATAAAGTTAAAAGAGGCAGGGTTCATTTTAAGAGACCTCTTGGAAATTGGAGGTGGAAAATACCTGGCGAATATCCCTGGAACCTATTTCACGGGAAGGAAATTTTTTTGGGGGTTATATGAATTTTTTTTGCCTGATTGTCAAGTGGTGTGACAGAAGGCTGCAGATTCACGACGGGAGATTTTTTTGTCACACGTCAAAAAAATGCATTGATGCGTGTTAATAGACCTCATTGACGTGCATCAACAACCTTGTTGACGCATGTCAAAGAGGTCTGTTGATGCGTGTCAATGAGGGTTTTGTTATCAATGAGGTTTATTGACGTGCGTCAATGCATTTTTTGATGTGCAATAACAAAATCTCCTGTTGCACGTCTGCAGCCTCTGACCTCTGCTTACGCATCAAAAAAATCTCCATGTCGCACATCAACAAACTCTTTATCGTGCGTCTCCTATGTGTCAATATCTGTTGTACCTCCTTATCGTGTGTAAACTATCCATCAATGTCGCATGTCAACAAATAACCCTCATTGACATGCGTCAACAGACCTCTTTGGTGTGCGTCAATAAGGTTATTGACGCGCATCAATGAGGTCTGTTGACACGCGTCAATGCATTTTTTGACGCGTGACAGCAAATCTCCTGTCACGCATATGCAGCCTCCGCCCTCTGATTGCGCATCGAAAATATCTCCGTGTCACTCATCAACAAACTCTTTGTCATGTGTCTGTTATGTGTCAATATCTATAGTACCTCCTTGTCACGCATCAATAACTTACCCCCTTGTCGCACATCTGCAATATGGGATATATCATATTGTTGAAAAATATGAAGTAGAAGTGTTCTACCTGGTGAATAATATAGGATTATATATGGGATATTTTTCAAGGGTAGGTGAAGCCGACCCCTAAAAAAAATTAAAGTGTAATTTTTAGGCGAACAGGTCACTGACCCGCGCCAGAAAATTCACCTTTTCAAATTTTTCAAAAATGGAATATTCACCATATTACGAATATTCACCACTAAAATTTTCCCTGAAGAGAGGGAGAAATAATACAACCCACCAGATATTCTTCATGGGTGGCTAATCTGGTACCAGTGAGAAATTAAAATGGAGATATAAGACTTTGTGTAGATTTTAGGAATATAAACAAGGCTTCAATTAAATATAATGATCTATTTCCCAATATGGATAATATGTTGCAACAAGTTACAAGATCTGAATTTAACTCACATTGGATGGATTCTCAGGGTACAATCAGGTGGTCATGAAACAATCCAAAAGATTTAAAAATTCCTTCACCACCCCTTATGGAACATATTTGTTTGTCAGGATGTCATTTGAGTTAATGAATGTTGGAGATACTTTTCAAAGAGCCATGGGTGTGGAATTCTCAAGTTTCATCAATGATTTTATAGCTGTGTACTAAGATGATGTAACTATATTTTCTAGAAAAAAAGGTGACCACTTGGGGCATGTAGAGAAGACGTTAATCAAATGATAAGAATATGGAGTTTCATTTATTCCCAATAAATGTCACTTTGGTGTTCAAAAGGAAAATTTATTGGGACATATATTATCCAAAGAAGGGGTCATGATAGATCTTGAGAGAGTGGAAGCAATTTCTAAGGTTCTTATCCCCAAATCAAAAAAGGGAATTTTGTCTTTTTTTGGTCAAATACATTTTATTAGGAGGTTCATCTCCAACTTTTATGAGATGAATATTCCTATCACAAACATGTTGAAGAAAGACCGAGTCATCAAATGGGAAGAAGGAAATGTTTAGTATTTCATTGGAATAAAGGAAGCATTGAAAAATGCCCTAGTATTGGCGAGTCCTGATTATAAGAAAATTTTTAAAATATTTTATTTTGCATATGAGAATACCATTGCATCGTTATTATTGTAGAAATATGAAGAAGAAAATGAAATGCCCGTTACTTTTTTCAGCAAAGCCCTGCAAGGTGCTAAGTTGAAATACACTATCGTGGAAAAGTAAGATTTTTCTTTGGTAAGAGCTACTATAATTGTTAGGCCTTATATTTTGAGTTCAAATATAATAACCTATGTTCCCCACACAATGGTCAAGGATATACTATCTGAGATGGAGATTTCTAATAAGAGATGCCGTTGGGTAAACAATATCCAGGAGTATGATATGAATATTCAAATTACTAAACTGGTTGGAGGCTTGGTCCTGGTAAAACTGATGGAAAAAATTAACCATCAAGTAATGGAAATCAATGCAATTTAGGAAAGAATTTTGGACCTCCAGAATAAAATGACCAATTCCATTTGGTATAAAGATGTAATATATTACCTACAGAATTCGGAGTGTCTAGGGCATCTATATAAGAATCAAAGAAGAACACTAAGTTATTTTCTCATAAATATGTGATGACTGATTACAGGTTAGATTGGAAAAACCTAGAGGGAATTTTGTTAAGGTGCATTATAGAGGAAGAGGCCCCCAAGATTATTATAGAGTTCCATAGAGGAGTGTGTGGAGGCTACTTTTCTGGAAGAGTGACTACTCATAAAATTTTGAGAGCAGGATATTGGTGGCCCACATTATTCAAAGATGCAACAATATTAGTTAGAAAATGTGAAAGTTTCCAAAGATTCTCTTGGAGGTTGAAATCCTTAGAGGCCCTCACTCTACAGCCAGTATCAATTGAAGCCCCTTTAAAGCAATGGGGGTTGGATTTTATTGGAGAAATTTTAGATTCCTCAAGTGTAGAACACATATGGATATTAGTAGCTACAAATTATTTTACTAAGTGGGTTAAAGCCATCCCTATCAAGAAAGTAACTCATCAGGTAGTTAAGGACTTCATTTTGAATAATATCATCTGTAGATTTGGGGTGCCTGCAAAGATAATCGTTGATAATGCTATGAGCTTTAAGGCCAAACCACTAGTGACTATGCACAAAGAATATGGAATCAAATTGACTTATGCATCTAATAACAAACCTCTAGGGAATGTTCGAGATGAATCAAGTAATAAATTTTTTCTCAAAATACATAGGAGGACATTGGAAGTTAATAAAATAAAATGGGGTGAGCAACTTAAATTTTACCTATGTGAAGATCGAGTTACTACTAAAAATATACTGGAAAGATTCATTTTGAGTTAGTCTATGGAGTACAGGATCTTTTACCCTTACATATGTAATTGTCTTCCTATCAGTTCATGCAACTTGGACATGAGGGGGAAGTGAACCCTTATAAAACAAGTATAAATCAAATCATGGAATTAGATGAAGAAAGAAGGGAATCCCACTAGAAGCACTTGAAGTTCAATGAAAGGTTTAAAAAAATATTTGATAAGAAAGTGACCCCAAGAGAGTTTAATATTGGAGATTTAGTCTTGTTGTGGGATAGTAAGCACAAGGACAAGGGAAAACATAGAAAATTTGATGCCTTATGGATGGGGTTGTACTCTATTGATATTAGAATTGGGGAGTAAACCTTTTTCTTGAAGGACCTAGAAGGAGATTTATTGGAATTTCCTGTCAATGACATACATCTCAAGCAATTCTTGGATTAAGCTCACATGGTCAGGTATGAATTTTTGTACAATGTAAAGTTTGTGTTGTTCATTGTTTTTGTTTCCATTTTTTTTTCTGGTCTATAGTGACCAGTTGTTTTGGTATCTTAGTAGTGTTTTGTGTGTATCTTCTCATGAAACCATGTGTGTGTTTCATGTTATGACTTCATTTCCCAATGGATTAAGGCACTTGGTCTGTATGCAAAATTATATGTTTGGTTCTTACACCCGTGGGGGGTGTCCATCCCCGAGTCGGAGCTGATATTGGTGCTCATTTTAAGCTCGCCCCTTAGGTTTAAATGTGCTCCAAGAAATTTTCATGCCCTATTTACATAAATAATTTCATGTAAAATTTGTTAAATAGTCATATTAATCCTTGCAAAATTCTCCTTATGTGTCGTCCTTTGTTAATACTTGTGCAAACTACATTTTGTTTCCCAACACCCGAAGGCATGAGGCATGTTTTGGTTTTCTTCACGATATCAGACCTAATTTGAATATTTGCAGAAGTAATGTAAATATGAAAATTTAAAAATAATTCCCAAGGCCCGATGGAATACTCTAAAGAATACTCACATGAGCATAATATAAAATGTCGACACATCTCCATTCCCCGAAATAAAACATGTACAAAGATATTATTAGAGCCAGGAGACAAGCCTTTGTTCACCTTTGCACTTTACACCCGGTAAAGTGCAAACTGAAGTTGTAAGTCCAAATCCCAAAGGGGGACATGTGTCAACTCGGTAACCAAAGTCAACAGTGGCTGATCGGGTCAGGTTTACAGTTTCGCACCCCTTCGACAAATAAGTAAGAGGAAAGTAATATAGTGAAGGGGAAGGTTGAGAAGTCAGGCAAAAGGTGAACAGAGTCTTATGATTTTTTGGGTGTGCAATTGGTAAAAACAAACCCGAGGCCCGATGACTTGGGAGCATGAACCAAACATATAACATACACAGAAATGGAGAAAGAAGTGCATTTCACATATTACAATAATGACGTGGAGATCATTTTATTAAACCTTTCTGAACCCCGTTAAAAGCTAAGAAAGGGGGTTCATTAATGCACTATCTATATGGGAGTAAGGCCCATTAATGTGAAGGACTCATGTAAGGTAAATACATGGATGATAGGATGCAAAAAGATTGCAATAGTTGAAAAGATGAAAAAGATGAAAATTATGAAATTTCCCCACGAACGTAATCTTTGGCATTAATGCATGAATCTGAGAGCCATTAATAAGGTAACTTGTTATAAATAACTCTACTAGTACTCCCAAGGTTTGATGTTTTGAAAATATTTTCAAGCGGTATTGAAGGATAGCCAAAGAAATTATTAACCCCAACGCTCAAAATTTAGTTGTAGAATTCTTCAGCCAGGTTCTGAGAAGTGACTGGAATTTTTTTAAAAGGTGAGTTCATCAGTTCCCATATCTTTTGTGATCTTTTGAAAGTTGGTTTAAGAGGTTTTGGTTTTTTGTAAAGAGGTGTGATAGAACTAAACCGGAATCATGAAGATCCATGTGTTTCCCCCTCTCAAACAAGTTCCAGTCTTAGTTCCCCTCTAGAAAGAATTACAGATTCTGATATTGCATCTTCTGACTTAGAAGATTTTAAGCAAAGGCTACACTCCCCTGAAAGAAGTAATGCCATGACCCAAATAGCTAACAGTGGTATTGATATCGTTGTTGCTTTCCCTCCCACTATGCCATGCCCGAAGCTTGTATGGGTATGTGCTCAACACTACGATCCTGTAACTACAAAAGTTTGGGATGGAAGGGGAGATTTGGTTTTATCTTTTCAGGAGGAAGTGTTTGATAGAATGTTGGGTTTCCCCCCACAAGGGAAGAGGTGGATATTACCAAGGACTCTGCACAGGAGTACTGGAACTCACATTCGAATAAATGGATGAAAGCTATGAATGACCATTGGTTGAATAATCCATGAACTTCTACCCCAAGAATGACAAAGAAGTTGAATAGGGCTGAATTTATTGAGGAAGTCAGAGATGTGATTACACTGCTGAACCAAGTAATGGGTATGGAATCTACTACCTTCTTTCAGGAATGGATGTTTCAATTCATTCAAGTGATACTTACAAACAAAAATCCTCTCCCCTGGGAAGAGATCATAAGTAACCATATTCATGAACAAATGATGGGAGTTGCCCAAATTGCGAGAGGAGAAAATCCCAGAATGATAGAATTTTTCATGACTTCTTACCTCCTTTATAATATTTATTTTCATAGAGAGTTTCCAGAATTGCTAATGGAAGGGAATCTTAACAGTTCTAAGGTGTATGATGTCTTTTATCAGCTGAAGATGACAAGTTATGATGTGCACTACATAAACATTTCCAATCACTTCTTTGCACCTACAATTTGTTTATACCACCTTGACTGGGAGATTGAAATATTTTCCCCTGATGCCAAGAGAGTCATTACTCAATACGGGTGTTACTTCATCTAATTCAAGACTTATTCATATATCAAGGTTAGTGGTTTTGATGGGAAACCCTATGTGCTACCCAGGTGTGTAAATGAAAAATGGGCATTAATGGAATTGGTCAGACAGTTGCTATCAGTACATCAGTTCATTTCCCAAAAGCATATAACATCCCCAATCAAATTTCCCATAGTCATAGGGAATTACACTTGTCTGAATATCCAGAAGGAAAAAATGTTGGAAGGAGAGATGAACAAGTGCATGATGGATAAATTTGAGGACATAAAACATTATGATATAAAGCATATCTTACACAATATTGCACCCACTCAGGTAGAGCACAAACCTCATTATGAGGATTTCTGGATGAACTGTGAAGATGAAAGGGAAGTCAGACGAAGAGAATATTCAAGAATGACCTTGTCCCAGATGAGTGATTTTGGGGTTATCCAAACTCCTGAAGGGTTAGAGGATGATGGTAATGTGATTAGTGAAGAATACATCTGGGACAATATTGTTTCTCAACCTTTTCCACCAATCAATTGGGACATTAGTGAGAAAAGAATATAACCAAGAAAGGATTGCAAACCCCATCTGACTCTCTATAAGGTGGTTATTTTCAAAAGGAGTGGATATAAGTTACCAACATACCCCATTATTAAGAGAATATAGAAATAACAAGCTCATTGATGATGTTCTCCCCTCATTTTGGAGGGTTTATGCCACTAGGGAGGTTTCATGGAGACAAAAGATTAAGAAGTTGGACTCATTGCTAGTAACTAGTGATGTAAGTGCCCAAGATAGCAGAATAAGAACTTCCCCTCCTCAAACAGCAAGAAGAACTAGAGAAATGCTTCAGGAAGGTATGGTTGAGGGGCCTATTGTTCATGCTACTCCCTTACATATTGTTCCATAATCTACTTGGGGATCCAAAGGAAAAGAGAAAGTGATGGAATCCACTCTTAAGAAGCCTAAGGAGGAAAAATTTTTTGAGATTCCTCATGGAATTCAAACACCAAAGACTGGCCTACACAAATTAGAGGAGGAGAAACAAGTCCAGCTTCGAAAGAGAGGAAGTGAACTAAAACATCTGAATGGGTTGATTTGGAGGAGGAAGAGACCCCTAGATAGGTAATGAATCTTGATGTTCCTGTTGTCTCATCTGTTATCACCCAGTCTCCTACAACTCTACTCATTGAGCAACCTGTACCTGTGATGACATCCTTGCCATTCCAATATCTCTAGTTGCTTCACCTATCAGGTAACAATCCCTCGTGAATGCTCCTATATGTGATGCCTCAAATATTCAAAAACAACATGTTAAGGCCACCCCAGATCCAAATCCAAGTAGTGTGGCAGTAGAAGAGGAGCAGAGTATTAGACATGAAGCACAACCTCATGTTGAGGAAATTCCAGAATAAATAACACAAGAAGAAATTTCAGGTGTCATAGTTGCAACAGTACCTCAGGACACTGAAGTAAATGCAAGAGTTCTTGAAGCCCACATCCCTACAACTAAAGCTATCTCCCAAGAACTCGGTGAGATGATCTTTGTTCCTAGTAAGAAAATGGTGAGGACTCAACATGAGAAGAAAAGGAAGTTGATGACCAACAGTCCCTGGTAGTTGAAGAAATAGGGACCACTTTGAACCTATGGAATGAATTGAAGGTCAAGGTGGACTTATAGAACAAGATATTTAGGAAGAACCAATATGTGCAACTTCAGAAGGTATGTCTATGCCTTCTTCCTCTTCCAAATCCCTTGCAGTTGTCCCTGTAACTTCATTTCTATAATCACTTGATGAACATGAGTCCCCCATAAGAGAATGGATAGGTAGTACTCTCCCAAAGAAGAAGAAGAAGAAGGTGGAAATACAACTGAATGATGATGATTTACAGATCTTGGCTCTCCTCAATCCAACAAGACCACCTAAAAAGGAAAAAATTATCTCTAGGGAAGCCCTGAGCAAGAAAGGAGAAAGATTCATAGATGTTGCAACTCCCAAAGTTGGTGTGCTTCAAGGGGAAGCATCCCCATCTATTTTCAGGTCTCCAGGATCTCATTAGGTAAGCCTTCTACTGAAGAAATGAAATATGATTTTTCTGTAGCAGTAGAATGGGTATTCCAAAGGATTGATGAGTTCAAAGAAACTAAGGAGTTAAAGGCCAAGAATGAGGCACTATCCAGTCTGGTCAGAAAATTGACCAGAACTCACAAGGAAGGGCAAGTTGAAGTCCCAGAGATCACCAATGATGACATCAGGAGAGTAAGTGACTTAAGAGAAAGAGGGGATGCCACTATCCAATGGGAGAATGATTTGGTTTCCAGAGGTGAATCAATAATCACAGAATTTGTGAAAAATATTCCCATATTTTTGAAAAGGTAGAAGAAACCAAGGAATTAATGGATAAATGCGAAGCTGAGCAACTAATGTGGAGTGATATGCTACCAAAAATGGAAGCTATCAAAAACTTAGGTGATGACATGGTTGTTAAAGAAGGAATTGTGTCTCTTGATTCTGTTGGGGAATCAACATGGAATATTACAATATGGAAAAAAAATAAGAGTGGATATTTTAAAAATTTTTAAATTCTTGGTGAATTGAGAGACAAAAAAATGGACTATATTGGTGACCTTCATGCTTTGATAGAAAAATTAATTGGGACAAACAGTGGAGAAACAATTATAATGGAGAGCACCAAAATTTTGATTAGAATTTTAAGAGAGTATGCTATGGGTAATCCAGGAGAGCCGAGGGTTTTCAATGTATCTCTCACGCAAGACTAAACATACATTGAGTTAACAATTGATAAATTGATAAAAAGGATGAAGAAAGAAAAATATGTCTTTTCGGAGATTGATGAAATAAGTACGAAACACGAAGTAATTTTCAACTACCACTCAGGGCTTGATGAGGAAGTTGTTACTCAAATGTTTGAAAAGTTTGATGCCTATAAGAACAAGGTAGGGGAAAGCTCAATTCAATCCACTGGAAAGGGCCATGAAAAGTAAAAATAAAAGAGTTTGTTAGAAGTAAAATAATATATTTTCTATCTCTTCCAGGTGTCATCACATGGTTTTCTTTTTTCATTCAGCCCAATCAGGAGAAAAAGGGAATCTTTTTTAGTTAGTAGATATTTCCTCTACATATTTTGAATTACACGAAGCAGGGATTGAAGGGACCCTTTGATGTGTTTTTGGGGGGAAATTTAGTTGAATAGTTATAAGTATGAGGGGTTTTCCTCATACTAAGGGGGGTTTTTTCTTAAGCTTTTACAAAGACAAGAATTGATATATTTTGTTGTGATACTGCTTAAATTGTCTGGAAGAAATACATTTTAAGTTTACTCTTTCAAATTCAAATGTTAAGATGATTACAGTGTATAGTCATTAACAGGCATTGAGATCATTTGTTTTCATGTTCCCTTGTCAAGAATTTGGTAGATTAGAATGAAATTTTTCTGACTATGAGTTTGGCTTACATGTTCTGGATTTTATGTACTAAACATTTAGTTGATCAATTGCATTTTCTGTTACAATTATGTATTTCTTGCTTTCTCTGAATTACACTAGGTCTGTCCTTAGTGATTAAGCTTTGGTCATTTGTTCAATATTGTGGTGTGAGATTTTACTTTACAATATTGAATGCAATTATAAAATCCTTGCTGAAATCATTTTGTTGATGGATTTTTGTAAGCTTTCGAGTGTATCTTAAGTGTATGAGATCAGAAGCAAGAAATGCTTCATTAAAATATTTGCATGAGCTTTTGTGCTGAGTATTTTAAGGATTGTGTGAAATATTTTTCATAATTGAGTATCAATGAATGCAAATATTTTCTTTAAATGGAAACTGTGACTTATTGATGAATTGTTCTTTATTGTCTGGGATGTCATGTATGCATAAGAAATTATAGTGAGTAGTGTTATTAAGTGATCTATTATCTTACAAATCCCCCATCCTTATAAAAAAAACATAATTTGAGTCTCATCATACAATACAAACCCTCTTTTTGTCATCTTGTTGTGTTATTTACAAATATTAGTGAAAGGAACCCTTGATCTTCATTCCCTTTATCAAAAAATGCAACAACAATGTAGCTCATCTGTCTATAGTAACCTGTGTCTGGTGAACTAAGTGTATACATCACTTTGTGTGACAACTTGTGAAAGTGAAGTGTTGTATTTATGGCCATGCTTGTCCCAGACTGATTTGTTTTCCCAAAAGAGATTTAGAAGTAAAATATTTATCCCTTCTACTATGTTTCAGGTTACCCCTTAGGTTCTCTCACCTCGGTCAAAGGTAGGACCAAAAGTAGCAGGGTTGGCCATTCCTTTTGTACGTGTCACCCAAGCCCTCTGAAGCCCAGTCTCAATAGGTTTGTCAGATATTTCCCTAGCTGCAAAAGATATAAAATATCCAAGCCTGACATTCTTAAAGGTTCCTCAGTCTGTTCACTGAAACTGCTTGGCCCCAAAGGAGGTGTAAATTTGGGTACCAACACGCTTCTAGCGCTATTGTTGGGGACTATTTCCTGAAATTAAGTAAAATACGTGTCTCTAGTAACATTTTCTGTGTGTCTGATTTAAATACACATCTAGAACCCAATCCTTTGTTGAGATTTTCTAAAATAGAGTCTGATTTGAACTTTTATTCTCTATATTTACCTAATATAAGCAAGCTTTCCATTAAATTTGACTTCGCTGGGAGAATCCTGACAAAGATTGTGAAAATTTGTAAATATTTTTTCATTTACGTGTAAAGACATCATCTAGTAAGTTATTTCAAGTAATCAACACATCTAAGGTGTAAAACCTTAGTGGCGGCTCCATCTTCTGTGAGAATTCTTGTAAGAACCAGTGTAAAGTATCTAAATCTTGGTTGATTTACTTGTCAATTTCATAAAGCTAGAAGGAAGAAGATCCTTCTTTAAATCAAATCCTTCTAGAAGATTGTTCCTAGAGTTGGGAAAGACTAATCCAGGGAGAAAACAAGTCTGGAAAGCCTTGGGTGATCAAAGGTCAGAAGAAAAAGTTGTACCTATTGTTGAAACTGATCAACCTTTAGTGGAAGATTACTCTAACACTTTGAATAGTTCTGGATCAAGTAGTCCCTGTGCCAATTTGTATACTCCATCTCAGGAGGGTCCTTCATTTGCAAGTGATCAGGGTATTCCTCATTTCCCTCCTTTATTGATTAGAAGTAATAGAATATTTTGTGAAACAGAATCATTAAAGGATCATTACTTTGAATATCACACTCCATTTCCTCAAAGACCTCCAGTTCCCCATCATTTTAATCCTCCTATTGGAACACCTCCTCAAAACAATATGGCCCAACCTCCACCTAGACCTCCTTTTGTTGTGAATGTATACAACCCTATAAATTTCCATGGAATGACGGGTTATCCAAATGCAGTCCCACCTAAGGTCAGAAATAGGTTGTCCAAATTTCAGGGCAATAATGCCATTAGTGGAGACCAGCGTCTCAGGATTTTTTAGAAAAACTATGGAAGATTTTGATATCGAGCACGAGGATGTATATGTGAAGTTATTTATACACACTCTAGAAGAGGATGTCAGGGATTGGTACAAATGATTTCCTGATAAATCTATTGACTCCTGGTCAGAAATGAAGAATGCATTTAAATCTCAATATGGTGATAAAACTGACCCTAGGTTCCTTCTCACTGAATTTGAGAATATAAAGAAAAATCCTAATGAGCTTGTCTAGGATTTTAACACCAGATTTAATAAGACCTTGACCAGACTACCTGTAACCTTGACGCCGAGCGATGAATCCTAATTTATTAAATACTCTGATGCCTTTGACAAGAAAAGAACATATTATTTAAGGGACAAAACCCCCAAAACTTTGAGGCAAGATTTCTCTGTGGCAGTACAAATTGAGAATAATATTAAGGCAGCAGGGAAACCTCCAAGGAGGGAAGGTGTCAAGTTAATCAATCATGAGAAGCCTCATGCGAGTAAAGGAGTAGATCTGGAGGAGGTGGTCAAGACTCGTGAAGGAGCAGTAAAGGAAATATCATACAAGATTTCCAGGGCAGAGAAGGATTTAGCTTCAAATCCCAAACATCAACACCAACCCTAGGGACAAAAATAGATTTAGGAATCATCCCATCGGTGATCACAGAGCAGATGATAGAGGGAAAGGACCTATGGGGTAAGGGAACAAACAACAAAACCCTAGAGAAAACAAGTGAGTCCCTGATCCATTGACTATTGGAGTGTCATTAGTGGAAGAGGATCATGTCATTGAATGGTGTGACAAATGTTTTCTACCACATTCCCCATGTGACCCCAGTGTAGAAGAAGAAGAGGTTGATGATGAGGCTACCTTTGGTGATGTATGTATGTTTGAATGTGTTGACTATCCACCACAAGGAGCTACTTCCACTGAGTTGTTAAGTGCCAAGACTATGGATTCTTTTTGGGACTGTGTAAGTTGGTATCTTCTTTCCCCTCTACTAGTTGTGTTGATATAGATATGGTTCAAGAATTTGAATTACCTAACCATGAATTTGAGTATTTGAGAGCTTTAATGATAAAAAATATGATGGTGGTGTACCCTCTGAAGAGGATAGGCAACTTCTGATGAATGCAGTAGTAGCACAAGAAAAGGAATACAATTTGTGAAATAGGATGGTCAAAGGACCAGGGCCATAACCTAAACCAAAGGTACCTATCCTAACTAACATCCCCAAGAATGGCCCAAAGAAATATCAACCCAACAAAAGCCAAGTTCTCCCTAATAAGCCAGGTGCCCCTGCCAATACTCAAGCAAAAAAATACCTCATCCCACCAGAAAAGGAAATCACTTTGTCTCCTAATACCAATTTTCCTAAGTACACCCCCTGTGATATGGCTCAAATTTTGAGCTAGATCAAAGTTACTGTGTCTATTATTGAGTTTCTAAGGATCCCTGAGCATAGAAGGAGAGCATTTGAATACTTAGGATTCAAGGAGGAAATGGTTGTCACAAGTAAAGATGTTAACAATGTGGATGTTCCACCTATTATTGTTGAGATAGAAGTACCTCAAGAACCAGAAAGCATGGGGGAATCCCCAGAAGTATATTTAGGCACTTCTTTGGTCAAATCCCAGTTGGATGTAGACCCATTTTTTACCACACTGATCATTAAGGACAAACTAGTCCATAATTGTATGTTTGATTCAGGAGCCTCATGCAACATAATGCCACTAGAGGTTATGAATGAGTTGGACATAAAGGTGACAACAAATTTTTGGAAAATTCCATGCCATGGATTCAAGGGAAGTGCCAGTTATTGGATATGTGAAAGGTTTGGTTGTGCAAATAGTTTCTTATCCTGGTAAGTACTTAACCATGAATGTGGTCATTGTTAATTTCCCTACTAAATGGGGCATGTTGCTATCTAGAAAGTGGGCTGCAAGTGTGGGAGGTAGTGTTCAAATGGATATGTCCTATGCTACTATACCCCTGGAGGGAAACTTGGTGAAATTACATGGTGAGAAGAAGATGTTACATTTGATTGAAGATCCAAACAATGCTTCCTATGAAGTGTTATTTGTTGATGTGGATGTAGATAAATTTGTGGGGTATGCATACTTTGAGGACCACATTATAAAGGACAGTGTAAAATTGGAAAGTGTTGGTGCCCCTTGGGTTATGATGTTTGATGGAGCATGTTCTAAAATAGGAAATGGGGTTGGAGTGGTGCTCATTTCCCTAGACAAAGAAACATTTAATTTTTCATTCAAATTAAAATTTGAGTGCACCAACAACATTGTCAAGTATGAAGCATTGCTCATGGGTCTAAAAATTGCATGGAAATATGGGATCAAAGATATTGTTGTCAAAGGAGATTCTAAATTGGTAGTGAAGCAAGTCAGACAGTTGTATGCAACAAAAAATAAAATAATGAAATAATACAAACATGTAGTATGGGACTTTATTGAAATGTTTGAGTCCTTCAACATTTTATACCATGAAAGATCTCAGAATGCACAAGCCAACAAGATTGTTGTTCTTGCATCCCAATTTGATAATTGCATGGTTTCCCCTTATTGTAGATATGATGTTGAGATAGTATGTAGACCATCTATGCCTGATAATATCAAACACTGACAAGTATTTGAGGATGATGCTAAGATATGAAGGTTCATGAAAAATGAAGGTGAATTTACAAATCAATACATGGATCTTGAGCCAATGGTTTCAGTTTGTGATGGGAAGGAAACCTTTTTTGGGAAAGACATAATTCAATTAAAAACCAACACAATTCCCAGAGGATTAGTTTCCCTTGAGTTTAATTTTGACAATGTTAAAAGGGTAATAAACAAACCCATCTCTATTTCAAGAGAAGTTGAAAAATACAACTTAAAAACCTTGCAAAAACCCAAGAAGGTTTGGTTGAGATGTAATCTGAGCAAAGAAGATAAGCAAGCTTATATAAAGCTCTTGACAAAATACCAATATTGTTTGGCATGGTCCTATTCAGAGTTAAAGGCTTATAGAGAGGACTTGTTCCAACATGAGATACCTTTGGAGCCTCATACTAAGCCATTTAGACAAAATCAAAGGCCCATTAACCCTCTTCTCTCACTCAAGATGCAAGAAGAGTTGACAAATTTAAGAGGAGGAATAATATAGCCCACTAGATATTCTTCATGGGTGGCTAATTTGGTACCAGTGACAAAGAAACAATGAAAATGGAGACATAAGACTTTGTGTAGATTTTAGGAATCTAAACAAGGCTTCAATTAAAGATAATTATCCATTGCCCAATATGGATAATATGTTGCAACTGGTTACATGATCTAAATTTCTCTCAACATTGGATGGATTCTCATGGTACAATTAGGTGGTTGTGAAACAATCCGAAAGATTTAAAATTACCTTCACCACCCCTTGGGGAACATATGTGTATGTTAGGATGCCATTTGGGTTAATGAATGTTGGAGCTACTTTTCAAAGGGCCATGGATGTGGAATTTTCAGGTTTCATCAATGATTTCATAGTTGTGTACCAAGATGATGTGACTGTATTTTCTAGAAAAAGAGGTGACCACTTGGGGCATGTAGAGAAGATGTTAATAATATACAGGGAATATGGAATTTCATTGAATCCCAAGAAATGTCACTTTGGTGTTCAAAAGGAAAAGTTATTGGGACATATAGTATCCAAAGAAGGGGTCATGATAGATCCTGAGAGAGTGGAAGCAATTGGTAAGGTTCCTATCCCCAAATCAAAAAAGGGAATTCAGTATTTTTTCAATAAAATAAATTTTATTAGGAGGTTCATCTCCAACTTTGCTAAGATGACTATTCCTATCACAAACATGTTAAAGAAAGACCAAGTCATCAAATGGGAAGAAGGAACTATTCAGGGTTTCACTGGAATAAAGGAAGCACTGAAAAATTCCCAAGTCTTGGTGATTCTTGATTATAAGAAAGCATTTCAAATATTTTCTTTTGCATCGGAGAATACCATTGCATCAGTATTATTGCATAAAGATGAAGAAGGAAATGAAAGGCCCATTGATTTTTTTTAGCAAAGTCCCATAGGGTGTTGAGTTGAAATACACTATCATGGAAAAACAGGTTTTTGCTTTGGTGAGAGCTACAAAAAAATTTAGGCCTTATATCTTGAGCTCAAAGATTATAGCCTACATGCCCCACACAATGGTTAAGGATATACTATCTGAGATGGAAATATCTAGTAAGAGATGGTGCTGGGTAAACAAGCTCCAGGAGTATGATATGGATATTCAAACTACCAAACTGGTTATAGGCTTGGGCCTGGAAAAACTGATGGCAAAAAGTAATCTGCAAGTAATGGAAATCAATGCAATTGAGGAGGGAAATTTGGACCTCCAGGACAAAATGACCAATTCCATTTGGTATAAAGATGTAATATATTACCTGAAGAATTTAGAGTGTCCAGGGCATCTGGATAAGAATCAAAGAAGGAAACTTAAGTTGACTTCCCAGAAATATGTTATGACTGATTATGGGTTGGCTTGGAAAAACCCAGAGGGAATTTTGTTAAGGTGCATCATAGAGGAAGAGGCCCCCAAGATTATTGCAGAGTTCCATGGAGGAGTGTGTGGGGGCCACTTTTCTGGAAGAGTAACTGCTCATAAAATTTTGAGAGCAGGATATTGGTGGCCCACATTATTCAAAGATGCAACAATATTATTCAGAAAATGTGAAAGTTGTCAAAGATTCTTTGGGAGGTTGAAAGCCTCAGTGGCCCTCCCTCTATAACCAATATCAATTGAAGCCTCTTTCAAACAATGGGGGTTGAACTTTATTGGAGAAATTTCAAATTCCTCAAGTACAGGATACAAATGGATATTAGTAGCTACAGATTATTTTACTAAGTGGGTTAAAGCCATCCCTATCAAGAAAGTAACTCATCAGGTAGTTAAGGATTTCATTTTGAATAATATCATCTGTAGATTTGGGGTGCCTACAAAGATAGTCGTTGATAATGTTATGAGCTTTAGGGCCAAACCACTAGTGACTATGTGTTAAGAATATGGAATCAACATGACTTATGCATCTAATTACAACCCTCAAAGGAATGTTTGAGCTGAATCAAGTAATAAATATTTTCTCAAAATACTCAGGAGGACATTGGAAGTTAACAAAAGAAAATGGGGTGAGCAACTTAAATTTTCCCTATGGGCAGATTGAGTTACTACTAAAAGAGCTACTGGAAAGATTCATTTTGAGTTAGTCTATGGAGTTTAGGATCTTTTACCCTTACATATGCAATTGTCTTCTTATCAGTTCATGCAACAACTTGGAGATGAAGGGGAAGTGAACCCTTATGAAGCAAGGATAAATCAAATCCTAGAATTAGATGAAGAAAGAAGAGAATCCCACCAGAAGCACTTGAAGTTCAGGGAAAGGATTAAAAAGATATTTAATAAGAAAGTGACCCTAAGAGAGTTTAATATCGAATACTTAGTCTTGTTGTGGGACAGTAGGCACGAGGACAAGGGCAAATATGGAAAGTTTGATGCCTTATGGATGGGGTCGTACTCTATTGATATCAGAATTGGGGAGCACACCTTTTTCTTGAAGGACCTAGAAGGAGATTTATTGGAATTGTTTGTCAATGGCAGACATCTTAAGCACTTCCTGGACTAAGCCCACATAGTCAGGTATGATTTTGTGTACAATGTACAATTTTTATTGTTCGATTGTTTTTGTTTCCCTTTTTGTTGTTATGGTCTACATTGACTAGTTGTTTTGGTATCTCAATAATTTGTTGTGTGTATTTGCTCATGCGACCATGTGTGTGTTTCTATTATGACTTTGTTGCCCAATGGATTAAGGCACTTGGTTTGTATGTCAAATTGTCTGTTTAGTTCTTGCGACTCCCGCGAGAGGTGTCCATCCCCGAGTTGGAGCCGATGTTGGTGCTCGTTTTAAGCTCACCCCTTTAAGTTTTAAACATGCCTCCAAGAAATTTTCATGCCCTGTTTACGGAAATACTTTCGTGAAAAAATTGTTAAACATTCATATTAATCCTCGCAAAAGTCTCCTTCTGTGTCGTCCTTTGTTAATCCTTATGCAAATTGCATTTTGTTTCCCGACACACGAAAGCACGTGGCATGTTTTGGTTTGCTTCGCGATATCGGACCTAATTTGAATGTTTGTAGAAGTAATGTAAAAATGCAAAGCTCAAAATAATTCCTGAGGCCCGATGGAATACTCTAAGGAATACTCACATGAGCATAATGTAAAATGCGGACACATCTTCGTTCCCCGAAAGAAAACATATACAAAGATATTATTGGAGCGAGGAGATGGGCCTTTGTTCACCTTTGCACTTTCCACCCAAGAAAGTGCAAACTGAAGTTGTAAGTTTGAAACCCGAAGGGAGACATGTGTCAACTCAGTAACCAAAGTCAATAGTGGTTGATTGGGTCAGGTTTACAGTTTCGCACCTCTTCGACGAATAAGTAAGAGGAAAGTAATCTGTAAAGGGGAAGGTCAAGAAGTTGGGTGAAAGGTGAACAAAGTCTTATGATTTTTCGGGTGTGCAATTGATAAAAAAAAACTTGAGGCCCAATGACTAGGGAGCATGAACCAAGCATATAACATACACAGAAATGGAGAAAGAAGTGCATTTGACATATTACAATAACGACATGGAGATCATTTTACAAAACCTTTCCGAATCCCGTTAAAAGCTAAGAAAAAGGGTTCATTAATGCACTAGTCGTACAGGAGTAAGGACAATTAATGCAACAGACTCGTGTAAGTTAAATACACGGATGATAGGATGCAGAAAGATTGCAACAGTTGAAAAGATGAAAAAGCTGAAAATTATGAAATTTCATCACGGACGCCATCTTCAACTAGCTAAATACTGTGAAATTGTGATTTTGTATTTGTTTGTCACACCCCATACTATTATTAACTTATGTGTTGTGACTTGTAACAATGACAACTTTAAAACAAAAAACAATTACCCCATTCTAATATGGTTGTGTTAAAATTAAACCTAGGGTAGTTTCCCAATTATAACTATACGAATTGTTGTGAAATAAAGGTAATTCTCTAATTTGTGGTGATAGGGCCATGTACTATAAGGGAGAGAGGCTTGGGAAGGCTACCACCAAATAGACATATTCCTTTATTTTGTATTGTTTAAAAAATAATTGTTGTTTTTCAAAGACTAAGAAACTTATATGATTGTTAGTTTTTTTGTGTTTCTCAGGTGAGATGGAAAGCTTAGAGCCATCTAAGCAACAACAGAGAAGAGGCTTGGAAGAAGAGACTCTTCAACAGAAATTGAGACAACTAAAAAAAATTATGACATGGTCTAATGACATTGGAAAATGAACAAACTATGCATCCAACTAGTGTTACGTTGATAGGTGTAACCTACACAATGGCAACAAGGGGTGATGACTATAATAGTGTGAGATGTCAATAAAATGGCCAGCATTAAATTTGATGTCTATTTGACATTCATAAGAGAGCTTTTCTTCTTGTTTCAGAAATCAATTGAAAATTTTGTGATATCTTGGACACCCTTCTTGGACCCATGATAAAATTTTGAGCCCATTTTTTTCCAACTAGATTGTAGTCATCTATCACTAGTCAAATGAGGTAGATCACATGAGAGTTATTTTACATAGCTATATGGGATGGAGTGTTGTTATTGTGAAATCCACTCTTCAACATCTCCAAACCCTTGGTCAGTTGGCCAATGCTTACAGGTTCGTGGATGAGCATGGAAATCCGAAGAAAAGAAAAGGGGATATCGCTGGATGTGACCTAGCCTCGTTGGGTGTCGATATTGAGTCTCTATCAAAGGAATGGGCGAAAGTGTTAGATGGTCTAAAAAAGACCAAAAAGTGATGTTTGTTTAGGTGGTTGTTATTATATTGTTACGCTATTTTACTTTGTTGTTAGTCTGTGGTCTAATCTTTACTGTTATTATTCTTTTTTGTTGTATTTTAAACTAGTCTATATGCTCATGGAGGAGGTCGGATGTAATAGTCGATATATATGTATCTTTTTGTATGCTATGTAATGTCTTATCTGCTCTTTTTGTAGCTCTGACTTACAAGGGGTACAACCCCCTCAACCATGTTTTACCTATTATAAAAAAAAGAAAATCTATCACTAGTCAGTGGATAATTTGTGAAAAACGTAATGGAGTCATTAATCATTATGGTATGTGATGAATACAAGATGCCTCAAATTTGATTTTTCACAACATTTTTCAGATGAATATACGTAAGATATTTGTCCTAGTTACAATACTTTTGCCATGTGTACTTTTGTTTTTTATGATTATATGTTTGATTTTACTCATAGAATCCTTGGAAAAGTGATATGCTCAATGTTTTCAGTCATTCAATCATTATGTAAATACAATGTAGAGTATCAAAGTTGGAGAAATCAAGGAGATTGGCACCATAAAATGCTTGAAGCCCACTATATTCTTATCCCCAATATACATGCAACTTTATTTATAAAATTTTGTTTCCTTCCCTGCTATAAAGTTTATTTCTTTGGTGTATTTGTTTAACACAAGATTGTTGTGCATTGTTGCTACTGATTTAATTTTTTCTGCTGTTTTTTTTTTTTTTAATTAGTTAGTGGGGCTTCTCTTTTAAGTCCCCCGCCCCTAGAAGATACTGAAAAACACCATTAGAAACCGAAAGCTAAATGCATATAGTTAAAAACACCATCATCAACTCCACTAAAGCATAATTACAAAATATAGTTCCAACTTAAGCCAGAGACCATTACCAAATACATCATCTATTGAAACAAAAAAATCCGAAAAGAGAAAAATGGTGCATAAAACAAACCCTTGTAGCAATCAGAACAAGTTGCACCGAGACAACCAACACATCAATGCTTCTCCGTAATAGCCTTCCAACATTGGGATAAAGGGGATGAGAGAATTCAATCTTTTCAATACCATGTCCAAATCTATCTTCCTCCACATACAACTCTTCAACTTTGTCCTTCAGCAGGGAAATAGTGTCTTCCACCTTCGGTGCAGCACATTTATTTGAAGTCCCTGGCATGAAAAGATGCAATAGATAATCATAAGCGACCCACTCTTTCACCTTCCTACTACAGTGCATGTGCCTCCTTTGAAAGGAAATAAGCCAGAGAATCCTCTCCAATTATGACACAAACAAAACCCAAAGACACCCATCACACAACTTGAAAGCTGCATGCAGATCCCACGGAGTAACACCACAATTCAACTCCTGTGCATACCACTTTGGAAACACAAGCACAGAGCCCACAACAAAGCAGAGGAATTGAAAAACAAAAAAATGCACCAACATAGTGATTAGGGGATGGTGATATTGGTGTAGAACATCAAATCATTCCTTTGTATGGGAATGCCAATGTGGGATTGTGCCATGCCAAACATCACCTCAAAGATGTACCCAGCATCGCCTTAATGAAGTGATAGAAGGTATTAAGGTGGGCACTTCATAAGGTCTACCAAAACAAGATATGAAGGCCTTCCCATCCAACAAGAGAAGAGCTCGTCATTAGATTCTATACCCCTGTTTGTAAGGCTATCTGCAACATGTCTACCTTCTCAAAAGTAGTGACACCAAAACACTTCAACTACTGAAACCATCTCTTTTGCTTCCCAAAGGACAGAGTTTAAGTGCTAATCCAAACCCCAACTGTGAAGCATTCTACCAATGATAAACTGAGAATCTCCTTCAGCTATCAAACAATCACAACCACCACACGCAGCCAGTATTAAGTCGAAGTGGCAATGAGTAAGCTCCACGACACCGACCCAAATTATATCAGATAAGAACCCAGTGCCTTCTGGCCCTGGATTGCCTGTTCAGGTCCCACCAAAGTTCGGCTTTTCTAGGCAAAGTGAGATGGACCTATTTAGCAAACTCCTGGGCCCGCCAATTCTTTTGACACGTATACTTTATCATGAGAATTTTTTTTGAACTGCAGCCCAGCCAGTTTTCTAACAAATAGCAGGAATGATTTCAATCAATACAAGTCAGACTCATGTTTTTATGGATCTTTGCCAGAGTCAAAACCATAGTAATTTCTTAATAATGGGTGAAGTGTCCATGTGCTCTTCACTCGTGCTATTTTGTCTACCATGTGCCTTAAGAGTAAACGTCAATGGAACACAAATCACTGTGTTTATTTTAGCTATCATTTTCCTAACACTGATGGTAAATACAAAGTTTTAAATAGTCCGACTGATAGGTTGTAAGTAGTATGCAAAACACAAACGACTTTGAATAGGTTTACATCTATGCCAGCTGTCTTCTTGCTGCTAAATGGAGTCAAATGCAAAAACATTTAGATATCCTCTACATTACACACTAAACAATAGGACAAGGGTTCAGATTAACCCCCTTTCCAGTTTGGAAAGCCATTAAAGCTCTGTCCTTTATAGCTGTTAGAAAATGAAGCATCCTCGTTCTAGGCATCATAATGAAGACCGAGGGTGGTATTCTTCTCTATCACCCGCACAGAGGAGTTATCTTTGCAAAAAACTTCAAAACTTGTGATACCGATACTTAGGATGGTTACAGCACAGGGACTTTGAAGTTTGGACCACTGTCCAAGTCACGGAGGAGCTGAAATAATATCTGGAAGTCAGAAAGACACTGTCATAACGACTTTGGACCACTTACCAGGTGACCTGGTCCAGACAAAGATGAGCATGATAATCAATGCATGTTAAAGAATCAAGTGACCCACTTCCTGTTTAGAGCACAGTAATTGAAACATGAATCTAGATTCTAATATTTTGAGGCATTCAACATATATTGTTTTATGAGTAAGTCATCATGGAGTGTCTTCAAATTTGAGTGGGCAGAGTTATTTCAAATTTTGATATTTTATCATTGTCCTACAGGGCAACCGATCAAAGGAGATATTTCTTTCGCTGATTGGGTAAAAAATGTGGCACTCTTAGTTACATTGTCTTGACTCTTCTATTGTTGTTTCTAATTCTGTTACCTGTATTTGCTTATGCAAATGACAGTTCTGTTTGGTTAACTTTCTTACATCATATATGAACTACTGCAAGTGCAGATGGCATATGACCAAGTATTGCTAGATGTGATTTTGTACTGACTACTAGAGGGATTAGCAATTTAATGTTTAAAAAAAAAACTGCTTTTTTTAGCCAAGATGACAATAATTCTTAGAAAAAGGAGCATGAGTGCTGCTTTGAGGTAAAATTCCACAAAGACAAGAAATCGAAAGAGATTAAATTGGTGTTTCCCTTTTACGGTAAAAATTGGTTCTATCCTAGATCCATCTTATCAAACCATGCACACCTCAAATCACCATAATCTTCATTTTGTTTTCAGTAAAGTTGCAATCTCAACTAAAGGATTTTAATGGCAGAGAACCCAATAATAAATAGCCATGGATGCTTACCACAATAGAAAATTGGGCTGAGAAGTGTATGTTGGAGGAATATACAGATGGCCCTGAAATACAATCACATCTTCTTTATTTCATCATATTCTTAGCTACGGGATCAGTTATTACATAAGAAAAAGTAATTTGAATCTCATGGGTGGTTTCATTTATAATAACCTACTTTACATTTACTCTGCGCTCACTTTCATTTGCCTCAGCACTACCATTCAAAATCCCTCTCTACAAACGTTGCTTCTTTATGTATGGTTTGAATCATTTGGTTTTCAATACAACTGTAAGTAATTCATATTTCTCAAATCACGAGCATCCACAACTACATATATCAAGTCGCACTCCAGAAGTTACAGCATTGATCTTTCAAGATTAATGCATGCAAAAATAATTTTCTAGTCAAGAGGAACATTTTATACCTGCTGGCACTTTATTGATAGGAAACCATTTTTTGAAAAGAATCACACCAAACATCTCAATAGCAAAAATAACATTACTGGCCGAAAACATGTGTAATCTGCTGAAGAAACCACAAATATTACAATAGAATAATTGAGTGGATAACAAGTAAAGTCAAATACTTACAATCTTAATCTAATAATAATCTGTGTCAAAGCATTAATAGCCAATTCTCCAACAATTACATGATCGGATGAGGTGGTGTTCATGATGATTCCATATGAATTGAACTTATTTTCCAGCATATTGAAGGAAACTTGCTTCAAAACCACAAGAAAAAAAAAATTCTCGGAGAAAAATACTCACGATGGACATGTTATCCATAAAGATGCTATTCACATGCGAGAAAACTATTCCATTATTCACAAATAAACAAAAGATTTCACATAGATTAGAAACATAGTTGCAGTCTCAGACATAAACAAACATTGCAAATCGTCGACTGTGGTTACATGTATAAAAGGGTGATTTTTAAAATAGAAAGAAAATGCTGATTGTACTTCCTAACATCCACCAAACTATCTTTAAATCCCTACTTTACCTGCCACGATAAATTAGCTGCTATTTTCATGGCTAATCATCTTCAACATCTACCTAAATATAATATGATAACAAAGCTCCATCATGGCAATCTCCATTGCTACGATCATGTCAATATTGAGTTTCCTCAGATAGCAATGCTGCATTTTATAACTTACAGGCATTTGATAATATGCACAGATCACTTAAGTACTTGCCCAAAATATGTTTATGTGGGCTAGTCCACTCAAAATAGTATTTTTACTATATATTCAAAAAGAATAACCCACTTAGACTGAGATTTATTGTTTTTAAAAACAGATAAAAAAACAAGTTATTTGCAACTCATATATGTCATCTTCATTATATGAAAGATAATGAAACCTGCACTGTCCTCTCCATTTGATCAAGCAACACAAAATCATCTATATTAAGCACAGATAAAGCCTCCAGATATCCGAGATGTTGCCCACTTGCATTGCCCACACCTGCTCTGCCAATGTACATAAACTCGCATCTCTAATTAGAGCTGCCACTAATCGTAAAACACAAATCTCTATTTAGATTAATAAAATGATTGTTTTGTTAGATTTTTTAACTGAATTTTTTTTGCATCAATAAAGATGGTATTTAGGATTATTCTCTCCAATGAGAAAATAATGAAAAATTATGAGCTCCAATTGCACCTCTAATTCAATACAATAGAGTGAACATTTTCTATAGACTTAGAAACCACATATTGACACGAGTTTGTTTTGAAAAGGTTATGTACATTCATGTTACCAGCAATAATGCTTGGCATTTACAAACTGCATATCAAAAAAAAAATCACCCACGCCTATTCCCAATATAAGTTAAATGTATTACTTATTCCCCATTTAATTTAACCATATTACTTTTGGTAGCCACAATGTTGCGGCATGCCCTTACGGTTACCTAGTGCTCCATGAATAAAGAAGAGTTTTTTTGGAAAGAGGCACATTTCCAAAATCTTACAAAGGCCAAATAAATTGCATTTCTTGTGCAAGATCTTTAGATGCAGGGCCCACTCTGTACAGCTATTTAATGGATATATCTTGTTCATCTCTTAATCTGAAATTAAATTGTGGAATTCATACCTTATTTGTCAGGCAAATTAACCAGTTGTCTTTCGTAGTTTAGAAATCTGTAGTCTATCTATTTAGCATCTCAATCACAATATGCTAATAATTTTCTTAAAAGACTTAACATGATTGATTGTAAACCTATTGTCATTCCCATTGAAGTTGGTGTTAAATTAGATTATAAACCTACATGTCCGAAAGCTAACCCTACTTTGTATAGACAACGAGTTGGTAGTTTGATTTATTTGACTATTACTAGCCCTGATATTTCATATGCAATAGGAGTTGTTTCTAGATTCATGCACGATCCTTATGAAGGTCATTAGAAAATGGTTAAATGAATTTTAAAACATATTAAAAGATCAATTAATTATGGTTTGTAATATTCTTCAAGTAATGATGCAAAATTCTTTGGTTATTGAGATTCTTACTATGTTGGTGATATTATAAATAGAAAATATACAAATGGATATGTTTTCAAGTTTGGTACAAGTGTCATCAATTGGAGTAGCAAGAAATAACCGACAGCTTCTATCTCTTCTACGAAAAATGAGTATAGATTCTAAATGTGTCATAGAAGTAGCAAAAGAAATTACGTGGCTAAAAAAACTATTGGATAAACTCCATATGGGCGTCAAAAGAAGCACTCTTCTTCTTCATGATAGCTAGAGTTACATTGCTCTTGCAAATCCAGTTTAACATCAGAGAACAAAGCATATCGAGATTCATATGCAATTCATTTGAGAGAAAGTCCTCAATTTAAACATGTCATTGTACAAAATAGGAATGTCCATGTATTAGAAAAACCATGTTGCGAAGCTTCTTCCAAACCTCCATGTGTTTTTCATGAGGAAGAAACTGAAGTTCTAGAGGATGAAGATCCGTCTCTAGACAATAGAGATGTAGAGGTTGTGGGGTTACAAACTAAAAGACCTAAATGGGTTCATAACTTGATGAAGGACTCACATCCTAATAATCTTCGAAGGATGACTTGTAGTCAACATACTTATAGTTATCATGCCTTGATGACCTTGTATGAGGTTGAACCACAATCTTTCGAGGAAGCTAGTCACAATGAAAGATGGAAAATGCTATGAAAGTTGAATACAATTCTCTTATCAAAAATAACATGTGGGAATTAGTCCCCCCTCCTTCAAAAAGAAGCATTGTAGGATCTAGGTGGTTGTATAATGTTAAGTATAACTCTGCAGGAGAAACTGATAAATTTAAAGCACGATTAGTAACTCATGGGTTTAGTCAAAAATCTGGTATTGATTATGTTGAAACCTTTGCTCTTGTAGCCAAAGTGAGCATTGTTAGAATTCTCCTAGCATTAGCTGCTCAATATGGTTGGGAGATTCACCAAATGGATGTGAAAAATATTTTTCTAAACGGTGATCTGAAATAAGAAATATATTTGCAACAACCTAAAGGTTTTGTAGAACTTGACAAAGAGTCGTATGTCGGTAGACTTAAAAAATATTTGTGTGGTCTTAAAAAAGCTCCTAGAGCTTGGAATGCTAAGATAAATGGCTTCTTTCAGGTCCTTGGTTTAAGTAACTATTGTTCTGATAATGATTTATTTTTGAAAACTGAGAAATGATAAAATTATTATTGTTGTTTTATATGTGGATGATCTGTTAATAGGTAGAATACCAAATGGTGTAAGAATCCTGAACCTAGAAGACAATAATACACACTATCAAAGGCATAGGGTTGCAAAACCTATGTCTAGGATAGGGGATGGGATCATGATAGGATCCTAGGTTTTAAAAGTAAACAGGGGTGATAAGCAAGTGTTATAAGGTATCTAAGGTAAGGGTTGTAAAGCCCTAAGGTAGACAATAAACAAGGACTGATAATAAAAATAATGCAATAGATAAAAATATGCTACTCTATCCAAATCTAAAACATGATACATTAAACATAATCGAACGTACCAACATAAAGCATAAGGGTTAAGGATACTTACATTTGTGAAGACATCGTTGGCGCATTAACCCTCCCATGGGTTACTAGAACCTCGTGAGAGAGTTGTTGTGGGTGAATCTCAAGAGCAATAGGTAGAAGACATACATACCAAAGTTGGGGACTCCAAAGACTTGGTAGACCTTCAAGTGCAGCTCTTATTTTTGTTGTGCCTGATAAACCAATGCTCTAAAATAGACCTCCAAATATAAACTTCACTAGACCCTAAACCTTTTATGCCTTTAAAAATAGATTTGCGAGCAGGACGAGTAAACTCTGTGACGATCGTCTTAGAGAAATGACAACAATGGTGCCCTTATTTAGTAGTACATGACCTTAAGTTATGTTCTCTCTTAGTTGACGATATCGAACGTAGTCAATGTTGTCGGCTAGAAAAAGGGCTTGCTAGATGGCATCAACCCTAGTCAATGTCGTCAGCCACAAACAGTCTAGGATAAAGGTAAAACAAAAAAAACCATAGAGGCAAAACAATTACAAGGAGATAGGTGTGAAGGGGATCTAAAGGGAATCTGAAGGTGTTGTAGGTAGGTATGAAGCCAATGATACTGATGAGGGTTGTAAGACGATGGAAAGGGGGTAGTGAGAGTGTAGGAAGGATAGAAAGGCACGCTAGGGAAAGCTAGGGCAATGCCACACGCAATGACTCATTTACTAGGTACTACTAACCAACCCAACTCCACTCTCGATGATGCCCCTTAAGGCACACACTCAAGGAGATTAATGTGCCAACAGCCTACAAAGAGAAATCAATAGTAAGAGTGAAAAATAAGATGTATACATATGCCCCAACCAAAGATCGTGATGTGTCACAATAGTGTAACATGAAATGGTTGTAAATAAAGTTATAAGAATGATAGAAATATGAACTCAACCAAACAGAATTTACTTATCTCGACCTACATTTCCACGAAAGTGAACACATGTTACCTCTATCTCGACCATGAAAGGTACAAATCTACTAACGAACACTAATGGTACAAGATTCAAATGAGAGGATAACAAAGCAGGCATACGTAAGTGAGTCAATAGGTAGGTATACAAAAAACATGGGAGAAAATCTCATAGGAAGGTGTTGGGACAGGTCAGAGAAGAAGGCTAGGTCAAGTTAGGATGGTGCTAGGGAAGGTCACAGAAGAAGGCTAGGTCAAGTTAGTATGGTGTTAGGACAGGTCCGAGAAGAAGGCTATATCAAGTCAGGATGGTGCTAGGACAAGTCTGAAGGAGGTTGGGTCAAGTCAGAATGGTCTACGGAATGTCAAGAAAGTGCTAGTTAAGAAATTAATCAACTGAACTAGCAAGCCTAAAAATTAAGGAGTAAAATTGATGAAATAAAGGTTTGGGTCAAGTCCGGCTAACTTATCGAAGGGGAGACTAAATCAGGTCCAAAGGAACCTTGAAAGCATAAAAAAGGTGTTAATCAAGAAATAAATCAACCGATCTAGTAAGACTCAAAGAAATGAGGTTGAAAGGTCTAGGCCAAGTCTGGATAGTCTTATAAAGGGGAGACTACATTAGGACCGAAGGAACCTAGAAAGCGTCATGTTAGTAAATAAATCAACTGAACTAGTAGGCCTGGAAGTAATAAGGTACAAAGGTCTAGGTCAAGTTCAAATAGTCTTATAAAGGGAAGACTAAATTACGTTTGAATGAAAAACCCTTCAAAAGGTGTTAGTCGGGAAATAAATCAACCGATCTAACAGGCTTGGAAATAATGAATCATCAAAATGTGACACTCTAAATCCCTAACACAACTAGGAGAAATTTGAGAAAGTAAGATAGAAAAGGTTGAGAGAGAGCATCCTAAAAGCAATGGTTGAGACATGATGGTGGGGTGTTGAGAACTTATGCTTAATTTTGAATTTAGCATAAAGTTGTTTTATTTCTTTGCATTTTAAATTCCGGTCCATTGTCAGAAATGATGGTTTGTGAAATTCCAAAGTGACAAATGATTTAGTTATGAATGAATATGATGATTGTGGCTCCAATAACATTAATCAGGGGCATGGCCTCAACCCACTTCATAACATATTCCATAGCCATAATGATTAAGGTATGTCCATCTTATGAAACGTAATTTTCCAATGTGATCTGATCTCCACATAGTGAAAGGACGGGGAGCTTCGTGTGCTTGGAGCTCAACCAAGGGAGAATGAATAAGGTCATCATAGAATTGGCAAGGTTTTTATTTCTTGGAAAAAGCGTGTGCATTTCCCTATAAGGTAGACCAATAGTAACCTATACATAGGCATTTGCGAGCTATAGTGTGTCCCCTACAATGGAAGGGGAGACTAAATTTATGGAGTAAAACTAATGAAATAAAGGTCTAGGTCAGGTCTAGATAAAATATGGAAGGGGAGACTAAATTAGGTCCGAAGGAACCTAGAAAACATAAAAAGGTGTTAATCAAGAAATAAATCAACCGATCTAGTATGCCTCAAAGAAAATGTGGTTGAAAGGTCTAGGCCAAGTCTGGAGAGTCTTAGAAAGGGAAGACTAATGCAAGGGTCGATAATAAGAATAATAGGCAAGGGTCGATAATAGGAATAATGCAAACAAGAACACGAGACTATGTCCTAATCTGACACATGATATATCAAACATAAGCAAGCATACCAGCACAAAGGAAAAGGAAGGATTCGGGATACTTACTTTATTGAAGACGTGTGTTAACCTCCCCCAAGGTTAGTAGCACCGGATGGATCACAAGAGGGATAGGTATAAGACCTAAGTAGTCCAAAGTTGGAGACTCCAAAGACTTGGTTGACCTTGTTGGTGGAGCTCTTACTTTTGTTGCTCCTAGTAACCCAATGCTCCAAAATAGACTACAAGCCTAAGCTCCACTAGACCCTACACCTCTTATGCCTTTAAGGGCATATTTGCAAGTGCAGGCAAAACAAACTATGTGATGATGACCTTAGAGAAATGTCAACAATGATGCCCTAATATAGGGTTGCATGACCTAAAGTCGTGTTTTCTCTTAGCTAATGGCATCAACCATGGTCAATGTCGTCCGCTGGAAAAAGGGCTTGTCCGTCAGCTACAAACAATCCCGCATAAAGGTAAAAGAGAAAAGAGCATGGTGGCAGAACATATACTGGGAGGGAGGTATAAAGGGGATCTGAAGGGAATCTAAAGGTGTTGTAGGTATGTATGAAGGCGATGATATTGAGGAGGTAGTAGGAGAATTTTAAGAAGATCGTAAGGGTTAGTAAGAGAGTAGTAAGGGAAGGAAGGCACGATGGGGCAAGCTAGGAAGATGCCACGCGCAACGACTCTCTCACCAGGTTCTGCTAACCAGCCCAACCCCAATCATGGTGACACCCCTTAATGCACGCACTCAAGGAGATTAATATGCCAACAGCCAGGAAAGAGAAATCATTAGTAAGAGAAAAATAAGGTGTATAAATAATCAAGACTCAAATTGTTGTAAAAAATTATGAAACATTTGGAGGACACTTATGGTCTGATTGTATGAAAAATGTTAACTTGAGAAGTGTTGGAAAGCTACAAAGCATATAACTGTCTCATAAGCTTTGACCATGTCAGAAATTACTATTAGGAGAGCCTTTTACTACAGTGTAGATGTAGATCTAGGGGAAGTGCTTAATGTCCAACCATAAATGATTGCATGGATGATATGTTTTGCTTCTAGCTCAACTAAGCAGATAGACATATTGACACGGTTCAAAATATAAAAGATCTCATACAATTTCTAGGACTAGATATACACACGAGGTAAATGTGTTTATGAAATTCTTTCTGTAACTGTTTTAAAATAGAGTTTAACATAACATTACCCTGCTATGTGTATTTACTATTATCCTATACCTTGAAAAAGAAAAAGAAAATTACCTTATTGCAATAGACACATCTGTGCAAGGCTCATTACATATGTCATATCTATATTATGAGAATCTCCCTAGTTCAGATGAAATTACATACAAGCCAAGATCTAGAAGCAGAATAAAATTGTTGAATATCAAAATGCATCCACATTTGGATGAGAATCCAGATCCAATGAATGTACAATTAGAACTTTAGAAGGTGATCATACACATATCGCACACCACAAGTTACAAAAACCTTTGCTGTCTGTTATATCCAAGTTAATACAATAAAACAATTATAAATTCTTCAAGGGAAAGTAGAATTTCATTAGATCTGTATTGACAAATGGTACAGAATGACTGGAAAATGGGAGGATGTTCTAATAGAACCCTAATTTTCCATCATCATTAACTTTATACATGGGTGCAAAATATACACATGCATAACAACTATCCAGGAGAGGAAATATAACTTTAAAAACAAAAATTATGAAAATCTAAAATTGTTAATTAAAAAAAAAGCTAAGAATTGTTGTTAATTAAAAACAAAAGCTAACAATTGTTAATCTACTAAAAATAAAATCTATTATAAATATGAGAGAAAAGCTAAAATAGGGAGGAAAAACACAACAAAAATTATTAAAATGCTAAAATGTAGTTAATTCCCAAAGAACAAAAGCTAAAATTGAAGTTAATTAAAGAAAAAAGCATAAAATTGTTGCATTATTAAAAACAAAATGCTATTAAAAATCTGTAGAGTTCAAGTCTAAAATAGCTGCATGTGAAAAACACATGGCGTTCAAGACCCAGTGGCTTCTGCATCAATGTATGCAGTAATATCATTTTTTCACAGTCATAGAAACGATCTGGACAAGGGTCTTTCCCATAGGGAAAAAAAGCCTTTGGTGTAATGGAACAAATGTACAAACTAATTAATTTTTAATGAGGATATTGGTGACATATGATATGACCTAATGCAGCTCCCATTATACATAAGTATAGAATCTCCGTCAATTAGGAGCAAACTAGAATTACCTTCAGTGTACTCTTCTTGACAAGATAACATTAGTTAGAGAAACACAGTTACAACTAACTAAACAATCGAGGATATGCAAATCCTCCTTGCTTTTACAATATTATTGCCTGACTATATGAATGAAAGAAAAAAGAAACAATGCTTTCAAATAAGAAGACTACAGATCTTATCATACTCCTCCATGTCAACAATTTTAGGGCGCTTTTTAGGCCGCTGTGGAAGCTTGCTGCCCTTAATAACAAAAAAGTCATCTTCCTTCTCCTTCCGTGACAATGCGATTAATATTCTAGGCCATGGGAACTCGTCCATTTTCATCTTCTCGAGAGGCTGAGCAAAGGCTTCTGCCTCTGAAGGCGTAGAAGAATTGGGCGCAATGAATTCCCCAACATCCCCATTACTGCAAGGGGTAATTTTATCAGGCATGTCAGAAGACTCTGGAGAACGTTTATCTGCCCTCTGATTAAAAGAAATTCCATTGCTTCCATAAGCAGTCAGATCTTCGGGGCTCCTGTCAAATCCGAAGCACAATAAATCAAAAATATTCAGTTCCAGCAATACCCACATCAGAAATTCGGTATGCGAATGAAATTTCAATTCAAATGAAAAAAAAGAAGCACCCAAATGAAAAATCAAATCCAAATTCTCAGCACAAGCCTATTTTGGCCCAAAACTGGGGATTCTGAAAAACGTCACTTTTGCATGCAGGAGATGGATAAAACTCAATACAACAATGGATAGACTTAACACAAATGTGAAAATGAGTCAAGAGAGGATTATGAGGTTTAATAGTCCAATATTTCTCATTTGACACACAAATAAGTGAATTGGGTGTTAATAAGCCTGTGAGAACTCATTACAATGTAATTTCCACCCTCATTTTGCTTTAAATTGGATATGTCAAACGTGGGAGGAACATATGGAACGCAACTCATATACTTTAATGCATATAAATTGAGTTTGTGGGGAATGCAAGGCCTAAAGGATTTGTTTCACTACTTCTTGAAGTGCCCACAACTCATGCTTTGACCTTTTAAAACATAGAGATGTAGATGAAATGGGAAATCAACGAACCAAGGGCATGGAGGAACAATGCCCAAGGTTCCAACAATTCCTGAAAATGTTGATTTCATCCAACTTGCAAATAGTGAGGTGCCCCTCACTACCAACTTGGCAAATACGAAGAACCGAAGAATGAAGGTTCAGTTAGGAGTAGTTCTAATGCAATGTTCTAGCAAGACCCGATTTACCCAATCCAGCAGCTATAGAAAGTATGCCCAAGTGGAAATGAGGGGAATAAGAGGAATGGATGGCAACAGTTACCTCCTGATTCCACAAAAGACCGATCCATTTGATACTGGACCAAAACATCCCAAATTTTCATAACTACTGGACTTTCCTCTTTCATTCTGGACATCAACAAGGAAAATCGTCTGCAACCAACTGACCCAAATCCAAACAACTTAGTGAAAATCTTTATCAAGGTTTTTCAACTGTGCATAAGATTTTGCATTTGTCATGGTGTCCATGACAATATAAGGCTTCTTTACTGAAAATGGCTACGGAGCTGCAAAGAAATAAATATCAACGAGAAGGGTGGAGGATTTTGATGACAATTTATTTGAATGAGGCCAAAACCCAGCCATACCATCTATACAACATAAAATCAATGTTGGAAATGCCCAGACTACAAGACAACTAGAGTGGAGCCATGTGAAGACAACGTCCATTACCTACCCTCCCCATCGTCTATGCCACTTCGACATTGAAGTCGAAGAAAATTGTTTCATGCAGAGGTGCTCCTATATGTTCCTCTAAAAGTAGATCTTGAAAATGTTTAAGAAAGGTACGCCGGGTTTGAAGATGAATAATTACAAGAATTCCAAGAAAGTTATTATTGGCCGAACCAATACTTAGAACACGAAAGTATAACAAGGGTATGTCATCAATAGCATAGATGATAGTGTTAACAAGAGTTTGCTCCTTAACAGTGGGAAGTCTATGCCGAGATTGGATCTTTTAACTCTCGATGATCAGAATTGTTGGAGGTATGCAGAAATCAATGTAATTCTGAATACAATCACAATAAACTAAAAAATGGTAGAGTGCAAGAACATAAATACTTCAGACATAAACATACTTAGAACCTGGGAGTAGAGTCCCAGATGAACTGACAAAGATAACAGACCAAAAGAAACCAAAACATGGAACGAAGTAGTTAAAGGCGTGTATCAGACAAAAGCAAACGTGGAGGTCCAAATCAAAACAAGGGACGAGAAAGGGAAGACACATAAAGGTAAGAAAGGGCAACTAACATAATTATTAGAGGAGTAAAATATTATGGCAAGAATGAAAATACCTTCAATCTTACAAGTGATTTTCTTAGAGACAAAATCCAATGGAAATGTCAAATATACCAAACACAGAGGGTTGGAAAGATGAGGGAAGGGAACATGAGGCCTATCAAAGTTCACATGACAAAAATAGAAGACAAACAACAAATTCTAAGCAAAAAGGGACTTTTGAAAGGTTCGCGCTTCTTTATAGAGGAGGATTTAACTCCAATGCAAGTCGAAGAGAAAAGAAAAGAATTGATCAAAGTAAGAGCAACAAGAGATGAAGGTAAAAGAGCATGGATATATAAAAAGTTGTCATTGCCAATTTCATGCCTCCAAACACATCAACAAAGCAAGGTAGCAGTAAAGGGAGACCACAAGAACATATAACTACAAGGAATACAACAAGACAAGTGTGGGTTGAGAGGCAACAAAGGCTCCATTATGAGTCTTCAACAACAAAATAAATAAAAAATACAACTTCCCCCTCGCCAAAAATGTTTAAAATTGGTATGTTGGAATTGTAGAGGATATCCTTGGATGAGGGGACAAGGATTAGGTCAGGTTGCAAAAGGAAGAGACGTGATATGCCTCACAGAAACTCATGAACATGATGGCTGCAAGACTCCTACTTTTGATGGCTATATGAAGTTCACGGTTTGGAACAATACAATGGGTAAGGGAAAAGGATATGGTGGCATAATGGTGTTAATAAGAGAGGTAGAGGGTAGAAATATCCAGTTGGAAAAAGAAGACACAAATAAGTAGTATATATGGTTCAAAATATCAGAAAATGGGAAACACATTAGAATTACAGCTTGTTACTTTGCACCACTGGGCTCAAAAATATACAAAAAAAATGGGTTAAATGGCAAGGATCCATATGCAGCTCTAAAAATGATCTTTGTGTATTCTCAACTTGGAGAATTTCTTCTTTTGGGTGATTTCAATGTTAGGACAGTGAATGAACAATCTAGCATTTTATGCAACAAGGAGGATCACAATCCCATATGACTCGCTGAGGAAGAAACTCATTCATGGAATAGATGCTCAGATGATTACAAGGACACCAATCATTTTGGCGAGGAGCTAATCACTATTTGCGGCAATTTGATCTTATTATTTGCAATGGTTTAAGTAGATGGAAAAAGTTATGGAAAAATTTACATGCAAAACCTACAATGGTGCAAATGTTGTTGACTATGTCATTTGTTCACAAAGCTTGATTGAAAAGATAACAAATGTTTTGGTCGATGAGCCCATGCATGATTTGAAATCAGAACCACAACTCAATTTGCATAGTGATATCTTGGGGATCACAAAATCAATATACAAAAAAGGCCATACTAGTCAACAATCTCCAACAAAGGGCAGAATTCTCATAACACAGGAAAATCGTGTTGTCTTCAAGGAAACTTTAGAACGTCTAATGCAGACAAAAAGAGTAGATTTACAGGACATCAAAAGTTATGAGCTGACAAAAATTATTCAAGAAGCACTTGGGAGTTGCAAGAGGTCCAAAAACAAGAGGAAAAAATCAAATGGTTTTCCAACAAATAAGTGGTTTGATGAGGAATGCAAAGTTGCAAGGAAAGCTCTTAAGGTTTAAGAGAAAGAGAAAACAAACATAAAGGTATACATGGCAAGATTATTAAGAGAAAGAAAGATGACTTCATGAGAAATAGGAGAGAAGAACTCATATATCTGGGGAAAAATACGCCGAAGTTATTTTGGAGAGAACTTCAACAAAGAAAGAAGCAAACAGTAAATAACATTATTGCAACTCAATGGCTAGAATATGCAAAACAATTATATGAACAAGAACAAGAGGTTAAGGCTCCACCTCTAATGCACACAACAAATTTATTCACGTTACAGGAGGTTAAAACAGGTATCAAAAAGTTAGGTGCATGTAAGGCCATGGATCTAGATGAGTTACAAGTAGAGTACCTAAAATGGGGATCAAATATTCTTGTTCCTCACATTTTGAATATATTCAACAACATCATTCAGTGTGGTTTCCCAAATGATTGGACTACTAGTATGGCGAGTACCTCTTTTTAAGAGTGGAGATGTTGACAACCCAACCAATTACAGGACCATCGTGATCAATCCCTTATTTGCAAAGTTAGTTGGTAGCATGGTTGAACACAAAATCAGCAATTGGGCAGAAGAAAATGAGAAGAGAGTAAAAGGGCAATCTAGTTTCAAACCTAAGCACTTCACTTTAGATCATGGTATTACTCTAAGAAATATCATTGAAAAAACGTGGGAGGAAAAGAAAGAAGTCTTTTGTTGTTTTGTTGACTTCAGGAAAGCTTTTGACATGGTCCCTAGGGATAAGTTATGGTGCAGAATGCAAGAGCTTGGTATACCAGTGCAACTTAGAGTAGCGGTTCATAGACTTTATGAAAAGGTGTGTATTAAAATCAAAACTCAAACAGGCATATTTCAGGGAGCTTTAGGAGTGACATTGGTGTTAAGCAAGGATGTCCTTTATCACCCACACTCTTTGGTTTATATATAGACCAACTTGAAGAATTGTTAAATATGGAGGGTGGCGATGGTATCTGGTTGGGTGAGTATGTTATAAGGCTTCTTCTATATGTTGATGACCTTATATTGATTGCTACGTCTCAAGGATTGCAAAAACATTTGCTCACACTTGAATTTTTTTGTAAAATAGTGGGTATGCAAATTAATATCAATTTATGATCTTTAGCAATAGAAGGAAAAATAAATCAACAACAATTTTTCTTTGAGGGTAGTATTGTAGAAGAAGTAACCAACTACAAATACTTGGGGATTGACTTCAACAACAAACTTACTTGAGAGACTTGCAAAAAAAAGAGAACGACATGAGGTTGGTAAGCCCTTTATGCTTTACAAAACAAATATAGAGAAGCGGAGTTATGGGATTGGAAAACTACTCAGACCCTTTTGAATTATTAGTTACTCCTGTTGTACTTTATGGGTGTGAAATATGGGCCATCAACATACCATTATCAAAATGGAAACAAATTGAGAGAATTCAAAAACATATGATCACAAGCAAGTTCAAGTTGAAAGTTTTTGTCCCTTATGAGATTATTTTAGCTGAAACAGGTGCAGTTCCAATCAAAGCCATTGCTATGATTCGACTTCTAAGATACCTCAACAAAATTGAACAGATGACAACAAACAGGTGGCCCAACATAGTCTTCAAAGAGCCATTATATAGGAGAAAAAGGTCATGGGTGAATCAAAATATCAAGTGGATGAAAAGATGAAATATTGAATGGAATGCATGGCCCAAAGACAATAAAGAAATAAAAACATTTGTAGTATATGAGGTCGACAAAGTTATGTGGGATAAAAGAGGAAGAAAAAAGAGATACTACCTCAAAGAATTTAACTACACTTGTGATCATCAACAAAAGGCCTACATAGGGGCCCTCATCCCTTAGAGAGCTAAGATTCTCATAGCTCAACTAAGGACTAACTCCCATCGGCTTAGATGCGAAAACAAGGTAGATGGAAAAGGCCTAAAGAAAAATGGGAAGAAAGACTCTGTCTTTTGTTCAGATGGGGCAATGGAATCAGAAAAAACACTTTATTATAGAATGCAATGCTTATAATGACATTCGTTCAAGATATGCAATCAATTTCACAACATTGTCATTACAAGATTTTGTTCACTGAGGAGTTGATAGCTAAAATGGGGGACTTCATCATCAAGATTAACAAAAGAAGATCAACTACTACATGTTCTTAAACATGGTTATTATTATAGTTGTTTGTTTGGGCAATCAAGATTTCTAGAACTTTGTAATATTCAACCAAAATGAAGAAATGCATGATTGTATATGATATTGCACAAAATGCCTACGAACTATTTCGTAATTACATTTTTTAAATTTTTGTTGTGCATGTAGCAAAGTAATTGTTTTTTATTCAACTTCTCTAGAGCAACATATATGATTAGAAGATCACTTGTTGAGTGCCTAAATACTGAAAAGAGTAAAACCATGTACAAAACATAAATTATAATTCTCAATAGCGGGTAAGTGTAATAAATTTTTATAGAATGAAGCCCATATTAATTTATAAAACTAAGCATTTGGATTTCTGAGGTTTTTTTTTTAAAGCATCAACCCACATGGAGAATACATAGAAATGTCATGAAAATGAGAAGATAAAGTCTCAAGGTGGGTCTTGTCTTCTTACCAAATTTAAGAAAATGGCGTACACTTTCAATTACTTTAAGGAAAAGTTCAAAGTTACTTGTATTGCTACCTCTATTTCAATATTACGAAGTGAAACCAAAAATATGGTATTTTATAATATGAAAAACCAAATATCAATGGGATCACTTTATACTTACAAAAATGGAAATATGGTTGAAAGCAAAACCATTGCGTTTTAACGCAAATGGTATATTGCACCCCAAAACAATACACACATTCATTGACACGTTAATTTTATCTTTTTTGTGTGATAACAAATAGTTTGAAAAGAATGAAATTGTTTACCTCATGTAAAAAAGGATGCAAAATGTATCGCCATAAGAGAATTAGGAGTAAAGCATTGCAAAGTAAGCAATGCATACACTCTTTTATTATGTGTTTTGTAATAGCAATAAATACATTAGTATAAACATGTAAATGATGTTACCAATTTAACCGTACATTTTGACGTGTATGACTCTTTTTGAAGGGAACTACAATGGTGGACTGAATATGGTTTTTAATTGTATTTATTTTATTTACGTGGTAAATGTGGGTATCCTTCTATGTTCCTTATTTACAAAGAGGGTACTATTGTAAATATGTACATCATGTTATAAGGGTAAGTTATTCCCTGCCTACATATATTATAGTGGTATTTTCTTGCCTTGCTTTCAAGGTTTTCAATAAGTTGCTAACATTTCTACAATCTATTTAGAAGAAGGGCATTGTTGTGAATATGTAAATCATGTTATAAGGTTATGCATTGTGTTTTTATTGCTTCACCCTAAAGATTCCAATAAAGTTATTATCATGTTTTTATGGTTTCCTTCTTGTTGGCTTTCAGTTGCATTGTGTATAGTCCATGAGATTTGTGCCTTACCATTATGGATAGTTGTTGAAATGGAAAGGACAAATTTAAACACGTGGAAGAGGACATTTGTGGTAATGTGTCATACGTCATCAGTACTTGAGTTGAGGTGTTTATGAGCATCTCCAAATACACCTAGCAAAGCTTTGGATGTGTCATCAAAATTCGTTTCCCATATAGTGCTAGTGACATCTTTGACATCATGTGTAAAGCGTATTTATATTCACATAAGCCTGAATCTAATTTGGATTTTATGCAATGCCAAAAACATTCTATATTCATAATCATTTTTTACAGCATAATCATTTATATAGGGGGTTATAGAATATCCTTCTATCTGGTCATAGTAAAGGGCATATTGAACAAACAAATATTAACCCCAAGGATACATTTGTATTAGTTAAACAGTAAAGGCCTATATGTCTACAATAGGTTGTTTGATCGCTACTTCTATACCTAATATAATTGAAACATCTATCATTCATGTTGCAGCTATCCAAAAACCTAAGACCTCTGTTTCCTGAATTGGGGTTTCTAGAAAGAGGTGTGTGTTAACTCCATTTTGTAAGTTTGTACGCTTGAATGTGGTGATATTGCACTTTTTAATAACTACTATTAGCATATATATATATATATAGTAGCATATTTGTGTCAGTGTAGTCATGTTCGAGTTGTAACATTTTGGTGGCCTCATCACATAAGCTCCCCATAAGGTTATGGCTATGGTATATCTTTTGTGGTCTTGCATGGAAATCGTGCACCGTTGAGTGCAACTTTTATCTTTACGGATAATGGAAAAAATAGCATATATAGATGTGACCAAACCAATCACATCCAGTATAGAACCAAGAAGTATGTTCTGAATTGTGGTTATATTGATGAAATGGAAATGGTAGAGAGCTTTTTGTTATAGGTTTTATACACAGTAGAAGAATAAAATCCATGTTGATGTGTTTTTTGTCTTCATTTCTTGTTTGATGTTTTTTATCTCTGTCTTTTTTGCTACTATCAGCCATATTTGCGAATATGCATCAACAATGTCATACAACAAAGCTAGATAACATAGAGTGCAATAATAAGTCCACCTAAATGATTGATATAAACATGGATCTTGAAAAGGTAAATGAAAATACATTACATGCTTGTAAATAAACTTATTACGTTCGGGAAACACATACATAACAGTTGTTACATTGTTAATGGGCAATCTTATAAGTCGGTTACCAATGAAAACTTACACTATAAGAAGTGAAATAATTTAATCACAATCTGATTAATATATGAAATTTAGTCAAAATAATCTCGTGACCTAGGCCGATTACGATAGTCAATTTGGTCATAAATGACCCACGTAGCCTAACTATATTGAAGTGATGACTGATTACATGGTCACAATATAGTGTTATAGACTAAATATGAGGTGGCATGTTTTTAATATCTACCATTTAAAGTGTTGCAAAGTTTATATTTTTGTGCACCATTGTCTAACTTGTGTCAAGTATGAGATGAAGTTTCAATCCATTATCTTTTTTGTAAAAAATTTTACTAGAAGGTGGATCAAATAAATAAACTTTCTCTCCTTATATTAATTTGCCACTACGTGCACTAGGATTAGTATTCTTGGTCATTTTGAAATTAGTAACATGCCTAATAAATGATGTGTAAATAAGTTATGGCATATGATATTATTAGTGTGAGTCACTGCAGATTATTTCTATCAAATATAAAAATTGAGGGGTGAAATGGTTGAGCTTGTTTGTTTTGCCGCATGTCACCATTCACCAACATCATGATGGTCTACCAGTTGCACATACTCGTTAGTTGTCAGTTGCCTCCCATTTTGGAATTCTCTCTAGTAACCTTGTCAAAGGTGTTGCAGTTGGGAATGTCTTGATATATGTGTGTAAAATTTGAGCTACTTCAATTGCTTGATAGATGCAATTGACTCTTTTAAATGACAAGTGGAAAAGTGGCTTTGACAACTGTTGGCTTTGTTATGAGCCATGATATGTGTTTTCCTTATTTCGACATTATCAAAACACCTTCAATAATCAATGCAACAAGACAATGGTAAGAAATAATAGGTAGAGGTGTTGATGGGGGAAGCCTAAATAAGTTATTTTCCTAAAAAGGCTCGATGGAATTGAGTGACGACCATATTGGTTTGCTAGATTTAAACATTCAATTTTTTTGCTAAAATCTATAAGCCAATTTAAATTTTTGAGATACGTTGACATGTGTGGCTTTGAACTTGCTAATCTTCTCATAATGCCTCGGTGTAGACATAAAATCATGCACTTGGGCACATTTATAGGTCCTAAGAACATACTTACATTCATATGATTCCTAAGTGATAAAACTAGTAATTGATTGTTGTCTTTGGCCTCTTCGATTTGTTTCTTGTCTTCTTTCTAGTCTTTTACACCCTACAACCCAGTCAGTACTTCACTTTCTTATATTTTATGGCTTCAAACACCATCTCCTAGACAGGACACCAATGCCTGGGTGCCCTCATCCTTCTAGGCACCCCTGACCCTTTTCTATCTTACTCACTTATTTTCGGTCTCTTTTATCTTTTGGGAATCTTACTTTCTTATAGGTCAGCCTTCCAGTTGTCAATTACAAAATTCAATCAAGGGAGTCATATAAATACAAAGCTATGTGACCAAACTAAAGGACCAAGATCTAAACATATATTATCATCACCTAAGGTTGTACCCAAAGGTATCTAAGAGCATTAAAGGCATTCATCCAGCTTTCAGTCAAGGAACAAGTGATTGCATTTTCTACATACATGCATAGGAAGGGAAGTTCATTTTTCCATCCACACATCTATTTACATTGGTACATCTAGTTATCACTCGTTATCAAGTGCATTTGCATAAGGGCTTATTAGGGCACGATTCTATCACACATGCTCAAGAACTACATGGAGTTTAAGATGTAGTGCAGTGGTCGGTCGTAAGTTTTGTTGAGAAGACATAGTGTTGTCCTAAGGAGAAGACATACATAGGATTCGCACGTGGGAACAAGGCATATTTGAAGGCGTGGAAAGATAGGAAAGGAAACACACATAAAAAAAGTTTGATTCAGGACTTAGCCATTTTCATGGATATATGTTTTTTTAAAGATAGTGTGCGGGGCACACATTGGGATGGAGACTTGTGCAAGACAAAAATGCTATTTTAGGAATGAGTGATTGATAAGCACCATGCATGACTTTAAGATAATAATAGGATAACTTCTTCCAGTTAACTATAGTATGTCTATTATTAGCGCACTTGCATGTGTGCATGTTAATATAAAAGCGCATGGCTATTATCAACATGCGACCTATTTTGGGAAGTGCATGGGTGGTGAAGGGAAAGTCCCCACCCATATAAATACGTAGTGAACTGTGTAGTTTAAAAAGAGTAAATTATTGTAAAGTTATGCTGCTAGATATGATGCGCGCATGACTTATGGTGATACTATTTAATGTAAAAATATTTTCTGTTTTATTGTGCTTAATATAATGGAGTATATTGGTTGGATAATGGTGTTAAACATGACTATAACTAGTTCTTGTATGGTTGATTTCATTATAGTCATTGTTTAATTCATGATTCTCTAAGATCTAGATCCGGAATATGCTCTGTGGAATGTTTATGGTTATTTATGGTTCTAAATGCATGCTTTATCTTCATCACACTAACATCCTGCACAAGCAAATCTAAAGGGGGTCATGGTACCTTTGCGCACTTCAGGTGAGTGCTCAGCTCAAGCCGAGTGATGTGCCAACGCGCCTGGGTTTTATATAGTGAATTCTAGGTTGCATCATTGGTTCTAATTCCAAGAGCTATTTTTCAACTATTTTCAGGATGGTTCATGATGAAGATGTATTGGTTGACATTAACAAGTGTTGAGGAGTGGATAAAAGATCTGGAAGAAGAGTACACTTGGAGTTTTTGAAGTTTGACGCACGCACGTGGGTGGAACAACATTTGTATGAGAGCTTCTTTGCTATCTTTCTGATAGAACTGTACGAGTGGCTGAATGATTATGCGTCTAAAAGGAATTGGAGGTATCGTACACTTGTCTAGACACATGAAGAATTTTAAGCCCTCTATGATGCTAATCTGATTTAGACGTGCGTTGTGGACACTTGGTTTCGTGGTGTTCTGAATAGCTATATTTTAGAGTACTCAATTTCCACTTATTCTTGCCTAGAGGTTGCTAAGTTCCATTTTTTACGTTATCAAAGGGGAACTCATTTGCAAGGCATTCCACCAGCAATCAAAATCTTGATAGTAACCTTGAAATTGGAAGTGAAGTTGATGACTAGCTAAACCCCACCATGTGTGGGGGCAGGAGAAGGTTTGGTGAAGGATGATGGACCTCGCGATAGAAAGACAATGAGAAGAAAGGTGGTTTAAGTATAATGAGGCATGCGAGAGGGAGATAGGGAAGCAAAGTGATATTACAGAGCGAATGGCATTGAGGAGAGAGATGACTTGTGAAGGATTTGGAGCTCACGCAGAATGCGTGGAGCCAAAGAATCTAGCACTCCCCCATTTGAGAAAGCATTATAGGGAACCCTCCTCAGCCTCATATGGGAGTGTGTCAGCAGAGACGAAATGGGCCACAGGCACGTATTTGAATCTACATGGCAACCTGGCCCTTGCGCTTCGTTTTCCAGTATCTAGTACAACCAGTAGTTAACAAGCTAGTTTGGGGAGTAGTAGAAAAGGAGTTAATCAAGTAGAGAGTGCATCTATGGCTAGACAAACGTCTTCTTTATTATTTGGAGGTACCTTTTTAGGTGCATCGTCAACACATAACTCAAGCGTGAAAAATTTTGGACTCACTTCTGGGAGTAGTACTACTTCACAGACTATAGGAGTTTAATTTAGTACTACTGTTGGGACACATGGTAGTACATCATTGGTCCACTTCCGGATACAGGAGGAGGATCAGAGGGCATAGGTGGCTCTATTTCTGGTGGATCTGGTGGTTCTGGAGGTAGAGGTAACACAGGAGATTCTAGATCAGGTGGGTAGGGTCCTCATCAACCCCAAAATATTTACATGGAGGTCTCTCTATCTTCCAGAGTATAGGGGCATAGAATATGCTACTGAACACGTGCACATGTGTGAGATACTGTGGCGCACAAAATAGATTAAGACTTCTGAGCGCAAGGCAAGTCAGTTTGCAACTACATTGCAAGGATGCACACACAGTCGGTACATAATGTTTGACCTTGATCAGACTTGCGTAGATTATGCAACATTAAAGGATGTTTTCCTCAAGGACTTTCATATCCCTGAGTTCGAGCATAAGAGTATAAATGCACTCAAGGATATTAAGCAAGGCACTACTGAGAGTGTTCAGGAATATGATACATGTTTCAAGATACTGTTGTCAAATTTTTCATATGATATTCACGCAAGCCAGTATATACAGTGGTTTGTTGGGGTTTGATTACACCTTTTAGAAGGGCACTATCACATAAGACATACACAAACGTGTGAATCACTTTAAGCTGCTTTGCACACTGAGGCAGTTAGAAGTATAGATACTAGAGTAAGCCCATTCCTGGAGGTAAAAATTACAATTATGAAAAAGTAGTTGGAGAAACTATCAGAAAATTCAACACACGAGACATGCATTGGGGTTTAGTGTACATATTATGAAGTAGAAGGGCGCACCAAAGATAGTTGTCCTCATAGATCAGTGTGTTCAGTGTTGCTAGACTGTGAGATATGTCATTTGGACCACGATGAAACCCGTTTCCCATTATTACAACGCGTGATAAGAAAGAATGTATCTTGCTAATGTAAGATTTGTCAGACCACGACTCATGATGCAGAAGACTACCAGTTGATTGGTTAGATCCAAGATGTCATAGATATTAGTGTGTGACAAACAGGAGTAATAGATAACTCTAAAAGTAAAAGTGAGCACCATGATAGTGATCACAACCCAGGGTAATATAATCGAAACGAAGGGTGCTTTGAAGGAAATCGTAGTAGAGGTCAAGGATATTGTGGTGGATTCAGGGGCCAAGGCTGTGGTGGTGGAAGAGGCGAGTTCTCTCATGGAACATGTTTTACATGTGGATCTCCTGACCACTACAAGCACGAATGTCTTCAGAATGTTACTTGTTATTTTTGTGGGAAGAATCACAACTGTGAGGAATGCCCAGACTTATATGAGCATCTTAGCAAGCAACATAAACAAGAGAACAAGGGCACATGGATGGTTAGAATACAACACGCTACGAAGAATCAGTGGATGCCAAAGTTGGCACCAGAACCTGAAGTATTACATGTGAAGATTACTACACGTGTTGAAGCTATGTGTGCCAGGGAAGTGTTACAACAAAAGCCTACCATTACTAAGGAGGAAGTTTTACATGTAAGGTACCTATATCCTACACATCAGAAGGAGGTTTATCAAGATACCATGGAGGTACTCAAAAATCTTCAGGGTGAAATACAATGTTTAAAGGAATAGTCATGGAAGTTAGAACAAAATAAGGCAGCAGAGACAATCCAATCGGATATTGATGACTTAAAATAGATATGCAAGATGCTACGCTAGGAGAACATCATTCTATTACTAGGGAATTGGCTAAAGGGAAACACTCTATGCGCAAGTATTGAGACTGGATGACAGATCTTGCATGCTAATATTTTCCCTCATAGCTTGGATTATGACAAGGAGATCACCTTGAATGTTGTTGTGGATGGATGAATCTTGAGTAATATATTGATTGATACATGCATGGAAGTGAATGTGCTTACTTTATATGCATGGGTACATATGGGCAGAACTATGTTACAACCATCCTCTAATGTACTGTTTATGGCCAATCGAACTAAGGCCACACCAATCAGAGTTTTAAAATATGCATCCATTACTATACAAGGGGCCAAGATCACTAGGGACTTTGAGGTCTTAGCACTTGCAGAAGTAGACAGTTTCCCAGATCTACTTGGGTGCCCTTGGTGTTATGCAAATAATGTTGATCTGCGGTTCAACAAGGGGTATATAAGTTTTGAGAACAAAGAATAAAGAGTTATTATTCCTTTAACAGATGGGAAATCTGTACCTTATGTTGAACCTTTGAGTGAGGAAGACCTGAACAAAATATATGTACGCATCATTCGGGACCCAGAAGTACTTGAGACATCTAAGGAAGGAATCCTCCAGTGGGAAGATGCATAGTCTATTAGTGATACTACTAGTATTGCTTGTGATAATTGGGTGTATGACACTTATGAGATGGTTGGGCGCGAAGTAAGAAGTGCATTTGCACGAAGAAGCAAATATCATTGTATTAGGAGGATAGGTAACTTTGTACCTCGGTACACTGGAGAAGGAGACCCTACGATATTCTTGCGTGCCATGGAGGAGAAGTGGATGAATCAAGTTGAAAGAAGAAATATGTTAGTATATACCTTGTGCGAGACGACAGTGCACTAGTGGATGGTTCACAGGGATAATCTCTTGGAATGGAATGAAGTCAGAATTTCTCTAACCATTCGGTTCTTTAGGAGAAATGCACCTACTACAATATGCATGTATCATGGTAATCAACCTATTCATCACCACGTTCAATAGTGTGAGAGACTCTGGACAAAGTGGTAGGAAGCTTTACCACCTTCACTTTGGGTGCACAAACTTTATTCCACTTTTCAAGGTTGCACACATGCTTGGTATGTTAATGCAGAACTGCATAGGGAGACTAGAAATTGGCAAGACTTAATTGCAGACATGACCCAGACTTTTGAGTACTTCTCCTCTAAAGCTCTGATAAGAGAGGCATTACGGGTTATGGAGTGGTTGACCATGGGAGATAGTGCCAAGGCTGAAGAACTCATTCAAGATTTATTTGACGAGGAAGAACAAGGATCATGTTTTGATAAAGGAGATGATAGAGATGCCAAACTATTTACGCATGCTTTCCTTGAGAAGGAGATAGGAAAGATGGTCTACATAGTAGATGACGAAAAATTAGAAAATTTGGACATGGCCCATTCAACAGGTACACAGGAAGTGTTATACAATGCGGATAAGAATGTGCGCGCCTATCATGAACCTATGAAGACCAAGAAAGTGAACATTTTCATTAATGCTAAACATAAGGAGGCAATAATCAGGGATTACTGGTATGATTCTAAAGTGGCAAAGATAGTTGAGTTACTATAATGTTTTCAGGATTTATTCCCTAGGGGCTATCATGAATTAAAAGGAGTGCATGAGTCATTAGGAGAGATGAAGATTAAGCTAAAGGAAGGAGTGTGCCCGGTCAGGAAGAGACCTTACAGGATGAACCTGAACCTACACATAAAAGTTAAAGAAGAAATTGAACAAATGTTGAACTCTGACATCATTAATCCCTTGGACAAATCAAAGTAGGTTAGCCCAATGGTAATTAGTATAAAGAAAGATGGTCATATTAGGATTTGTGTAGACTACATAGAGCTGAATTCTGCATGTATGATTGACCCTTTTCCTACGCCTTTCACTGAGGAAATATTAGAAGGCGTTGCAGTGCGTGAAGTTTACTCTTTTATAGATGGATTCTCTAGGTATCATCAAGTTAGAATTACATAGTAGGATCAAGAGAAGATGACTTTCACCACTGAATGGGGAAGTTTTGCATATACGGTGGTGCCCTTTGGTTTGAAAAACATGCATGCTATATTTTTGCGCATAGTTGTTCAAGCATTCCAGGATTTTATTCACAAATTCTTATAGGTTTACTTGGATGATTAGATGGTATATGGGCTTGTTAAGGATCATTGTGATAATTTGCGCTTAATTTTTGAGAGATGCAGACAGTTAAGCATATCCTTAAACATCAAGAAGTGCATATTTTCTACACCTTTTGGAACTTTTTTAGGGTACATCATCTGTAAGGAAGGTTTGTTAGTCAATCTAGCTAAAGTTGTAGTTATTGAAGGCTTGGAGGAGCCTACTAGTCAAAGTGAGGTGCGCGGATTCTTGGGCCACATAGGGTATTATAGAAAATTTATCAAAGGGTATGAAAAGATTTCCACGCCCTTGGAAGAGTTATTAAAAGGAAAAGGGACATTTTATTGGGGAGAACCATAGCAGCGTGCATTTGAGACATTGAAGGAGTGACTTACTGCAACGCCTATTCTACGTTTCTTCTCATGGAGCCAACTATTTCACATACATGTGGAAGCCTCTGTCACGACCATTGGCGTAATGTTAGCTCAGCCAGGAGAAGGTATTGTTACTTGCTCAAACATGCACCCACGTCTCAGATCTTGAAAGGGCTAAGGTGTCTGAGACCATGATGGAACTGCCCCCAAGTTGTGGGACCTTGCATGCTTGGGACAGATCTTCAGAGAAGGATGGTTCCTCTACCTACCTCTAACACTACTGCTACTCCTAATGCTGAATGCAAATCCTAGACTGAACATGCCAAGGGACCAGGGATAAAAGGATGTGTAGAAAGGGGAAATCCTAAGCTAAGGAAGGCGATAACACCAAAAGGAAAGGGTCGATCTCTCTCCATGAGCGGTGAAGGAAATAGAGAGGGCGTATGGCGTGCGACACAGATCAACACACGGACTCTGCCTTCTAGCGCATGTAACACATAAACATGGGGAATGCAAGCACAGGAGTACGCACAACATGCCAGAAAATGCAAATAGAGAGGCGAGATGTAATGAAAACGAGAGAGGAGAGACAAGAGTTCCACAAAATACAATTTTATTGCTTAAGGGAAGCATAGTCATTTACATTCACGACATGAGGTGAGAATACATTGCAGAGACCATGCCAAGGTCTGAGACCCATGGGAAGTCGACCACCATTTTGGCATAGTGCCACTACAACAGAGAGGGATCATTTTACAAATCAGAACTATGTTATTTATAGAAGAAGAAGGAGAGAAGAGAAGGAAAAATGGAGGGAAACTCGGATTCAAATCTTCAACAACCAACAACCAGTGATAAATGCCTATAAATCCACCTAAAAGGCTATCAGATGTACTTCCCCATGTCTTTTTGGCATGTGGAAGAAGAAAGAAGGCAATATATGATGAAATATGGTAGGTGAGGTTGATTGGATGTGCATTGATGAGATGAGAGATGTTTCCCTATTTTTTCCTAACAAATCCTGCCTAAATTTGAATTTGAATAGTCCAACGTGTAGCTTGTGTCAATGGTTCTTTGACAAGTCTAGGCACGTGCTGATCTGAGCTCTGTAGCAAAAGATACGGCTGTCAGAAGATGTTAGAGTCATCAGTGCACGGAAAACACGTGGCACGTGTAGGTTGGCTGAAATGATGGCCAACTGTTCATTTATTTTGTCTTTTCTACCACGTGTCATGCACTGGTTGGTTGTTTAGATTCAACACCCTGTTGGCGTGCTTTGATTGGTCACATGCGGTACACTCAAGTCTGATAGAAGATGACTTGGCACATAAGGGTGCATAGGAGAAGGCGCAAGGGCGCGCACAGAAGAAAGAGGCACGGGAGGAAATCAGAAAGAGGTGAATGAAAGCACACATGACGCGCAGGAGCAAGAGGCAAGTGCACAAAAGTGAAACAAAGGGGAGGCACAGAGGGGTGCATGTGATGCATGCGGGGAGACGAGGCAAATTGGTGAGTAGAGAACGTATGGTTAAGGGTAACTATTACAAAGTAATGGGTGCGGTGCGTGAAGGGCTAAGGACTTAGCTAATAGAAGTAAGTCTGAGGCGTGGAGGAAGGGAAAAATGGAAGGAGATAGAAGAATGCAAAGGGGAGCAGGAAGGCATGCAAGTGCATGCAGAGGAACTATAAATATGTCAAGGTGTCAAAAGAACAATCTTGAGTGCGCATAACCTGAAATGTGAAACACCAGAGTCAGGATGAAAATATAAGTAATCCAGATAACTAGGAGAGTTATTTGGATAATAGTTTTGGTGAATTTCAGGGGCCATCTACCTACTAGATGAAGAGACCAGTAGCCTTATGTTGTCCACTCAAAATTCCCCTGCTCTTAAGAAAGTGAAAATTTCAAAATTTTGAGTTTTAAGTATCTTCTCTGTTGTACTCAATGTTAAAAGTCAAGAAATTGAGAAAATCTGTGTTTTTGGGTCATTTTGTGTGTTTTTCAGGCCTGTCGGACATTTTTGTCCCGCGTGTCCCAAGTTCAAACGGGCGCTCTGTTCCCCGATCGGCTGGTTTCCCCGAAGTTTGTCTTTTTCGGGCCCGTCAGAACTTCTTGTTCCAAATGTCCCAAGTTCAATTTGGCAAGTTGTTCCATTTTCAGCCGAATCACCCGAACCGCGTACTTCGCGCTTTCACGTCCCAAATGTCCCATGTTCGCCCGGACCTGTTGTCACATTTTTGTCCGATCCGGCCGAGTCGCGTGTTTCACGCACTTTTGTCCCGCATGTCCCAAAAGGCATTTGTGCGTCTTTTCCCCGCTTCGCCCGAATCGGCCAAGCCGCATGTTTCGCACATTCACGTCTCACATGTCCTAAATGAACCAAGTGCCATTCGTGCTTATTTTTCCCGCTCTACTCGAATATCTTGCTTATTCAAATTGGTTGGTATGTATTAAATGCACATTCATTATCTTTCTCTCTCCTAATCGGCTATATAAAGAGCAAACCCCCTATGCATTTTTCACACTGCTTCCATGCTATCCTTTGCTCGAACCCTTGCAATCTAAAATCCTGTGCGTGTATCCCTTCCCTCTGTAATTCCTTCCCGAGTCTAGTTTGCGGCTCTGCCCTCCGAATTACTATCAATATGAAGATCAAAGTCTTGGAGGAGGCTTTGGGAGAGCTGAAGAATAGCTGGCAGAAGGGTGATGCTTTCAAGACACTGGTTGTATCTGCTTTCAAAGACATACACTGTCATCTTCAAGATGAAACTTTTGGTGTGCCTCTTTCCCTGCAAGAAATCAAAGCTCAATTCAGAGCTTTTGTCAAAGATAATCTATTCAAGGAAAGCTCCATTTCCAAAGAAAAAATGAAGGAGATATGCTCTCTTCAATCTACCATTGAAGAAGCAATAAAGACTATCATACTCATGTCGAGTTTGATAAGGAAATGGAGAAGTGCCTTGGATTTTGGTCTCAATCTATAGCCAACACGTCAGTCCCTCGTGGCAGAGATATAGCCGAGGCATTGAAGAGATTCAGGCAGCAAATTTTGAAGTCAGTGGGTACCTCCCATTCATAACCACCTGTCTTCTTCTCCTTATTCTTCTCTTCTTTTCTAATTCTTTTTCTCAGATTCATTGTAATAAGTTGAGATATTGCGATTGGCAATCCTTAACTAATCTTTAGTTAAAAGAAGTAGTTACAAAGAGTAACTGATTTGTAAGCTATATAATGGCCTCTCCACGCCATTTTGAAAGGAGGAAGAACTTGGCTTATTTTCTGAAAGTGTAAATAGATCATAAAGAAATCAATATAGAAGGGCTTTTCATTCTTTGTCTATCTGATCTCTTTTGTCCCCAACTTTTCATTTAATTTTGTGAAGATCATTTGTCTGTGTTATGTTAAGAAACTTTGTGTTCTAGCAGATGTTATTTACATAACTTTGTGTCTTTAAATTCCATCTTATTTATATGATACAAATGATCTTGTTTCAATTCACTGTAACTTCGCATACATAAAGAATTACTCTATTATCTATAATTCTGAGTGTTGCCTTTCTGCTCATTCTCGTACTTTCATTCCTCAGTCCTTTTGTAATTGATGATCTTTATAGAAAACACTTTCGTAATATCCAAGTTCAACCAGAAAATCATGTTTTGTATATTTGTAAATAGGTTCATTTCTGAATAAGGGAACCTCTCCCATTAAAGAGGAGGGACTTCTTGTCCCTTGACTGTTGCTCTTCGTAAAGTCCTATTTGACGACCAACACCTTAGAAGTCCATTTGGGCATGGAGTTAGGCGTTAATCTTGAAGATCTGATCTGCAACTTTGAAAAACATTCTTGAAGTCACTTGAAGATTTGTTTGAACTCTGAACTAAATTGTTGCTCTCATATGAAGATATTCTGAATTAGATTGTTAAGAGTGAAACCTATGCATTGACCATTGGAATTTCCTCTTCCAAAATTGAACTGTCATCCCAAGAAGCAACAAAAGGGGCATGTGGGCGCGAAACAAAGGAAAAGGTACATCGAGGGAGCATGCCGAAAGAGAAGCACAACACTGTACAAAAAGTTGAAAATCATACATGTCCCAACTGGAACATGCAGAGTGTGTGCAAGCACTTGTGTTACTGAAAGCAAACCTAAACTAACCTAAACTAACCAGAGGCAAGGGGTAACTCAAGTTAAACCTACAATACGGTAAGGAGAAGTAGCTTCCCTTCCTCACAAATTATGACCATGTAGTTGATTTGGCACTGAACATGGTCAGAAATAAGAGTGAATAACCACCTTGCAGATGGCATTTCACCCTTCTCAAAGTATCAACAAACAAAATATACACCTCCTGGATTTGTTCTGCGCTTGGATTTGGGAGGCGCTGCTGTTGACCTTTGACGCACTGAAGCTCTACCTCATGCTCTGAAATGAGCACGACTGGTGGTAACTCTATTTTTGGCTCTAGGCTAGCCATATATCTGATTGGGCATGGTTTGATCCTTGTGGTTTTCCCATTACTTTGAAGCTTAATCCCATAAAAGGGATTTTCTTGTAGACTTTCCTCCTGAAGGGGAGCGCTTGCAGGCTGGGGTGTGTAAATCTAGGGTGCACATGGTTCTGCCTCTACAAGTAACTCGGTCTCCTCCAGAACTATGCCCTCTAGAGCTAACTGATTCTCCTTTGGAACAAGCACAAGTATGATTTCCTCTTCCCAGTTAGAGTCGCATGACTCACACCATTCTTCAACTATCCTGCAGTCGTCAAACATGATGACATTGGTTGGGAGAAGCGCATTGGTAGGGGGCTGTTCTTTATGGTACAACTAGACAATGAGGGGACTCAGAATAAAATGGAAGGATGGGTGTAGAAGGGATGGAAGGTGTATGCACAAGAGGAGCAATAGGCATGCACAGGAAGGAATGGGAATGGAAGAGAAATGAAGGTGAGATGAAAGTGAGGGAGAAGGGATGGAATTCTCAATGGGGGCAGGGCGTAAGAAGTTAGGAACATGCACAGTGGGCTGAGATGATGTAAGTTAGCACGGAGGAGTGGGAGGACTGTAAGATGGTAGTGCAGGGTTGCCCCATTGATAAGGTTGTCGCGCGCTAAATTTTTGAGCCTCCATTTCTTCTGCCCACTCTGTAATCTGGGGCAACATCTTCATGATGAAGTACAGCTTCTGCTGGGCACTAAACCAGCTTGGTACAAGGTCGACCCATGGACAAGGGACCTTGTATCCAACTTTAGCTACCTTTATAGAGTACTTGACTTTGAGTTGCATCATGTCCATCTTTGTCTCTTGCACCTGCCTCTCAAAATCAGCTTTGGCCAAAGAGTTGCCACCATCACCTACATAAACCTATTCTTCATAAACATTTGTGTTAGAAAAAATTGGGTTGTATGCACTTTCGGGATAATTGGGCTTATAAAACTAATTTGGAGGAGGATTTTGAAACTGTGGGGATGGACGGAAATAGTTCTACTATGCAAATGAGAATTCCATGGTGGGAAATAAGTCATGATTGCACACTTCAAAAGAGGAATGTGGAATGGTGAAAAAGTTGAAAATGAATGGAGGAAATGAGGGGAGACTAGTCTGCACATGAGATAATGGGTGCGTTGAATCAGTGGAGTCACCAGATGTATTGAAAAATGCCTCCAAAGGCTGGATCTCTACAATAACACATCGAACTTGCTAAGATAAAGATGTAAAGCTCTTCACTCTAGTCCCAACAGGCGTGCTAGAAACTATTGGTTGCTCAAATGTGCACCCGCGTCTCAGATCTCTTAAAGGCCAAGGTGTTCAAGACCATAACAGAACCACCCCCAAGTTGTGGGACCTTGCGCGCTTGGGACAGATCTCTAGAGAAGGTTGTTTCTTCTACCTACCTCTAACACTACTGCTACTCCTAATGCCAAATGAAAATCCTAGACTAAACATGCCAAGGGACCAGAGATAGAAGGATGTGTAGAAAGGGGAAATCCTAAGCTAAGGAAGGTGATAGCGCCAGAAGGAAAGGGTCAATCTCTCTCCATGAGCGGTGAAGGAAATAGAGAGGGTGCGGGAGAAGAGGGCGGATGGTGCATGCCATAGATCAACACACGGGATTTTCCTTCCAGCACGCGTAAAACATGAACATGGGGAATGCAAGCACAGGAGTACGCACAACATGCCAGAAAACACAAACAGAGGTGAGATGTAATGAAAATGAGAGAGGGAAGACAATAATTCCACAAAACATGATTTTATTTCTTAAGGGACGCACAGTCATCGACATTCATGAAAGGAGGTGAGAATACATTGTAGAGACCATGCCAAGGTCTAAGACCCATGGGAAGTCAGCCACCATTTTGGCATGGTGCCATTACAATAGAAAGGGATCATTTTTACAAAGAAGAACTCTGCTATTTATAGAAGGAGAGAAGAGAAGGAGAAAGGGAGGGAAACTCAGATTCAAATATTCAACACCAATAACCTATGATAAATGCCTGTAAATCCACCTGTAAGGCTATCAGATGTACTTCCCCATGTTTTTTTGGCATTTAGAAGAAGGAAGAAGGAAAGATCTGATGAAATCTAGTAGTTGAGGTTGATTGGATGTGTGCATTGATGAGCTAAGAGACATTTCCCTATTTTTGCCTAACAAATCCCACCTAAATTTGAATTTGAATATTCCAACGTGTAGCTTGTGTCAACGGTTCTCTGACAAGTCTAGGCATGTTCTGATCTAAGATATGTAGCAAAAGATATGGCTGTCAGAAAATGTTAGAGTCGTTGGTGCATGTAAAACACGTGGAACACACAGGTTGGCTAAAATGATGGCCAACTATTCATTTGTTTTGTCTTTTATGCCACATGTCATGCATTGGTTGGTTGTCCAGATTCGACACCTTGTTGGCGTGCTTTGATTGGTCACGCGTGACACACTCAAGTCTGATAGAAGATGACTTGGCACAGAAGGGCGCAAAGGAGAAGGGGCAAGGGCACGCGCGGAAGAAAGAGGTCAAGAGGAAAGTAGAAAGAGGTGAATGAAAGTGCACATGATGCGTGGGAGCAAGAGGTAAGTGTGTGAAAGGGAAATAGAGGGGAGGCACAGAGGGGCACCCGTGATGCACACGGGGAGACGAGGAAAATTGGTGAGCAGAGAACGCATGGTTAAGGTGTAAATATTATAAAGTAATGGGTGCAACGCGTGAAGGGCCAAGGACTTAGTTAATAGAAGTAAGTGCAAGGTGTGTGGGAAGGGAAAAATGGAAGGAGATAGAAGAATGTAAAGGGGAGCATGAAGGCACAAAAGGGCACGTAGAGGAACTTCAACTATGCCAAGGTGTCAAAAGAACAATCTTGAGTGCGCGCAACCTGAAATGTGAAACACTAGAGTCAGGATGAAAATATAAGTTATCCAGATAACTAGGAGAGTTATTTGGATAACATGTATTATAGATCATCCTATCTATTTTGCTAGTAGGAAGTTGACTCTTGCATAATAGAATTACACAACTACAGAGCGCGATGCCTTGTCAATAATCGATAGGCTGCATAAATTCAGACATTATTTGCTAGCAAAACCCTTAGTATTTTATACGAATCACATGGCATTAAAATAATTGGTAAATAAGCCCATTATATAGCGGCTCATATGTTGATGGGTTCTCTTATTCGAGTAATTTGATTTCATAGTTGTAGTAAAACTAGGTAAAAGTAATTATGGCCCAAACCATTTATCAAGAATTTGAGTCAAGGGAGGATGCACGTAGACAAATTGAAGATACAATGTTGGATGTGCAATTATACAGGTTAATAATGTGCACCTTCAGAATTAGAGGATATTGTTATATTTTTACGTGCATAGGTATGGCACCAGAAGCAATGAAATCCTTGGAGAAGAAACAACTTACAATTCGTGTGACACCCTTTATATTGATCTAGTGGTGAGTTATACAAGTTAGGCTAAGATGAAGTATTGTGCTGGTGTGTACTAGAGCATGAGTTCTATAGATATTATGGAAGAGGATGATGTTGGTATTGCAAGTGGGAACTATGTAGGTGACCCCACTTTGCATGCAAGATTCTACTTACTGGATAATGGTGGGAGACCCTGTACAAAGATTTTAAAGCAGTATAGTAAGGCATGTGATCACTAGCAACGTGTTGGAAAACCTGGACAAAGAAATGAAATGTCTTTGAGGCCTATTGTTAGTGTAGATCCATTTGATAAATGGGCTATAGACTTTGTGGGACCTATCTCCCCCACCACATGAAGAACTGGATCGCATTATATCATCACTTGCATGAATTATCTTACTAGGTGGACAGAAGTAACACCTACCAAGAACTTGTAGAATCATCTACAACAACCAGGTTCTTAATGGGAAAATGTTCATACCAGGTAGGGATGTCCTATTGAGCTTGACAAGTGATAGGGGTACACACTTCTCTGAATGAGATGATCAAGATAATATTGAATGAATTTATGATTCTACACCATAAGGCTACACCCTATCATCCTTAGGAAAATGGGACTACTGAGGCCTTCAACAAGATATTGAGTTAGACATTGACAAAAATTTGTGACATTGGAAGGGAAAGATTGGGATGATAAATTTTCTTCTGTGCCTTGGGCATATAGAACAAACATACAGAGATTAAATAAAGCCACACCTTTTAATTGGTGTTTGACACAAGAAGCAGTTCTTCCAATGGAATTCATGTTACCTTCATTGCGTATTGCACATGCTGGAGGTATAGCTGATGAGAAAGCATTAGGAAGGAAATAATTTTAAATTTATACATATTAGATGAGAAGAACATGCCATAGCACACGTTAGGAGTTAGAAATAGGAAAAGGCCAGGCAAGAAGGCATGGCATGACAAACATATCAGGGACAAAAAGCTTGAGATGGGACAAACAGTACTACTTTATGATTCTAAGTTTCTACACCATCTAGGACAAGTTTAAGGTGGATTAGTTGGGACCATATATTATCACTCATATACTTGAATTAGGCCACACGCTTGTCAGTTAGAGGCACTTGATGGAATACAATTACCCAGGTTGCTTTAATGGGATTAGGTTGAAGCCCTACTAAAAATAAGTCTTCTTGGTGTTTGTAATAAGGCAATGTTTCCATTTAGTATAGGTTTTAATTTCTCTATTTCCTTTCATGTATTTACTTTTTCATCTATAATGCTTTGTTAATTTAGTTTGGTGTTTTGTGTAATAAGTGCGTTTGCACGTGCTAGAAGCTAATTACCATTCTGAAGTATTTTCTTATGTGCAGAGGATTACACATACCATTGGTGTGGGGTGGTTGTTATTTATTATTCACAACTAGGGTACACATGAGAAGGAACAAACTACTACAAGTGTTATTCAAGTTTGGAGAGGAGTTGTTTAGAAAGGAGATTGCTTCTAAAGAAAAATATGACCGTAGATGGAAATAAATGAAGGACCATAGTATAACACGAGGTAAGCAGTGGCCATGGAAAGGTACTAGTGGAGGGTACTTGGGCACATGTACTTCACGTGTGATGAAGAGAATTCTATAGCCAGAAGGTAGGAAGGCATGCTATAAGGTTATAACTGGGGTGCGAAGGCATACCACGCAGAAATTGGGAAAATGGTCAATTAATGAGAGGATTATTGGTAGGTGATGGAGTAATAAATGCACTAACTTTTTGAAAATCTATATAAGGACGTGATGCAAGTTAATTTTTACCTTTGCAATCACAAGTATTCGAGCGAGCTAAGTACAACTGAGCCTAGTGAGTTGTATTGAGGTGCAGAGAGTTGTGAAAACAGACATGAAGAGCAGATTTGTGCATGGAAAAGGACTTGCATCCCCATTGGTGAAGGGTTTGGGTGAAGTAGAAGTGTTGAGAAGGAGCTAGGGCATGCAGTTTTGAGCTAGGGCACCTGATTTTGAGGTATGATTTGAGTTTACTTGACACAAAAGATGAAAGGTAGGATTTTTACGATGGCACCGAAGAAATCACCTGCAATAGGCACAAAGGGAAAGAAAAATATGGAGGTTGAGGTCGAAGTTGCACCTGTGAGAAACTTTTAAAAAATGCAGTACCTAGAAGGAGTGAAAGTTGGATAAGATTGGGATTCCCACATTTTCCAATGCAAAGTAAGTGATTACAATCACCGCACCACCGAAAACAGAGGAGAATTGGATGCGTTGTTAAACAAGAAGACCAACAAGCACACGATGGATGATATGCTAGTATATGATGATGCTGGAGAGAAGTTGCTGAAGAAGGTAGGAGTTTATCAACTGTTTGAGCTCCCATATTTTGGAAAATATGAACCTTTATACTAATGGCTTATGAGTAGAGTCTATGAGGACTTTTTCTATTTCACCAGATGGAGGGTTAGGATCATAGTAACCCTAATTTCCACATTGACAGGAGTGAAAGGCACAAAGGCAGACATTATTTTTGATTTGACTGATAAAATAACAGTTATAGCCACAAGCAAGGAGTTGGGGTATACCAAGGGTCTGCACAGAATAAACATAGACAAATTGAAGAAGTTTCCTGTAGTTCAGGTAACCACGCATCTGCTCACCAAGCTGAATGATCAAGAGAGATGGTTGCAAGTAAACACCATGTGGCTTCATATTGCAAAGAAAATGTCTCAGGGAGAAGTGTAAAATTTAGCAGGATATATTACAGAAACCATTGTTGAGGAAGCGTGCATGGGTGAAAATATAAGATTTGGTGCTATCTTACTATCTCTTGTATTTTTAAAAATCGAAGTGCCCGATGGGCCAAAGAATAAAATTTGGGAATACCCTACTGAGAAGAAGTCCCTTGTGGAGAGGTTCGAGAAATATTTGTGTGAAGGATCAATGAGTGGCCTGTTCAAGCAAAGGGAAGAACTGTGGTATGACTGACTTTGCGTGACATTTGAGGAGTGGCACATTAAACATGAGCTACTTTTGGCAGTAGGTAAGGCAATACAATTTTCAGTGTGCCAACACTTCCTCATCTCGTGATTTGTCATGAAGGATAAGACATGGAGTCCATGGTGCAAACTACCCTATGCCTTTATAATGTGCTACTTCCAGGCTTCAGCTCACATATTTTTTGATGTGCGTCATCTGAACTTCAACACAGAAAAGGTAGATTGTGACTACCACACTCTTAGGAAAACATATATATATATATATATATATTTACACAGGTCAGTCTGCCTACATTGAGAGGCTCATTTCAGATGTCATCAACATAAAACCAGTAAGCTTGGCTATTAGGGACAATGGATCCACGCTCATATATCTTCAGCTCAAGCCTAGGCTGGAGAATAATAAGTATGTTGAGAATGAGTTTATGCTCCCAGGGCCGCATAAGGGAAAACATACAATGGAGAATGTGCTAGATCCAAATTCTACTGCAACCATACAAATAGACAAGGAAGAAGAAGAACACGAAGATAGTGGAGGATTGGATCATAGAGGCCAGAGACAACCCATAGACAGAGTGGAGAGTGAGCACGTAGATACTCCACCACTGGCACAAGAAGGAGAAGAGGACTTGGATGTGGATGAAGTCCCCGACGAGTGCTAGTTTAAAAGGGTATTTAGAATAACCAGGACCCAAGGCACATGAACATCACAACCGATAAGAAGATCACCTCAAATCTCCCCTTAGAAAGAAACACCTGAGAAGAAAAGAAGAAGAAATATGAAGCTTGATGAGGAGGTAGAGGGGTCCGAAGAGAGCACGTTTGGAACTCCAGTGCAACTAGAAGATGTGGAGGAACCCAAAGATGAAGAGATGAAAGATGAAGGGGTGAAAGAAGCAGAAGAAGTTGAGTGTGAGAAAATCAGTGCACTAGTTATGACAGATAGGAGAAGGGCCAACTCCAAGTCTTGGCGCTCAGGCTCCAAAGGGGCCAAGGACAAGGAGAAATGAGGAATATGTTGTGTTAAGTATGGGATATGCTAAGGACATAAGTAAAATCATCCATGCAAAATTTTATAGTATAGTAGACCTTAAAGATTTAAATGGGTGGGAGCTAATGGACTCAGATATGGCCACTACGTGCGCAAGAAAATAGCTATCCTAGTCCATACAAAATCACATGGATGAACCGGATTTTGATGTGTGTGAAGAGTCTTGTGTCTCAAGGAGAATAAAGAAAGCACCTTAAAGCAGGCACATGACCATAAATCCCACACTTATGTTTGATGAGCAGGTCAACAATGACTTAGTCAAGGTATTTTCTGAGGTGGCACGGATAAATATTGATAAGGATGCCACCATTAGAGCGTTGATAAAACTATGGAGATAGAGTGCTTAAAGGAAGAGAAGGAGTGAGAACGAAAAAATAATGAGGCCTTCGTTAGCATGGTGGAGGAGATTGGTGATAACATTATGAAAGCAAGGCCTCATCTAGAACCAAAGGTACCTGAAAAGTTTCCTTCTGTAATGCATTATGTGCATACCTTATTTGATTTGGTGATGGAAGATGGAACATTGAGAATGCCTGCACCAAAGGATGCTGAAAAAGAAGAAGAGAGAGCAAGGGCCTCTATTGTCAAGAAAATTTCAACTTACAAGGCATTGCTCCAGGATTTGAAGGATGAGATGAAGAAAACTAACCAAGCTCTGAATATTTATGCAGCACCAGAGGCAGTCATATTGGTAGATCTGAAGGTTAAGGATAATGCAGTCATAACAACAATGAAGGATGAGAATTTAGGGCACGCAGAAAAATTGGCAGTCATAAAACAAAAGCATAAAGCCCTTGTAGTAACCCAAGACCCACATAAGGAGAGAATAGATGAGATTTGGAAGCTCATATCACAGAAGATGGATATTCTGGAGGGAATGATGTCTGCTATGGCCAATGCTGTCCGCGTTTTACAGAATGAGAAATAAAATATTACTCAGGACAAGTTAGATGCCATCACTACGGACATTCCAGAGAAGACAAGGGTTACTCTAGATGATAAACAGACATTGGAGGCTGAGATTAAAATAGAATATCTAGAGTTGATCCTCCCGGTTGAAGAAGAGGGTGCTGTAAAGTAAAGGTCTATTCTTTTGTATAATGATTCTTTACATTCTTTCCATTCTTATTCTTTATTAATTGGGGAACATACGAAATAATCCCCATTTCCAAGATAATAATGTACTTCAGTGTGGGGTAATGTTGAGCATACATAGTTTTGTCCTAATGAGAAGACATACATAGGATTCACATGCAGGAACAAGGTGTATTTAAAGGCATGGAAAGATAGGAAAGGAAACACACACATAACAAGTTTGATTTAGGACTTAGCCATTTTCATGGATACAGGATTTTTTTTGAGATAGCGTGCAGGGCACACATTAGGATGGAGACTTGCGTGACACACAAATGCTATTTTGGGAATGAGTGACTGATAAGTGCCATGCATGAGTTCAAGATAATAATATGATTACTTCTTCCAGTTAACTATAGGATGTCTATTATTAGCACACTTGCATGTGTGCATGTTAATATAAAGGTGCATGGCTATTATCAGCATGCGACCTATTTTGGGAAGTGTGTAGGTAGTGAAGGGAAAGTCCCCACCCCTATAAATATGTAGTGAACTGTGTAGTTTAAAAATAATGAATTATTGTAAAGTTATGTTGATGGATCTGATGCGCGCATGACTTACGCCGATACTATTTAATGTAAGAAGCTTCTATGTTTTACTGTGTTTAATATAATGGAGTATATTGGCTGGATAATGGTGCTAAACATGATGGTAAGTGGTTCTTTTATGGTTGATTTCATTATAGTCATTGTTTAATTCATGATTCTCTAAGATCTAGCTATGGAATATGCTCTGTGGAATGTTTATGGTTATGAATGCATGCTTTATCTTCATCACACTAACATCCTACACAAGCAAATCTAAAGGGGGTCCTAATACCTTTGCGTGCTTTGGGTGAGTGCTCAACTCAGGCCAAGTGATGTGCCAATGCGCCTGGGTTTTATATAGTGAATTCTAGGCTACATCAAGTTCACTCAGTGAGGTGACTATCGAGGTCAGTATGAATCCCCATATTACATATTTTCTTTTTGGGATTTGATGTAGTTGGAGGGTTTTATAGGTCATCTTGTCTTTGTAAGTTACAGGTGAATTCTATGATCATAGTACGACGTACACACAACCAACAACAACTACCAGCAATAATCTTGTGACACTAGAAAAATCAGGCTCTAAGCCCCTGCGTAGTCACATGCACCTAGTAGAGGTCTTTGGCACCTAGGCATCCTCACCCTAGTCTAGGTGTCCTTTTCCATGATTATCTATTAGTTCCTAAATTTATGGTGTTTAGTTGTAACATTCTGCCCTTCCTGCTCTTCAATTTTCTAGTCTAAATCAGTTCCAGGGATAACGTGAATCAACTAAGTCATTATTTCTCTCTCTTACACTTAGGGTTTTATATTTATCTAGATTATTTCTTGTTTCAAATATGTACTTTATCATTTATTTATCACATGTTACTCTGTAATTAAAGGTTTATACAAAATACTTTTTTTGTTAAATCATTTGGTGAACCCATCGCTCGAACCCAACCTTGCTTCTGGGTATTTTTTCATTTTTTATCATGCCTAAAACTCATGCACCCTTTACTAATGAAGACCTTCATGATCTCAATGCTCATTTTGTTGAACATTCATAAGATCTAGATTTTCTTTTATTCACTTCTTGTGAGGAGGACACCAATCTCGCTGAGATTAATATTCCTACATCCACTTCCACTTCTATGCCTATTACTACTCAACCTCCTAATTCCACCCTTCCACCTAATTCTACTATTCCCATATATGTTCTTACTCTCACCAACCACTTCACTCTACCTATTATTTCTCACACGTGGCAAGTTTCTTCCACTGACACTCAAGACCTAACCTTTCTCTATCAGGATCTTCAAGTTCAAATACATCAACTTCAACATGATACTTCTTGTGCATCTCCATCTCTTAAATCTACCTTACTCCTCCACACTCCTTTCACACCCACCATTTCCACTTATGCACTTCCTCCAAAATTCTTCACTCCTAAGATGCCAACCTTCAATGTCCATGGTGACCCTCAAGAGTATCTACGATATTTTCACATTACATGTCTAGATTATGTGGATGATCACACATTTCTTGCTAAGTTATTTCCTAAGAGTCTACACGATCATGCTATGTGTTGGTTTTACGATCTACATGTTCATTCAGTAACATAATTTATGCATTTAGTTGATGATTTTATTACACATTTTCAATCAACATTGGTTCTAAGATATCCTATGCTCAACTTACACAAATCAAACAAGGATATAATGAGCATTTAGCAGACAATGTTTTACGATATAAGAACAATTTATCTAAGATGATCAATGTACTCACTAATTCTGAATTGCAAGATATTTTTGTTCAAAGTCTCTTATCTCCATTACAAGAGAGTGTCATATTTGAGACCTCTCCATCATTTGATCAGTTATTCCATACTCTTAAGCTACGTGAAAGCAAACTCTTATCTATGGGAAAGCTCAAATATCATGATGCTTCATCTTCTAATTGGTTTCTGATTTAGAAAATATTGTCAATCCTCCTTATTTTCATGATTTTAATTTTATGGGATATTTTAAAGTCCTTAGATAGGCTCAGGGAATCATTGCAAGCAAACAATAAGGTTTGAAAGTTTGAATTTCCTCCTAATGTATTTTCCCTCCAAAAGGGATTCAAATTGTAAAACTTGGAACAATTGAATATTGGTTAGTAAAATGATTGAAAGGATGTTTTAAGGGGTTATCAAGTGGGTTAGGTGCATAAGGGGAGTGGAATAAGCCTTAGATATAGATATAAGTCATTAAACGGTCTCAAAATGATGTCACATGATGTATTTTTGTTATGATGAGCTTAAAGACCTTATGGAAGTCAGTTAGAGTTGTGGGATGGAGAGGAAGAAGAGATAAATTTGAAATTATAGTTAGTTAGAATAGACTCCTCAAGGATCTGGAGAAGGAGAGGCTTCGAGTAAGAGAGGAAGTTGAAAAATATGTAATTGTGTATGCATTCACAGTTTTGGATATAGAACTCTATTTTTAGAGCATCGCTGGATAGTCTTGTGTAGTGTGTTACTTATCATTATGAATGATATATTTCATCATTTCATTAATGTGAGTTAATTATGTGTAAGAGGGTTGTATTTTTGGTGCAAGCATTTTTGTATCAGGTCTTGTGGTAGGTGAGATTCCAACTACGACTATGAAATTTGAATAGAGACAATGACTGAGAATTTTCTTCATAAGAGGAATTTGAGCATTCTATGTTATGAATAATTATTGAAGGTTTTATCCATGTTTTAGAGACTCCTAACCCTGAAAGGAACTTGCATGTACCCATACTAACTAATGAAACCAATAAAGGAAACTTTAACTGTGTTTTAGAACTAGGAAGACAAACTCTTGATGTTGATGGTGTGACATGTTGATACAAAAAATTGTAATGATAGTTTGGGAAAATTTATGGTTTGATTGCATTGAATTTAACTATTGAATAAATTATGAGGGGATTACCAATTCTTGATAAAAATATCTTACTCTTTCTTTCTTTGTATAAGAATGAATGGAAACCCTCAAAAAAGTCACCCACAATCAACACAGTGCTTGATAATGCAAGTATTAATAACTAAGATAAAGGAAGGTCTTCACTAGTAACCTAATCATGTAGGAGGGTGTGAAAATAAGCCATATTAACCTTTTGAGATCGTAGAAATAAAGATATATTGTTTTATAAGAAATTTCAATCTCTCGGGATTTTAGGCAGAGCACAGTAAGGTAGAGTGAGGGTTTGTTGTGAGAAGACATTAAAGGTCTAACCAAACTTTGAAACTCTTAAAATATCACCTAAGGGATGGATGTAAACAAATTTTATAGGATCTAGGACCTGATAACTTATTAAAAGTCTATGAACCTTAACAATTTACAAAAGAGAGTAATTGTGATAGAATATATAAGCTAGGGTTTGAAGGAAACTCATATTTGAAGCCTCTAGACATCTAATTTTGTCTTTAAATTCAATATATAATGTAGGGACAACCCCTTTAAGAGGATTTAAAAATAATTTTTTAAATGCAGTGGGTAGAATGTGCTTTGTACATGACATTCTAGATGGAAAAGCTTGCACAATTATAAGGGCTAGTTTATGAGATCCCTTTACAAAGGAAGTATGCTTCTGAGTTAGGATCCAACCAAGGGGCTTTACATACAATATAAACAAGAAAACGGGTGTTTGAAATTATTTAATGTTTGTTGAATAAGGCTGGAAACTGAAAGTTAGGACCTAGAAATCGTTAGGGCAGGGCTTGTAGAGTGTTAAGGCATTAAGAACGTTAAGGAAGGGATTAAGGGAGAACCAAGGAGAGCTAGTTGATAAATTTTTGGGCACACCATCATAATTCTATGGGTAATTAAAAAATTTATTACCTTATTTTAGGTCAACATAGTTTGTCTCAGTCATGAGATAGCCATAATGCTTGTTCTTGAGAGCTCTAGGTGACAATTTGACAAGTTTAGTAGAGTTTGATATTTTGAAGCTCTTGTAGAATTTTAATGATGGTTCTAATAGTGGAGTGAAGTGATAGAAATGTTACAAGCCATCATTGGTGACTAAGAAACCAAAAATCTAGATATTGTGTGATTAGGTTAAGAGAAATAGTGAAGGGATAAGCAAGAATATTGGCAAAAAGGTCTGAGATTCTTGAATTACATTCACTTTATTGATTGATTTTTCATTATATGCAGCATCACAATAGAGTGAAGTAAAGGAAAAGGCATTTAAGGAAGGATAAAACAATTTTTTCATGTTTAGACCAACTAGACCATTAAGGAAAGTTCTAGAATCAAGGAAAATTGAATGATAAGATGTCTTTATTTAGATGAATGTTTGAATATAAATTCAATGAGAATTGTCATCTAAATCATATGGTATAATAGCTAGGATTATGAATGTAATTGTGTGGCTAATAATGAAAGTGCAAGTGTGAATGTGAGATTTCAGGTACAAAGGAAAAGCTTAAAAGAAGTGAAAGAGTGAGAAGAAAAAGAAGAGAGATGATGCACCAAAAGGCCAGGTTTGAATCCTAGGTGAGGTGTGGAGGAGAGCAGGGTGAAAAATACTTGTTCTATAGAAGAAAGAGAAATATGGATATGAAAGAGTTAGTGTTAGAGCTAGTGAGTATGCTAAGCCATGGGAAGAAGAGTCAAGATGAGAAAAAGAAGAGAGAGAGAAGGCTAAGAGGAAAGAAAAAGCAAGAAATTTTTATATACGGTTTGATAAAGAGCTGAGAGAACTCAAGAAATATGTAGTCAAGGTTGAAAAATTTATATTGAGCATGGAAGAAGAAGAAAATGTAGATGAAGAAGAATAATATGAATGTCAAGAAATTAGCGAAGAAGTGATCTACTGTGACCTTGAAGAAGGTGAGAACTTGATGACATGGATGAGATAGAGAGGAAGATGAACATAAATGCAACAACAAATCAATATGCTAATGAGGTATGTGAATCAAGTTGTGTTCCACTTAAGGTATTGTTGTTTGTAAATACTCCAAAAGAATTTGAAATCAAAATTGCTAGACCTAAATATGATGAAGATGACAAAGATATGGAAGAGTTTAAGCTAAATGAAGAAATGAAAATTCTTTATGATTTGTTTTCTTGTGTGGACAAGGAGGAAACTAGTTTGGATGAGATGAATGCAGGTGAAGAAGAGATAGAGCAGTAGGCACAAGAAGTCATAAATGCATTTGAAGAAGAAAAGGTAAATCAAATTGACTCTAAACTTACTCATTTTATGACTGAGATTGATATTTCATTAGGTGAATTCCTAGAAATTATATTAAAAAGACTCTATTGGTGCATTTGGAAAGCAAAAGGAGAGTGGGACAAGTAAGATTTAATGGGGTAATGAGCATGGTGACCCATTTTTCATAGGTGGGGTAGATGATTTGTTGCAATATTTATTATGTATGATGAATAAAGAAAGAGAAAATGAAGGTAAAATTGAGAGAATGATTGATTCAGGGATAAATGAAGGTGCAAATGAACAAAATGCAGGTGTATGTACAAAACTAAGGAAATTTGAGATGATGGAGAACACAAATAAGCAAATATAAAAAGAAAGAGAAAAAATAATATGGATAATTTTCAATCTATTCAAGAAAATAAGATGATGAAATCATGAGCATCAAAGACTATGCAAAGAATAATGACATGATAAAGTATGAAAAGAGATGTGTATTTTTTGTTGTTGTGTTTATTTGTGTAGGTACATGTGATGTAGGGCTGAAGTTGAAGAATATCAAGATGGAAGTCAAGAAAAAAAAGAGAAAATTCAAGGAAAAAGCAAAGATGAGAACTTTTTGTGGGATCCAGATGGATGTGAGACCAACAAATGCAGTAGGAAAGCTAGAACAAGAGCAGAAACAGATTCAATAAGATCAAGAGATATCATAAGAAAGAAAAATGGCAGTATAAGGATTCTTTTCTCAACCTAGAGGAGTATGAAGTAGGAGCATCATGGAATGAGAAGAATTATGTGGTAAATCCTCCTTATTTTCATGATTTGGAGTTTATGGGATATGTTAAAGTCCTTAGATAGGATCAAGGAGTCATTAAAAGAAAACAATAAGGTTTGAAAGTTTGAATTTTCTTCCTTTGTGTATTTTCCCTCCAAAAGGGATTCAAATTGTAAAACTTGGAAAATTCGAATATTGGTTAGTAAAGATGATTTAAGGGGTTCTCAAGTGAGTTAGGTTTCTAAAGGGAGTGGAATAAGCTTTAGATAGAGATATAAGTCATTAAAAGGTCTCAAATTTATGTAACGTGATGTATGTTTGTTATGTATGAGCTTAAAGACCTTGTGAAAGTTGGTTAGGGTTGTGGAATAAAGAGGAAGAAGAGATAAATTTTAAATGTTAGTTGATAGAATAGACTCCTTGAGGATCTAGAGAAGGAGATGCTCTGAGTAAGAGAGGAGGTTGAAAAATATGCAATTTCGTATGCATTCACAGTTTTGGATATAGAACTCTATTTTTAGAGCATCTTTGGATAGTCTTGTGTAGTGTCTTACTTCTCCTTATGAATGATATCTCTCATGCTTTCATTACTGTGAATTAATTATGTGTAAGAGGGTTGTATTTTTAGTGCATGCATTTTTGTATCAGGCCTTGTGGCAGGTGAGATTCCAACTGAGACTGTGAATGGAGACAATGACTGAGAATTTTCTTGATAAGAGGAATCTGAGAATTTTGTGTTATGTATCATTATTTAAGGTTTGCTCCATTTTTAGAAACTCCAAATATTGAAAGGAACTTTCATGTTCCCATACTAACTAAGGAAACCAATAAAGGAAAATTTGACTTTGTTTTAGAAGTAGGAAGACTAATTCTTGATGTTGTATGGTGTGACATGTTGATACAAAAATTTGTAATGATAGGTTAGGAAAATTTATGGTTTAATTACATTGAATTTAACTATTGAAGAAAGTCTGAGGGGATTACCAACTCTTGATATAAGATCTTACTCTTTCTTTCTTTGTATAAGAATCAATGGAAACCCTCAACACAGTCAACACAGTGGTTGATAATGCAAGTATTAATAATTGAGATCAAGGAAGGTATTCACTAGTAAATTAATCATGTAGGATGGTGTGAAAATAAGCCATATTAAACTTTTGAGGCTTTAGAAAGAAAGATGCATTGTTTTGTAAGAAATTCCAATCTCTCGGGCCTACAGGGTCAGAGTCACATGCACGGTCTGATTAGGGTTTAGGTTTTGAATAAAGGGAGATAACCACAATCAGAGGTAAGAAGTTGATTTGTGGGTGAAGAATAAAGTTTTGGAATTTTAAATTTAACACACACCAAAGTAAGCCTAAAGGGTATTAGAATAGACTATTACCTTGTTATAAGCATACATATTTTTTCTAAATCATGGAATCACCATAGTAATTTCTCTTAAGATCATTAGGTGAGAGTTTTGACAGGTTTTAGTAGAGTTTGATCTTTTTAAGCTCTTAAATCATTTTAATGATGGATATAATAGTGGGTTGAAGTGATATACATGTTACAAGATCTCATTAGTTACAAAGAAACCAAAAAACCAGAGATTGCATGATTAAGCTAAGAAAAATAATGAAGGGATAAGAAAGAATAATGGGAAAAGGGAATAAGTTTCTTGAATTGTATTCACTTTAATGATTGATTGGTCATTATATGTAGTGTTCAAGACATATTAGATGACTGGAAAAAAACTTAAGGAATCATAGAATTAAGTTTGCATGTTTAGGACAACTAAACTAACAAGAAAAATTATAGAATCACAAAAATTGATGGATAAACTTGTCTTTATTGTGATAAATGCTTGAATGGACATTGAATGTGATTGAGCCTCTACATCATGAAGTATGTTATACTAGAAGAATGATGAGAAAGAGGAGGTAAGTATCGTAAACGTGCATGATAAATTCTGTAATTTCCATAACGAACTGGACTAGGGCGCTTGGAATGGGTCAAGGGCACCTAGGCACCGGAGACCTCTGGTAGGAGCTTATGACTGTGAAAATGGTCAGAACTGATTTTTCTTGTGTCGCAAAAATGTCACTAAACTTTGTTATTTGTCTCTTGTGTGTCACAAAAATGTCACTAAACTTTGTTATTTGTTACTTGTAACCTGCAAAATAAATGATCTCATGTAAAACCCCAAAACATATCAAATCCTAAAAAAAGATACAAATGGGGAGTTAGAATGACCCCAATGGTCACCTGATAGATTGAACTTACAACTAAGTGTTGCACTGCATCTCAGACTCCATGTAGTTCTGTGCACTTTTGTGTATAATTATGCCCTAGGAAGCTCTTGTGCAAGATGCACTTGATAGCGAGCAATAACTAGATGTAGCAATGTAGATAGATGTGTGGATGAAAAAATGAACTTCCCCTCCTATGCAGTGTATGTATAAAATGCAATCCCTTGCCCCTTGAATGATAGCTAGATGGATGATTTGATGCTCTTAGAATGCCTTTGGATGTAACCTTAGGTGGTGATAGTAGATGCTTAGAGCTTGGTTCTTTATTATGGTCACATAACTTTGTATTTATATGATTCCCTTGTTTTAATTTCGTAATTGACAACTAAAAGGATGACCCATAAAAAAAAGATGCCCAAAATATAAAAGAGGCCCAAAAAGGTGAGTATGATATAAAGAGGTTGGGGGCACCCAGAGGGGAAGAGGGCACCTTGGCGCTGGTGTCCAGAGTCAAGAAATATAAAGCAATGAATATCAGACTAGGTTGTGGGTGTGCAAGACTAAAGAGAAAACAAGAAAGACATAAAAGAGGCCAAAGATAGATGTCAATTACTAATTTTCTCACTTAGGAATCATATGAATAGTAGTATGTGATTAGGACCTAGAAATGTACCCAAGTGCTTGATTTAGTGTCTACATTTTCCCCCACTTTATGTTGTTGAGTGAATACTCGATAACATAAAGTAGATAATAGATGCATACCTGATAACCATGTAGATCGATGGTGAAAGTGTGCCGAGGAGACAAGAAAAATCATGGAGTGATAAAAATGAAGTGTGGAAGCTAAAGAAGAGGAAGTGGCGCTAGGGGTGAAGCATATGTGTTGTGCCATGTTTGAACATGTTGTCATTATCACTTATGCTTGATGTGGGGTTGCTTCTTGTTGTTCTATTAAGGACAAACCTGCAAAAGAAGAGTGAAATAGTATTCAAAGTCATGTATATGTGAAAATCCCGATCCAAGTATATAAAAATGTGTAAAAGCATGTAAAAAGTATCTAAAATTTTGAAAAAATAGTAAAAGGAACATGTGCACATGATTTTTGATAAGTGAAAAGGATAGAAAATATCTTGAAAATGTTGTAGAAGAACGAGTTTTTTGGGCGATCTCATGCCAAGAATGAGTTTTCTAGGTGATCTCATGCCACGACAGAAGAAGTGTTGGGGAGAAAGGTCTAGTTTTATTCTCCATCCCTAACTTATTCTTGAAATTTATACACCACAATAGATGGTGTGATCCTATGTTTTTTCTAGTTCGATCTAAGTTTGGATCATTATGATTGCTGGAAAAAAGAACAAAGCATGATAGAATGCATTTTGATTGCTAGTGTATGATGATGTTAGAGGATAACACCATGTCATTATTACTGTTGGAGGATGTGCAAATTGCTCTGTGTAATGCTGAAAATTTTATTGATCTGAGAAAAAATTATAACTTCCTCCTAGTCATAGGTGCCCAGGAAAGGTTAGGAATTCCTAGGCACTCATTTCTGTATCTAGGCACTGGAATCTCATTGTGCTAAGGACCTAAGTCAGATTCTGGGTCATTTTTTATAATGTAACTACTTTATTCTTATGTATGCTGTAGGCCTAAATTGTGATTGTGTACTGTTGTATGGGGTGATTGATTCATCTAATGTATGCCCCCCTCATTTGGGGTGCATATGATGTTGTTAGGAGGATGATTCCAAAAGTAGAGGACCGGATGATGATATGTAATTGATACCATACAAGGGGAGGGAATGTGCATAGTAGAACCTAAGGCACATGCAAACAAAGTGGATGGAAACATGTGTTAGTGTAAACAAGACAAATATGCATATAGAAGACAAAGTGTAATCTAGCAAGATAGAATACAATGTAGACTATGAAAAGTGGGTTTCAAACATGGGACATTGCTCACAATGTCACAAGATAATCAGGGCTGAATCGTCCAAAAACATACAAGAAATGAACAAGTAAGACATATGGCATAACTTGTAAACAATGACATATAATGGAAAATAATGAAAAGCAAAGTATTAGACAACCATGGTAGAAAATAGTTCTGCAAAGAAAATGTTGCACATGAAGCACCCGTTAGCATGTTAGAAAGATAAAAAGTATGTTAAGTCATGTATATATCAATAGAGTAGTGTGCTAGTAAGAATAAGAAGTAGTATAAAATGAAACAATATCACTTGTAGTGTGTACGAAAGTATATGCCCCCAGGAGCCTCGGTGGGACTAGTAAGAGGTACAGTGTCAAACATCCATATTGTGTGTAAAGATATGTGTAAAGTCTTCATTCACCACTAGAGAAAAAATGAATGTGTAGGTGTATATAGAAAATATAATGACCTACTAGATATCAGGATAACATAATAAGCAAAGTGTAACATGTGAGTATAAGAGAACAAGAGTAAGTGCAAAAAAGATATGAAATATACAATGTGAATGAGTGAGATGGAATGGTATTAAAAGTGAATGTGATAGGAGTAGTGTGCCCCTCTTAGCGGATGTGTATGTAATGAGTGAGATGAGGCTCATTTATAAAATACACCCTCAATAGTCAAGAATGAATTATAGAACAAGAGTGTGTCATCCGGAAATGGTTTGAACTAGTGTACGCTACAAAGATATGATCAATGATGTCATAAAGAATAGAGAAGTGAGTGAATGTGATGAGGTTCATTTCTGATTTAGACCCTCAAAAATCAAGTATGAACCATGGAACTAGAATGTCGTTATAGGGTAGTATGATGTGTGAAAATGGAATGCTAGAGTGATGTCTAGTAAAGCACGTACTAGTGAAATGTGTCAAGCATGTGTGAGGTTCATGTATATAGTATGCCCTCAACAGTCAAGTGTGAACAACAGCATGAGAGTGCATCATACGATTATAAAAATACAAATGTATCAAGTGTTTTATGCATATTGATGCATTTAGGAGATGCATTATACATTTTAAGTGTGGATCATTTGAGTGGCGTACCCAGATGAGTAAAAACATTTAATAAAATGCAAGGGGGAGAATATGTGTGATGGCCCCCAAGTGTACCAAGCTAGATAGGTTTGAATTTTCCCTATGTGGTGAGCACAAGAGATACATGATTTTCTTATTGTCTTTTAACACATTAGGTCATCTGTCATTGATAAGAGACGAGGGTCAAAAAAATCGATTGTATGGCATAGGAAATACAATATTGACCATGCTCGATGGTGTTCTAGTATTTTGAACATGTGTCTTGACCAGTCAAGCATTTCAAGCTCATGTAAGTGGTTCTTCATGATATTCAGTGTCTTGGTTAGTATGCCTTCATGTGAGAATTGTTATGACACTATAGAAAAATTCCAGTAGGAATGAAGAGGGTGGTACTGTACTTTGGTGAGAATGGTGTAGCTTAGTTGGACTTGGTAATGTCATAGAACACTTGAGTGTGAAAATCTGAAAGATAATATATGAGTTGATTATGAGTCCATAGTATTGCATAAGATTGGAGCGGGCTCGCAGATTCGGCGCTATGAGTGACTAAAGAAGGAGTACATTAGAAGTGATAACATAGATTTGAATCATTACGACATAGATGACTTTCATACATCCTTAGGAACAAAATGAGATGTAGCAATTATTAGATGAAAATTTAGCATTATGTTGTGCATCGAATGAGATAAATGACCTGTGAGTAGTGATGAAGATGCTTGATTCTTCATTGACCAATGTGTTTCACTGGATTCTTAGCAAATTAATGAAACATAGATAAAAGGTAGTAGGACCAAGGAGGAATACTTGTTGTAATGTTGGTTGAGGGTAGAATGTGTGTATAGATGACTTATGGATTAGAAAAAATGTGATATCTCCCTTTTGGCTAGGAGGAACTACCTGTAGATACAAAACAATACCACTAAATATAATTAAAAATAATAATGAGTGGACTTCCTAGCAGAAGCTAGATACCGGAAGCATGATACTTCTTGAACAGGGTGTCAATCCACTTCTATATAACAATATTAATGCTAGTTAAATCATACATGAAGTAAATATCCTATTGGAATTGAAATGATTTAGGTATCTCGTACAAAACAATAAGAAAGGTCATGCAAAAGGTTGTTTAAGGTCAAAACGAGAGGGTTGATTGGGTTGGTGTTGAGTTGCATGTCTGGTACAAGCTCTGAGTAAGGTCTGGTAAGGATTAGAAATGGTTTTGGGCTATAGGGAAGTGGGTATTATCCCATTGGTCTAAGATATATTGATAGACACAATAACCAGTGTCAGCTGACAGACCGATGTCAGTTGACTAACCGGCATCGGTAGGGAAAATTAGCAGAAAGTTCTTAGAATTGGTTTTCTAGACTCCCTATGATTACACGGAGGTTAGAAATAGTGACGGTGGGATCATAAAATGGTTCTAAAGACTCATAGATGATTAGGAGAGGGTGGGAAAATGGGTGAAAAATATGGGTATGATCAGGTGATGGGTTTATGGAAGGAAGGAAGTACATGGGTGTGGAGAGAAATAGACTACAGAGGTGAATAAATAAATCTACACAAGGAAACTAGAGATTCAATGAAGAAATGTTAAATACTTGTTGGGAAGTAGATTGGAGAACATAGGTGATGAAGACAGTGAAATTAGAAATCCATAGAGAAGATCCCTTGTATTTTTACCTCAGTATTTCATACCTTTTTTCCTCTCTATTGTGAATCCGTGATCGTGAAGAGGATGATGAATGGTGACCAATGTTGGTAGTGCTCCCGTGTGTCTTCTTGTGCTAGAGTGCTAAATAAATTTGGGTGCTCTAAGTCTTTGGAAGAATGAGATCTTGAATGAATTTACGAACCTGGGAAAAGGATTTTGGAAACATATTTAACCTAACCAATGACGGTTAGGTGACTGGCATCGGTTGAGATATAACCGACGTCAGTCAAGGTGGGAATATCTAGGCTGGCCCAAAATAGCCAGATTGTTACTATTTTTGGCATGATCTCCAACATTCTGTTGAGTCTTGAGTGATAGATCATGGAAATATAAGTAGGATTCATTTTAGGTTTGTTAATAGGATTTAAGTCTAGGTTTAGACTAAGTCCTAGTTTGGTAGGATAGTTTTACACTCGATCTTAGGTCATTAATGAGGTTTGAGTAGGTTGTTGAGTGAGATGGCTAGGTGAGGTGGTTAAGTGAGGATATTAATTAATTTAATTAAGATAATTAATTTAATTAACATGTGCACTAGGGGATATGAATAGGTATAATATGGTTAATTTAATTAACGGGGTTTAAGGGGAGTATGACCTAATTTTGGTGTCTACATTTTTCCCCTTTTTGTTGAGTACCTTGTATTTATATGTAACACTGAAAAAAATAGGAAATTAGTGTTCCATGTGTGAATGGAGGTTACATTTCCCCAAGTAGGGATGAAGTTGATCCCCCTAAAACCAAAAATGGATGAGGTAGGAGATGTATTCAGTGAGTGGTTTGATAAACAGGTGATTGAATAACGGGAAGTACATTAGGTAACTGGTATGGGAAAGGTGGGTATTGGGTAATGGGTTACAGGTCATGGGTAATAAGTATTATGTAATAGGTAACCTGTATTAGATCATAGTTATGGGAAATCAAACGTACGTACACGTAGAAATTGTAATACAATACCAGGTTTATGAGCTTGCAAAATATACATCATCCCAAGTTGATAGGTTTATCCAAACAAGGTTGAAGTGATTTAGGTATCCAAGGTACATGATATGGTCTGGAAACATAACTTTGGTTAGGTGCAAGAACGTTTAGGTATGATCTGGTACACCAAAGGTTTGGTCAGGATAAACAACATGGAAATACGCAAGGTAAGGTCATTATCATAAACAACACAGGTAAAAACATCACAAGGTATAATGAGTACAAGAGTTCAAAGGTCACAAAAATAAGTTCAAGTCAAGGTATGTAGGTCATGGCATGGGTAAGGCCAAGGTATAGGTAGATAACATGTCCCTAAGCAAAATTTAGGATGTGTAAAGGTAATTTAGGCTTGTGGCTAGGGTGTAATAGGTGTTGGGAGGGTCAGTAGGTATTTGGGTCAATAATAATTTGTAGGTCAAAATAGGTATGAATGTGGGTGAAATGGTAATGGCAAGGTGATTGATGTCCAGTTATAAGAGTAACCATCATCGGTTATCTTGGTGAATAACATAAACAACATTGGTCATGTTGATTTAGGATCTAAAAAAGGAAGATCCATGTTTTACGGATTCATTTTTACTTGTTGCCATATGTAGAAAATGATAGAAGAGAAAGTGAGGTTGTGGAAAACGATAGTAAAAGGCATTGAGAAGAGTTGGTGAGCCACGTAGCGGGTAATTGGAATGTCAATCAGTCGGTTCCATTGGGATCTGGTTAGAGTGTTTTCATTGGTTTGGAGGTGAGTCAGTTAATTGGGTCATGGCAGAGGCGGGAGAAGCTACAAGAGGTCCACCATGCACTAGAGTACCGGCTAGACGTGCCACCATGTAGACAATGTCACATGATGAGGTAGGGGGCATTCCCTAGATTCGTTATATGATTAGAATTTTGGTTTTAAAATAAAGAAATTGCGGTGGCGGGGTTTGAATTTTGACAATGCTGGGTGAAAAATGGCTGAAATTAATATGGGGAGAGGGAAAATTTAGGATAAATGAGATGATAAATAAATATAAGGTAAATTTGGGTGGATTGGGGTAGGTGTAAGGTTAGATTTTGGTGAATTTTAGGTGAAATGGGTTATGGGGGGGTTTCAATTTTTTGGGTTGTTGCAACAGAGATCGATATCGGTCAAGGCTTGGTCAAGGTCGATTGGCTTTGACCGGCATCAATCTGGCCTTAGGTGACCAACACCAGTTAAAGGGAACTGATGATGTCATGGAAAACCAATGACAGTTAAGGTGACTGGTGCCGATTAGGGTTAAATAAAAATAGTGGTAAGAAGGGTTAGTTTGGAAAGAAAAATAGGTGGAAAGGGGTATAGGAAGAGCATATATAAAAGGATGAGGGTAAAATGTGAGTTTGGCCGAATAAGATAGGTAAGTAGGTTAAATAATGTTAAGATGATGGGTCATGATTATAAAGGGTAATAGGATTGTAGGTGAATCAGGTAAATGGGGTAGGCCTGATTGATGTGGTTGGGTATGGTGTAGTGGGTAAGAGGTAATATTGGGGTGGGCAAATCTTGAAAATGTTGTGTTTAATGTTGTAGGCTAGGGACCAACTCAGGATGTAGGACAGAGTACCACTGCTGTTGGTGTAGATGCAGTCTAGCGTGACTGCGGAGGAGTGGGAGCATATGAAGGATGTTAGACTGAGTGGATCTAGCACTATAGGCATATAGCTCAAGATTCTAGCTTTATGGTCACACTCATCGATAGATAGGATTCAGTGACCAACATGTTTCATTTACTGACGGGTGAGATGACTGTCACCTTAGAGGACGTGTACAGGATCCTAGGGCTACCGATTGTTGGGGATCCAGTGTATTCTATTTCGTTGGAGGAATCAATGGGACCAATAATGGATGTGTTTGGGGAGGCAATGGGTGAGCTGAGGTATTATAGTGCGAGCCTTAGTTATGGAGACATGTATGCAGCCCATCCTCAGGAGATGAGGCTAGTTGTATTGATGATGGAGGTAGTTTGTTGTTTCACCTTACAAAATGATGAGGGTAGGAGATTACCATGAGAAATGATGGGAGTGCTCTAGGATATGATGGAGGAGAAGATATGATTTTCCTAGGCACTGAAATTCCTAGTGTAGCTATACAGGGAGTTGTGGGCCTATGGGAGATTGTGGCAGTTTAGTTTGTGTTGCACCTTTCTACTACACTCCTGGGCATATGGGCATATCATATGTGTGTGTCCAGTTGGTTTTCCCTGACATTATTTTTTTGGGGGTGGCCGAGTCAGAGTTGGATACAGATGGTGGGTACCAGTTGGTGGGCAACACAAAGTGGCTAGGCCCACACATGATTTTTTATATTACAGAAGGTTACTGGAGGGGATTTCAGGGGTCAATATTATGTGGAGACCCTACATTGGCTATCCCTCATATAAGGGTATGATGGAGGAGTTAGATGAGATTCACCTACTGAGGTGGATATAGAGAAGGCATGCCAGCTATCATGATTTGATTCCTGCAGAAAAGTTTGGATGACATTTTGGGCTGACATAGGATGTTCCTCCACCTTTCCCATAGTACCAGAGAGATGATATGGAGAGACCCATGTCTCCACCACGTTTAAGTGTGCCAACAAGGTAGGAGAAACAACAAGTGGATAGGCAGATTGATGATGCTGGAGTCACCAATGGTTATAGGCAGTGGTAGGTGGCACATCGATGACGACACCACCAAGACTAGGGCAGCCTGATCTAGTTACCATGATAGTATAAAGAGATGCCTTGCAGGAGCAAGTGGCCACGCTTCAGACACATCTTACAGGTGTGTAATGTTATTTGATAGTAGTTCATGCACAGGTGGCCACCCTGCAAGCCCAGGTGACATCCTTATAGGCTCAACTAGCCTAGGTATAGGCACCTACACAAGGAAATGATGGTGATGGAGTACAGGTTATCACCTTACAGGCACAGGTTGTAGGTTTACAGGGCCAGTTGGCCACTCCAAAGGCATAGGTTATGGCTTTACAAGCCTAGATTGTAGCATAGGGACCTACACAAGCTCAGGGATAGGGCCCCATACTACAGGCAGTAGTGGTAGGACAAGGTCCCATGGTATAGGGAGGAATAAAAGGGTTACAGGGATAGGGATCTAGGCCAAGATTAGCAAGGCAGAGCTCACAGGTTACAGTGAGACTTATGGAACCACCTTAAACAATGACTATGACAAGGTTCAGGGATGCCTTGAATGCGGTGCGGTACTATCAGGATCACCTAATGACTACCCGGATAAATGTTCCTCTTTATGCTAAGTACAAAGAACAACATGTAACGAGTGAGAGGACTAGGTCTCGCACTCATAGATCAGAGAGAACAGGGGGCCGACGAGCCCCGAGACAGGGTCAGAGAGAGGCTACTAGTTCACGTAGGCCAGACCTAGCTGAGGGTCAAGTGGAAATGAGACCGAGACCCTTGGAGGGTGGAGAGATGTTGGTAGGGTGGCAGACAGGTCAAGAGGAGGAGAAAAGTGAGACATGCCCGAAGGATAGGAGGTTTGGTTACGATTAGTCACCTAGTATGATTGTTGTTTTTGAGGTTTTGATATATATAACGGTGTTCATATTGAAGATAATGAGGCTGTATATGAGAGTTTTGTGATTTTGATTGTTATACCGGCCTGCGTGCCGAAGAGAGTGAGGTTGTATCTAAGTGATTTGAGATACTTGTATTTATTTTTATTTGTGTACATATGTATTGATATATAGACTTTTTCCTAGTTATATAGATGATGATATTTATTTTATGGATGATGTACCTATGTTTTTAATTTCCATTGTTATTGTGTATTGATGGAAACTATGTGAGTTAGGCATGATTGATTCGAGGTCATGCATGCATGATTGTGTTTAGGTCATTTAGGCAAGGTTGAGTTTAGGTCATTTAGGCATGGTTGAGTGTAGGTCAATTAGGTATGGTTGAGTTTAGGTCATTTTAGGTATGGTGATGTTGGTAAAAGGAGAATTCTTAACATGTAGGTGTCGATGGTCTAGTCCTGTATAGGAGAATCAACAAATAATGAAGAAGGTGAAGGGTAAGAGGTGAATAAAAGATCTTCCTAATTGGTAAGAACCATAACAAGTCTATCATACCAAAGATGGGATTATGAACTTAAGACCCTAAAGGTGTTTCCTGATTGACTATTCGAAGGGTGTAAAAAGTCACAGGATCACGAAATGTCGCATTTACAGCACGTCCCTTGAGAGGGTAAGAAATTAGGGTGAAAAGGTGAGGAGTGAAAAAATTTTGGTTTTAGCTTAACTTAGTGCTTAACTTAGTGTGAGACAACATGCCTATTTGGCAAGAGACCCAAGATTAAAATAGGCAAGTCCATGATGAAAAAATTATCTTTTTCTTTTTTGCTTTTGATTTTGATTTTGTTTTGATAGACTGATCGATGTGGGAAGTCTATGTGGGATGAATAAATTTTCTCCTTGAGGTCTTCATGAAGATGATCGATGCATGAAGCTTCTGAATATTTTATTTTATTATTTTGCAAGAATAGTCTTCTTATTATGATAGACTATGTACAATATGGCTAGCTTGGTATAACTATCCTTCAAGGGAGTAGTCTATTTATAACAATGAGATAAAAAGCGTAGATGTCTTTTTTGAGGAAGTCATATTTTTGCCAGAAGTTTGAATCAAGGATTTGAATTCCATTTTACTTTTGAAATTGTTTTGCTTTGGACTTTTAGGTCAAGGACAAGACTATAAAGACCGAAGGCTCTTGTGTTGCAGAAAAAACCATAACACATAGAGGCTAACTATGAAAGAGAGGGTTTAAGTGATGAACAACCATGGGATTCCATATTGAAAAAAGATGAAAAGTATCCATGAGAATCATGCCATGAGTAGAGCCATGGTACTCATATTGAAGATAAGGCTTAAAAGGTGATGGGTAAGCACATGATTCTTGTTTAGTCATTGATCCTTAAAATAGGTAAGCAGAAGGTGAATGGTGCTAAAAGGAAAAACATTTAATTGAAAGAAGGTGATATAGGACTTGATTAAACAATAAAATGGTTGAAGATGCAAAGCGTTAAGGGGTTCAGGTTTGGGTTTACCTTTGAGTGAAGATAAATGATAAGCTCCTGATCCATAGGTATGTGTAATAATATACATTCCAAGCCAATTAGGAGAAAATTTTCCCCTTTTACTTTTCTCCTCTTTTGTTACATGTTTTTTTTTCAGGATGAGGTCTCCGACCTGAAAGGTTCGTTCGTGGACACATTTTTTGTAGGCACGTTTGATACGTTTTTGATAGATTTGGAGGTGATTGAGAGCATTTAGGAGACGTTTGTCTAATAAATCAAGTTGTGCCAAATGGTCTTGGCAAAATTTATCATCGTTGAGCATCTCTTTAAGTGTGATATGAAGAGATGGAATCTGGACTTCAAGAGGCTAGACATCCTCTGTAGCGTAGACCAGAGAGAAAGGTGTGGCAGTAGTTAAAGTACAAATACTAGTGCGATAAGTCCATAAGGTAAAAGGAATGTGTGGATGCCAATCGTTTCTAGTATCATCCATAACTTTCATAAGAATTTTGTTTAAGGTTTTGTTAGTTGATTTAACTTAGCCATTTTTTTAGGGTAGTAGGGTGAAGAAAAATAGATTTGAATGCCAAAGGCATCATAAAGCTTCCGTAGGGTTTTGTTTTTGAACTATTTTCTATTATCAGTGATGAGATGATGAGGAACACCAAAGTGACAAATGATATGATGGTTGATGAATTCACATATTTTCTCAGCTTTTGTAGAAATAAGAGGTATGGATTCTACTTGTTTAGTCTAGTATTGGATAGTGGTAATAATCCATTGACGACATTGGGAAGAATGAGGATTGATCTCTCTGATAAGATCCAAACTCCATTGAGAGAAAGGACAAATGTCTCGTGTGACCTTTAAGGCATGACTAGGCATGTGATGAAGATTAAAATGTTGGTGGCACTTAAGAAAATTTTTTACATAATCACAACAATCACGGTTTAAGGTTGGCGAATAATAACCCAAGTGGAGAATGTGTTTAGTGTAAGCTAAACCACTAAAGTGGCCTAAAAAATTCTATTGTGAACTTCCTTGATGGTGTAAGGAACTTTAGAATTGGTAAGGCATTGTAAGAGGATACTATCAAAGCCACATTTATAAATAATACGACCCATGATGACATAGTGAGAGACAATTTTGAGGAAGGCTTGTTGTCCATTGTGAGTAAGATTTGGAGGTAGAATAAAAGGGAAAGGTAGTCAACAAACTGATTATACCAAAGGTCACGTGGGTCAGGCTCAATGGTTTCAACAAGGTTAACATCTCAAAATAGATAGAAAGGTGATTGTAGCCTTTGTACTATGACAAATATTTTTGAGTCGGAGGGCAAAGCAGGAATTTGAGAAGCAAGACATGCCATGGTGTCTACAAATTTATTAGTAGAATGCGGGGTGGTTTGAAGTTCATAATAGTCAAAGGTATTAAAAAGTATGTCTATATGATTCTTATAATTTTGAATTATTTCATTATGACACTGGTATATACCATTGACTTGAATTATGACCAGTTGGGAATCGCCAAAGATATTAATTGATTTAACGTCTAAGGTGATGGTGATTTGAAGGCCTAATACGAGTGCTTCATAGTCGATGATATTTTTAGTACATTCAAGATATAATTTGAAAGATAATGACATAGGCTCACCATCGAGAGGAACGAGGATAACTTCGGCACGACCCCAACGCTAACATTTGGAACCATCAAAGAATAAGGTCATCAGGTAAATGGTATCGTCGAACGAGAGGGTAGCAATGGATTCATTTGAGAAATCAAAGTTAAAGGATTGATTACTAGAGAGGGGAACATCTGCAAGTTGGTCAGTGGTGGTTTATCTTTTGAAATTTTTTTGATGGATGAATTCAAGGTATAAGTCTGCAACAAACATGAGCCAACATGTAACGTGTTGATGTTGGTAGGGCTTGGCGTTCATGTAATGTAATTGGTCAGTATTAGTGATGACAAATGTTTTGTGGTTGAGTAGGTAATGTTGAAGCTTAGTAGAAATAAAAACTAAGGCTAAGAAGATTTTTTTGGCGTGGGTGTATCTAGTTTCATAGTCTCAAAGTGTATGACTTATATAATAAACTACTTGTTCCCCATGTTGCTCGTCGCGATGATCGAGCATGACACCCAAGGAATGATCAGTATTAGACATGTAAAGGTAAAATGGTTGGTCATCCTTAGGGGGAATGAGCACAAGTCATTGGAGGAGATACTGTTTTAAGGCCTCAAAGGCCTTGTGGCATTCATCATCCCATTTAAAGGAGACATCCTTTATGAGGAGATGATGAAATGGGTGGTAGCGGTAGGAAATCTACGAAATGAAACTTCGGATGGATTGCAACTTACCTTGTAAACTATGAAGTTGGCAAAGGTTAGTAGGTGGAGGCATTTCAATAATAACCTTGATTTTAGTGGGATTGACTTCTATGCCACACAAAGAAATGATAAATCATAGGAGCTTGCCAGATAGAACAACGAAGACACACTTCTTAGGTTGAAGGTGAACATAATACTTGATGAGATGGTCAAAGACGACCTTAAGGACTATAAGGTGTCCATCTCGATTTTTGGATTTGGCAAGAAGGTCATAAATGTAATCTTCCAATATGTGATGCATGATGTAATGAAAGATATAAGTCATTGCCTACTGATATGTAGCACCAACATTCTTAAGGATAAAGGGCATGATTCTATAGTAGAAGGTTCCCCAAGGGGTGATGAAGGTAATTTTGTGTTGATCTTTTGGGGTGAGTAATATTTTTTTATAACGCAAGAAACCATCCATGAATGATAACATCTCATGGCTAACGGTAATATCATCTAGTTGGTCAATACTAGATAGTGGAAAATTGTCTTTAGGGAAAACTAAGTTAAGTTTGTAGAAATCCATGCAAATACAGAGTCCCCCTATTAGTTTTATGACAAGAATGATGTTAGAGATCTATTAGGGATAATCAATGGGTAGGATGAAGGAAACCAAAAGAAGATGTTGGAGTTCTTCTTTGACAAGAAGGGCAATGCGAGGATGCATTTTCCGCAGCTTCTGTTTTACAGGTTTGGTTTCAGGAATAGTGATGATTTTGTGGAACAGAATATTGGGGTCAATACCAGGCATATTAGCATAGGACCAAGAAAAATCATTGCTATGATCTTAGAGGAAAGAATTAAAAGATTCATGTTTAGTAGCATCTAAAGATTGGCCTATCTTTAAAATGTGTGGGTTGTCCTGAGTGTTAATATTGTTTTTGATGGTCGATTCATTTAACATGGTTTGTGTCTTAGAAGGTAACGATTGGTGAATATAAGTATTCTCTGCACTAAGGTAGGTGAGAATAGAATCATCATCCTGACATTGAATGACGTTAATAGAAGGTGTATCATCATCGATCATGTTAGGATACCAGAAGGGAAGGGAATAGGGATCCTCACCATCTCATTGATAAGTCAGAGGTCCCATGCAAATGGTGTTCATGAAAAAAAAGTTAAGAGGAATGGATTTTGGATCCATAGACTCTGTAGGTGAAGATGGTGAAGTTTGTAGATGGGGTGAGGAAGGTTTATCATCCTCAATGAGTTCGACATGAGCTTTCTTGAAAGATGATTTGGCAAAGCCAATACCACTGCGGTCACTGTGTTTACGTGTGGTACACGGGATGATAGTATGGTGGCCTTGTTCATAGATGCCAAATCCAAATCTCTTCTATACACAACAATGGAGGAAAGTGTGGGCAAAGCACCAGTTGGTTAGGGATTGCAGGTCAGAAGAAAATGGTCACGTTTGGAAAGGTGGCTCAGGCGAGTAGGTAGAAGTATCAAGTACCGCATATGTTATGTTGGTACGAAGGTGGGGGGGACCATAAGGGAAAACCTCACCTACACGGTGATCATAGCAAGGATGTTGGTGAAGGTTACCATACTATTAAGGAGTAAGGAATGTGTCGATGTTGTATAGGTGATACTCTCTTAGAGTGAGACGTTGAAAAATACCTTCTAAGGGATCAGTAGTTGGTATATGGGAAGCAAGAATATATGAATAACTAGGTGATTGGGAAGAAGAATCATTGGTTGGTTGATAAATAGATGGGTTAGTGGATGGGTCAGTTGCATAAGCTATGATAGCAGTGGGAATAGAGGAGGTAGGTGTGGGAGAGGTAGCAACAACATCGGTGGATGGGGCTGTGGGTGAAGGAGAAGTGGCAGTGGTGGTAGATGCCTTAACTGGTATAAGGACATCATTTGGCCGATATAACATGTTACAAGTTTTGAATGGTGATGGTTCATCTGGAATGGTAAAATTATGTCCTTCACGTTCAAATTTTACACAATGATGTACGGTTGAAGGGACACAACCCATGACATGGATCCAAGGTCGACCAAGGAACAAGTTATATTGAAATTTCCCCTCTAGGACATAGAATAATTCCGGAATAGTATGGGGGCCCACATGAACATGGAGAATGATGATGTCAAGGGTGGAAGTGATGTTTGTGTCTCACGACACCCTGTGCCCCGCATCTCATTTCGCAACCTAACCTCACCACCTAAACCTTGCACAATTATTTATTAATTACCTTATAATTAATAAATCCACATTTTCAAACCTGCCACCTCATTTCGCCACCTCATCATGACCTAGCCCTAATCCTAAACTAACCTAATTAAGACCTATAACTTGGTCTACATCCACACCCATGACTAATTACCCCTCACCCACACCAAAACCAACCTAATAATGACTTGACCAAGCCCACAACTAATCTCTCGGGAGAAAAGGAGGGAAAGTTGGCTATTTTACTAAAAATAGCCCACTTTGACTTAACCGACATCGGTTCCTACTCGACCGCCGTCGGTTACGTAACCACCATCGGTTCCCTGTAAATGACCTCCCCCAACCAAAAACAAAGGATCTGGAATTCATTTGGAAAAACGATCCGAACTTCACTTGGCAGAGCGGAGACAAGTGAAGAAAAGAGAAGAGCATCGAGCCGAAGACTGCAACCGAGCCACTGGATTGCTGTCACCCTATTCAAGCATTGGAAAAGACTGAGGATAGCTTCATCAGCTCGTTTTCCAATACCAGATCATCCCAACTGAGCCTTACTGTCACTACCACATTCCTTGGACCTGAATCTTCATCAAGGACGAGTAAGTAGTGTCTGGTATGTTTCTAAGCACCATTTCTTGAGCCTTTTGATTGATAGTAATTATAAGCTCACTCCTAGATCTACCACCTGCCAGCACCCTGCACTTAACCTTCATCCATACATCCTTGTATTGCCCAGAAGACAGTTTTATCACACTCTGAGTCTTCCCCGTCATCTCACTATTCCCCTCAGCCATCCACCAGTCTTAATAACCCCACAATCACCCTGCAACCAACCTCTATCCAGAAGTTCCTAGATTACTAACCCTACCGGTGTCGGTTATCCCCTACCGGCAGCGGTTCTCTAACCGCAGTCGGTTATCCAGTGACCGGCATCGGTCACTGTGACTTATACCCAAAACCTTCCTCTCACCTATTTGTCTCCTAACAACCTCAGATCCAGTCTGGTTTATCCCTGTAACTCGACCTGAACGTATCAACGACCATTGACCAAACAAACAACGTGACGTTTTATTATCGGTAGTTTAGTCTCTATTGCTTGGTAACGAGGTACCTAAATCGTGATTTCGCAATAGCTTCTTTATTATCATTTGTGTTAATTCATATTAAAAGGGGAACTGACCACCTTCGAAAGGAAGTCTAATATTTCCTGGGCCCAAGGTAGTTCCCTCATTTATTGTCTAACTAAAATCTGGTGGTCTTGTATTCTTACTTGCAGGTAGTCCTTCCCAGACAAAAAGGAGTTCTTCGCAATCGATCTGATCTCTCTCTACGGTACACGCACACCCTCTCAACATTCAACAGGTATTCCTCCTAGCCCTAACCCTTATCTGTTTCTCAAAAGAATGAAAGGATAGAAGCAACTCTATTCCAGGAACGGAAACATTCTGTGCGAAACATTTTGGCACGCCCGGTGGGACCCATTTCGGGTTTCTTTCTTTCTTGCTTGCTTTCATATAGGGAGCATACTTGCTGTTTGTTTCCTGCTAAGTATTCACAAAATATTTTGTCATTTTGGTAAAAGAATTTGTCTTGCTTTCACATCTTTGCATTAGTGAAAGTCATCTCCTTTGCTTCATCGAATATCATTTTTGATTTGGGTTTAAAACACGTGCATCACATTCTTGCTTGTTGTTTTCAATTCTAGTGAACATAGATTAAGTAACAGGTCGTACACGTGGGGCTGATATCCATGGTATTGACAAGAAATTAATCTTACTTTCACTGCACAACACATGCCAAATCACATCATAATTAACACAACAGCTCAAACATCCCCCTTTTCCGCGGTATTCCTCCGCCCGATTGAGGTAACCTTATAAGCCAAAACAAACTTGACATTTCCCCTAGGTCTTTTGTTTAGGATTGACATCATCTTGCATCTAAGGCATAAGCCCACAATAATTAAAACTAATCCTAGGGTTAGTCTCTTGATTTGCTTGTGCATCTTGCTTGTTTTTTTTTGTTCTCTCTGTCATACACTATTTTCTGTGATCACTTTAGAACAGTTTGGTAGGCATACTAAGCATTGTTAACCCCAAATCAGCAACTTCTTACAGCTTCTTACACCGGTCCTATTCTATCGACATCGGTTAACTTACCGATGCTGGCTACAGTCTGACCGACATCGGTTACCTGACCGATATCGGTTACTGTCTTTCACAGTTCCCAAAACCAGCAACCTACCAATTCCAACATTTTGTTGCTGCTTCTGTTCCTGATAGATTACATCCCTACTGTGTACCCTTGTCCATGGTTGTTATCACTCGGAAACAAGCCGCAGCCATGGTTTCACATGCCTGCTCCGTGCCTTTTCCTGAATCACCCCCTTCACATCCTATGGGGAATCCTACGGACACCAGTGAGGTTCCCAAAATCCCTGTAGGAGATAAGGAATTTGTGAAATTTTTGGACGCTAATCCTAGCGCTGTCCAGTACTATTTGTCTCATGCCCCTGACCGTACACCCGACGGTCAACTCCTTGTTGGCATGCCTATTAGTATAGCCGCTCACTTAGCTCCTTCCCCACCTGATAACTCCGCCTTGCCTTTTTCATCCTTAGCCCCGTCTCCCAACTCAGTGGCTTCGGGGGTTCATACGGCACAGATTGGCTTTCCTTTGGTTAATCTGGGGCCCAACATATCATTACCACCGACTGCTCCTACCTCGTCTCTCTCGCAGACTGCTCCTTTCATAACTTGCTCTCTGCCACCTATCCACACAAGCTTTCCTTCTCAAGCTCCGCCCACCTTTTCATTTCCACACACGTATCCGGTGACTTCAACATCTTATATAGGACATCCCTATTCAGTCGCCTCAACATATTCATCCTCAATACCTTATCAACATTTAACCCCACCATTGTCTAGTGGTGGCCCTTGGCCCAATCCTCCTCTGTTTACGGCAACCGCACCATCATCTCATCCAACCACTGATTTAATCAAACAAATGATGGACAAGATGCAAAATCTGGAGGCTTCTGTTTCAGGAAGCCGTAGCACCCTGACATACGAACAAGTTTGTCGGGAGCCTATTCATCCTTCTGTCCCCCTTCATTCATATCCTCCTCAATGGGAATTACCAAAATTTACTCGTTTTAATAGTAAGGAGGATCCTCAACAACACTTGCGATCATTTAGACATGCCTGCTACCTGATTGCTCATGACGATGCCTTACTACTCCGCACCTTTCCCATGTCCTTAGCAGGACCCACCTTGGAGTGGTACAGTGCTTTAACCCAGCACTCAATCTTCTCTTTTAACCAATTAGCCCAATCTTTCTTGGATCATTTCTCCATTAACATTGCCAGGAAAGTATCTATCACCGACCTCTATGCCATCCGACAATTTGACGATGAATCTATCACAGATTTCGTTGGACGATGGCGGGGCCTTATCAACCAACTTACTTATGCCTTACCTCAGGCCGAACTTATCGAACTCTTTACGCGGGCTTGCGCTAAGCACATTTCTCCTACCCTCCAAATTCAAACTTTCCGCACCTTTGATGAGGCCTTTACTATGGCTCGAAAACTAGAGATTCGAGCCTTAGAGGAAGAGAAATTGCGGTTGCGCAACAAAAACCCTAATTTCCGAACCCAAGACTCCACCAACAAACCCAACACCACCAATTCTCATGCATCGACTGCTTCGAAATCAAAAGGGGCTGTACACGCGGTGATGGTCAAATCCCAAGCGCCGTCTAATACCCCGCCAAAAACCACCTATAAGTATAAAGCCGAACCCATCAATTACACTCCCTTGGGAGAAACTTATGGTGTCATCTTGGAAAAATTGCTCAAAGCGGGAGCTATCACCTTACCTCCTATTAAACCTCACTCCGGGTTTGATTCCACCCGCGCTATACCTTCTTGGTACAAAGAAAATGACTTCTGTAACTTCCACCGCGTGAAGGGACACAGTCACGAAAACTGCAAGATGTTGAAAAATATAGTGCAGGAAATGGTTGATGCAGGGGATATAACCCTCGATAATCCTAATACCCCTGCTAACCAATATTTGAAAATCTTCAACAAACCATTCCCAAACCACTCATCTAACAGTAACATAAACCAAGATATCTTAACCGAGGAGAGTGTTCATGAAATCCATGCAGTTTTCGACTCCCAACCAAAAGCTTCTATCGAGGAAATTCTGAATCAAGCTTCTTCACTAACGCAGGGACCCGAACCCCCTTCACCACCATCAAGACAAGACGAAATCATTGCCATTCCTTTACCCATAAAGGAATTAACCGCCCAGAGTTCTCTTCTCATAGATGAGCCTTCTTACACCACATCCTTGCAAGACTGTGAGCGGATGTTATCTAACTTATCTATTTCCCAAACATCTCCTTCTACCACTCTTGCTGTACAAGAGGAAGGCTCGCCACTTTTTTCTGTCATCCTTAGACGAGAAACCCCTCGAACCAACATCACCAAATTCTTTAATCATGACGGATCCTCTCAAACATGCCCTCCTACCTATTAGTTCTTCATCGCCTAAATCTTTTCAACGACCGGTTGACCTCTTAACGCCCATTGATACAGTGCCTCATTTACCCCCTGTATCACACCCACAGTGGACCGGAATCACAACCCACCTTTCTTCCATACAAAAGTTCCTATTCACACGTGAGGATTGTCACCCCTCAGAAGATAGACGAGTCCTATGGGAACGTTTGAGTACACCATATTCTACTCAAATGCAGATGACCGATCCAGACGCCTCTACCATATACCCGAAGTGTTTACAAAAGCTCAAAATGCCTATGTCCTCATCTTCACCCCCCTCATCTCTACCAAATACCTCATCCACCTTTACTAACCTAACCAAACCTTTCCCTATGCTTGGGACTCTACCAATACCCAGCCTAACACACCCACCTAAACGGTTAGATTTATCCAAAAATAAAGCCGTCCATCCACCTAAGAGACAAACTCGATCCCCTAAAGCCCAAGTCCAATCTATGCCTCTGTCACAACTAAAACCCTCACCGTCACACCTACCTTCTATATTAGGACCTCACCCCTCCACCTTGCCTCAATACATCATACCTCCTGCATTTTCTTTAAAATGACCTGCATCTTTTACACCCATACAGAGATCCATGGGTGTATCAACACCGTCACCCCAAGTATCCTGTCCACCTATCAACCCTAAACAAACTCCATCATCAAAGGATTTGTTTACTGTCACTCCTCTTTCTCCGTGGTTGTTTTCTACTACCATCTGTCATCATCTAACCAGCTAAACATAACTTCTGCGCCAAAGAAGCCACGTTTAGTTAAATCCAATTATCAAAACCCCTTGGCTAAGCCACCACCCGTACGAATAAACCATACCCAATCATTACCAAAACCTACCCAGTCAATAGCCTCATCTTCCTCTGACTTTGACCCGCTCAAAGGGTCTTACGCCAAAATCCTTGCTATGTTGGTGGAGAATGTGACCATTTCCCTACCCCCACTTAGACCCTATGATCCATCTAAACCTCGACCTATAGGTTATGATGAGTCTAAAATCTGCGCTTACCACCGCACACCAGGACATGATGTAGAGGGATGCAAAGCTTTGAAAGCCATACTTCATCAGTCACCTCTCTCGGATAGAAAGGTTAAGAAAGACAACTTACGAAGGGAGAAACCTTTAGCTTCAATCCCCTCTCCTGTACCACCCATCCCCGCCTTACCAAGATCTATCATTATTACAACCCCACCTCTCGAAGACAATGACTCATCCCTATCATCTTCCTCTTCTCATGTTCACGAGATTAATATGATTTGTGTTGCTACTCGAGGGCAGAAAAACAATGGGAAAGCTAAAGAAAGCACACCTGCGGCCTCTCTTTCTCCGTCCACCATCCCGATCGCACCACCACCTAAAGTGGTTATTCGTGGACCTGCCTACCCCGTCTCTGATGGAGTTGCCCATCGAACCATGATCAAACAACTTCACCAATCACCTGTAAAAATGACACTGTATGATCTCATTCAAACCTCTGAATCTCATCGCCAAGCTCTCGTTGAAATCCTTCAAGGGATAGAGGTCTTACCTAACGAAACCTTGCCTGTTACCTCCATCTTAACACCCAACCACGTTGCTTCTCTCACCAAACAATCTACCACTTCCATCCCTGTACAGCAAACCGCTGCTGTCAGTTTCTCCGAAGATGAAATTGTTGACTTTGGTGTAGAAGATCCTGACCCCGCTCTTTTCATCTCAGCTTACGTCTGGGACATCCGAGTACGCCGTGTTATGATTGACGGGGGTGCCAGCCTAAATATCATCTCTTCCAAAGCCTTCCAACAAATGAATATCCCTTCTAGCTGTATGTGTGCCAACCCCACCATGTTGCGTTCATTCAACGATGCTATTACTTCTACCTTAGGCACCGTGATCCTTAACATTCGTGTAGGGCCACGGACCTTACCCAAACTCTTCTATGTCCTTGAGGGTGAATTCCAATACAACATGTTGTTAGGCCGCCCTTGGATCCGGGCTATGGGATGCGTTCCCTCCACCTTACATAGATGCATAAAATTCGAGTATGAGGGGAAGTCCTACACCGTAAGAGCTGATCCTCCCCCCTTCAAAACCTGCAATATGTTATATCACCCTAATGATGTGCTTGTACCAGTCAAGACACCCATTCATTCAACCCAACCATTTATTTTGACCACACCTCAACCATCCACCTCAACTGCACTTACACCTTCAACTAATGAAACCGCCGCCACAAATACCACTTCCTTCCCCGCGGAAAACATCCCGACCTCAGACCCCTTAGTAGATGTTTTTCAATGCCTTACGCTGGGGGAGTATCACCTATATAACGTTAGCTCTTTCCATACCCCACAAGAGTACGGACAGTTACATGCGCATCCTACCTACGACCGTCGTGTGGGGGAGGTAATCTCCTACGGACCACCTAATTGCCGCACCAACCTAACATATGGGGGTGTCGACGCATCCTCCGTTACCCCTGAACCTCCCCTTGGTGTGGTTCCCTTCCAATCCAATTTTCAATATCTAACTAATCGTCGCTTCGCCCTCACCTTCTTGACGCGTTGTGCTTGGAAGGGCTTCGGTTTCGGTCTTTATGAACAAGGCCGACATACGATCATTCCTGTAACTACACGCAAACACAAAGATCGTCGTGGTCTTGGATTCTCTGAACCACCTACACCAAAGACACCACATATCCATTGTATCCAGGAAGATGACGAAGTCACTCCTTCCGAACCATCATCACCCATTTTGCCATCGTCACCCGCAGAATCGATAGACCCTGAATCCATTCCTCCTAACTTTTTTTTTTCATAAACGCTATCTTCCTGGGTCCTCTCACTTATCAACGCGATAATGAAGACCCATCTTCTCTTCCCCTTCTGTATCCAGACATGATCAAAGAGGATTCACCTTCAATTAATGTTGTTGAGTGCCAGGATGACGACTCCATCCTCACTTACCTTGGTGCGGACGACTCTTATATTCAACGCGCCTTACCATCAGAAACTCAAACCATGTTGAATGAGTCGACTATAGAAATCAACATCCACACAGAGGATGATCCTCACATTGTGAAGATCGGACAATCCCTTAACGCATCAGAACAAACGGCCTTCACTACCTTCCTCCGTGCCCGCAACCAAGCTTTCGCTTGGTCCTACGCTGACATGCCAGGAATTGATCCTGACATTGCTGTCCATAACATTACCCTAAAACCTGATTCCAAACCAGTTAAACAGAAACTGAGAAAAATGCATCCACGCATTGCCCTCTTGGTCAAAGAAGAGCTTCAACGACTCCTTTCTGTTTCCTTCATCTTACCTATCAACTATCCTCAATGGATTTCTAACATCGTACATGTTACTAAAGCAACAGGGGGACTTCAAATATGTATGAATTTCTGGGACCTTAACCTCGCTTGCCCAAAGGATGACTTCCCCCTACCAAGTATTGATCAACTTGTTGATCTCACTGCGGGCCATGAGATGCTTTCCCTCATGGATGGCTTCTCGGGATACAATCAAATTTTGGTAGCCCCGGCCGATCAACATAAAACTACCTTCATAACTCCTTGGGGAACCTTCTGCTATCGTGTCATGCCGTTTGGCCTTAAGAATGCTGGTGCGACCTATCAGCGGGCTATGACTTACATTTTTCATGACATTATGCACACTATCCTGGAGGATTATGTCGATGATCTTCTTGGCAAATCTAAACATCGCAGTGAACATCTCGATGTTTTAACCATTATTTTCGATCACCTGTTACAATACTGTGTTCGTCTTCAACCAAAGAAATGTGTCTTTGGTGTCCTTTTGGGAAAACTCCTTGGTTTCATTGTCTCTTTACGTGGCATCGAGGTCGATCCAGCTAAAGTCAAAGCTATCCTAGAAATGCCCCCACCCACTAACCTCAAACAATTACGTAGTTTGTAGGGAAAACTCCAATCTATCCGGCGTTTCATCTCACAACTCTCGGATCGATGTCAACCTTTCCATCATCTCCTTAAAAAGGACATTGTCTTTCAATGGAGCGAAGAGTGCCACCAAGCCTTTGAGGCTCTTAAAGCCTATCTCTTGCAGCCACCCGTGCTTATCCCACCTCAGGACGATCGCCCTTTCTACCTTTACCTTTCCGCCACCGACCATGCTGTAGGAGCCATGCTCGCACATCGTGACTCCGAGCATCGAGAACAAGCCGTTTATTACATAATTCGTACTCTTGTGGATTATGAGACTAGGTATACACATGTAGAAAAGTTGTGCCTAGCCCTATCATTCGTGGCCACCAAACTCCGACATTACCTCCTGAATCACAAAACTTTTGTCATCACCAACGCGGACCCCATCCATTATATGTACGCCAAACCTCATCTAAACCAACGCATCGCCCGATGGCTTATGCTCCTCGCCGACCTCGACCTGGAGTTTGTACACCAGAAATCAGTCAAAGGACAAACTATCGCAGACCAACTAGCAGAAGCCCCTTTACCCGGGGAACAATTTACCAATTTTACTTTCCCTGACAAACTCATCGCCACTCTTTCACTCAGTGAGGAGTCGTATCCAATGACCCTCTTCTTCGATGGATCCAAATGCCAGCGCGGCAGAGGGGCCAGCATTGTTCTCATTCCTCTTGACGCTGAACCTATGCCTCTTTCATTCCGGCTTGATTTCCCCTGCACTAATAATACAGCGGAATACGAGGCCGTTGTTTTGGGTCTCTAGGTTGCATTACACTTAGGTGTAAAATCTATTAATATTTTCGGAGACTCTCAATTGGTAGTTAATCAAGTTATGGGCATCTACCAATGTAAAAATGAGGAACTTCAAAAGTACAAACATTACGTGGATTCACTTTTGACCTTATTTACTCATTATTCTATCCAAACCATTCCCCGCTCAACTAACAAATTTGTGGATACTATGGCTTGCTTAGCCTCGCAAATTCCTGCCTCACCAACTGACTCTGACATATTTGTCTTGGTCCAACAACTTTTTTCCCCATCTTACTCAGCCCCAGAGGTTTGTATGATAAATAATGTGTCTGCTAATTCACAGGATACCTGGTATCACCAATTTTACGACTACCTTACAACCTCTGTTCTCCCACCTGACCTTACTAGTAACGGAAAACGTGCTTTTCTTAAAAGTGTTTCTCGTTATGTCGTCATGGGGGGACTCCTCTATAAACGTGGCTTTGATGGCATCCTCCTTCGATGTCTAACTGGCGCGGAGGTCACCTATACCATCCAACAAGTCCATGACGGTATTTGTGGTGGACATTTTAGTGGCCTTGCCATGGCCAAACGGATCCTTCACCTAGGCTATTATTGGCCTACTCTTAATAACGACTGCTACGAATATGTTAAGTGTTGTGTTATGTGTCAACAACATGCCAATCTTCAACATACTCCTAGCCATCCGCTACAGGTCGCACGAGATCTTTGGCCTTTCTCACAATGGGGTTTAGACCTTATTGGTGAGATTCACCCGCCCTCTTCGCAATGTCACCGTTGGATAATCACAGCAACCGAATATTACACTAAATGGGTGGAAGCCATTCCACTCATTTCAACCAAAAAAGAAAAAATTGTAGAATTCATTAACCATCACATTATCTGTCGTTTTGGCGTTCCTCATCGCCTGATAACAGATAATGGAAAATCTTTCAAAAATAAGTTGTTACAAGACCTTTGTGACAACTTTGGTATCAAACTTAGCTTCTCATCACCTTACTATCCACAAGCAAATGGTCAAGCTGAATCTTCTAACAAAACCTTAACCAAAATTCTCATGAAAGTTGTTAATGATTCTGGAAACAATTGGCCTGATCACATCCCCTTTTCCCTTTGGGCTTATCGTACCAGCATTCATACCTCCACTAATGCCACCCCATTTTCTTTGGTATATGGTACCGAGGCTGTCTTGCCTCTTGAAATACAAATACCCTCCCTAAGAATATCTCTTCAGGATATTCTCACCAATGATGATTTCCGCCAAGAGCGGTTAGCCCAATTGGAGCTTCTTGACGAGCATCATCTTACAGCTCTTGACCACCTTCAAATCTATCAAAAGCGCATCAAGCGTGCTTATGATAAGCAACTTCATGAGCATACCTTTAAGGTTGGTGATCTTGTCCTCAAAGAGAATCAACATGTAACCAAACTAGAAAAAAGCAAACGTGGAAAATTTGCTCCAAATTGGATTGGGCCTTACATTATCACTCACACTTATGGATCAGGCACTTATCGTTTAGCTTCGCTTAATGGTAAACCTGAGCCTGAACCCCTTAATGCCTTGCATCTTCGACCATTCTACTGTTGAATTTAGTGTTATATCACTTCTTATCTACCTTGCGCTCGTCCCTTGAGCTCATTTACCACCTCATACACTTTGTTTCATGCATCTCAAAATAGAATCAAGCTCACATGGTTTGGTCATCACCTCCCCTTAAAGATGCCTTCCCCTTATTAGTCTAGTCCATGACTTCAAAATATCAAAATAACACGTTCTCAATTATACGCTTATGGGATATTCTTGAGTCAAACTTCCTTCAAAACTAGATGCTTCATGCCAAATGGACATCTAGACCTCTAAGTTATACATAGACTGCTCCCTTGAAGGACAGTTATGTGCAAAGCCACATCGGCTATTATAAATAGACTGCTCCCCCAAAGGACAACTATACACAAAAGACGCATTTGCTACTATAAATAGACTGCTCCCTTGAAGGACAGCTATACAAAGTCAGCCTTTATCAGAAGCTTCTCACATTGATCAGCTTCATGAAGACCTCAAGAACAACAAAATATATATCCCATGTAGACTTCCCGCATCGATCAGTCTATATCCAGAAAAGTAAAAAAGTAGTATTCCAAAGCACTTTTGAGTCATGGACTTGTCTATTTAGGTTTGGTTCTCTTTCGTCAGAATAATCACCTTATAACAAGTTCTCTACACCCCAACTATATCAACCACCTCACCTCACCATTCGTCAAAACAACAAAACTCAAGGGACGTGACGTATATCCGATATATTGTGATTATACAACTCTTTTCACCTATCGACTTCTCACCTATGCAAGGCACCTAGGGATTCAAGCTCATCCTATGTTAATATGTGGTTTGTTTAGCTCTTCTCAACTATGAGACACCTTTTGCCTCTTTTACTCGAATCTAGGATTGTGTGTTGACCTTAATCAGGACACGATTCCCTACTACTTGAGTAAGCTAACTTTCGTTTCACCTATACCTACACCAACATCGCCAGTCCCTTACCAACACCAACAAAAATTGCCTAACCCTAACCAAATTGCCTAAATTCACCTCTCCCTGATCCTAAGGGAGAACTACATCAGTCTGAGGCCCCTCCTTGCTTTGTGTAAGGGGCTATGTAGGCATCACTTAGGAGACATGGGGTCTCCCAAGGTTAGCTCGACCATCCCCTACCATAACCTATCATGTGTTGTAAATATAAATATTTTTGTGTATTTCTATTTGATAACATTCATCTTTATCTTTTTTTAAAACAAAACATTCAAAACACAACCATTCTTATTATTATCATAACTCAAATCAACATACATATTTAGTTTTATTTTAAACAAATACATATTCTCTATCATCGACGCGAAGGTCTGCATCCTTATTTATTCTTATACTCCTATGAAATTCACTTAGACCCTTGCGCCTCCTCCCGAATCAGGTGGTGATCGTGATCATCGACGCCACTCACTTGGCCTCTCCATCCTCAAAGGTGCCACTGCTATTGGTTCCTCCCACTGATCCGCCAACATATCCTGTAACATACGAATACGTCCTCTCGCATGGAGGAATCTTGCCTCTAGTCTCTCCACTCATAACTGCGAAACCTCTAACAATCCCATTGTCTCATTCACCTATGTTTGAAGCTGGTGAACCAAATTCTATAGGTAGTCTCTCTCCACTGTAATCACAGCTATGTCAGGATGATTGACCCTCTCACGTACACCTCACATCTCTGTTACCCACCATAATCTATAAGCCTCTGTCACTCCCGCATCCATTACCCTGCGATCGACTGCTATCTCTTCTGGCCCTTCTGGAGGTGTCAGCCGAGGAGGTGAGAATAATGCCTCGGCATCGATCCTCATGTATGGTCTATAAGCCATAGGTATATCCTGAACAAATCTAAATTTTCACCGCACGTGATCTAGAGGAATCCTCTCGTACTCACCTGGTCTGTGCCCTGCGATCCACCTCAATCACTCTACACCCCTCAACTCCTCAGCTATGTTCTCTATCACCATATAGTTCCCGTAAGGCCTCCAACAAATATCTCAATCGTCACCATCTCCCATACCTACCTATAATACTCGATGTCATCTATCACGGCCTGGGATCCCTCTTGTTCGACCCATCGTCAATCCTCTGCACTCCTGTCTCTCTTTCCTGGATTGGTCGGCCTATTGGTCGCTGTGCTATAGGCAACAATGTAATAAGTATGCACAATCCAGTCGTCCTGTGATTTTGCTTGCAATACCCCTGTATAGCTGTATGCGGGTGCCCATGCGAAAGTCACGCTCGCTTTTGGCATCCACCCTCGGTGCATAATACCAATCATTATACCACTGCCAACCTTGTTTCCTCAGGGTGTGTTGCATTGCTAAGTGAATGTCAAACCTCGCTGCAAATCTCGTGTAGCTGCCAAATACTGCTGTTATCGCTCCCCGCGCCGTGCTAGGCAATGCTTGATACACTGGTCTTCCTATAATTGGGAGCCTCAAAATTCTAAACACATCTTCCAACGTCACTGTCATCTCCCCTGCTGGTAGACAGAAGGTATTCTTTTTCAGATTCCACCTCTTAATCAACGCCTGCAACATAGCATGATTGTGTGTAATTCGTGAATAATAGCAGATTCCACTTAACCCCACACGGTTTATCAATACCCATTCAGCTGGTGTTACATCCACTCGAACTTGTGACAACAAAGCTGGCACACTATCATTCATCTTCAACCCTGCCTCTGCCTGCATACATCAAATCAACAAACAAACCATTCAATAAATCAAATCCCAAAGTGTTTTTTTTCTCACATTCTAGAATTTCATACAGTAACCGATATCGGTTATACATAACCGATACCGATTATCTCTAAACGATACCAGTCACTGTCAAACATATATAGCCTGCTTAAAAACATCCCCTACGATAATTATTTTTCTCGTTTACTCCTCTCTATACCTACAAACATACACGAAACCCCTGCTTACCTACCCCCTAACACTCACCCCATCCCAAACCCTTACCTATCACCTTTTCTTTCTCATCTCTATACACTTACCTTCTCTCATCCTATTCATAAAACATGCAAGAATTAAAATTACAACCAAATAGTTTACCTCTTGGGACGCAGCAGCTTGCGGTGGAACCTGTCTTCCCTCTCGTCTCTGCCTGCTGGATGCTTCTCCTTGTCCAGCCATGTTCACCACCCTCTTCAATATAACTTGCCTTTCTACCTTCTTAATCTCATCCCACAATCACTTTACCCGTCTCTTTCCTCCTTATCACTCAATTCTCCCATGCAATTATTTGTATTAGTCGTCAAACAACGTCGCATCCTCATATTTAACTTATTGCATGCCTCTAAAAATAAGAACTCAAGTTATCTCCCAAGATTTTCTATTTTTAAAAAAGTTTGTTTTAGCATAACCGATATCGGTTACTTAACCGGTATCGGTCATATATCTACCGACATTGGTTAGCTAACCGATATCGGTCACATGTCTCCTTTTGCTTAAACCTAGGCTTTTTCTTCATTTTTTGCAAATTTTTGGTAGCGCCCGCCTCTTTTTCCTGCATAACGACATCATTATCAATATTTTTCATCAGAATCACATCAACATATATATATATATATATATATCATCAAAATTTCATCAAACTCATCATCTATATACATTCAATTTCAAAAACCATCGACAAAACACATAAAACATTTTTATACACACCATGTGGATCAAAATAATCATATATATATATAAATGTTTCAATATACAAATTCCCTTGCATGGGGGCCTCTGTGAGCTCAAAATAATACAATGCCGACACGCAGGCCGCTATCCCTGTCAAAATCTCGACTCGGCTTGCAGGCCGGTATCAACTATACTACCTGTACTCGGCTCGCAGGCCGGTATATGCAACAAGAATGAATAAATAAATCATATGTGGGCACGCAGGCCTCTATATACATGACCGGTTCACAGACCGGTGTTTATATCCAATATCCAAAAACCCATCTCCACTCCAGGGATGTCTCAACTCTCCCCACCACCCTTAGCCCCTTTCCCTGCTGGTCCCTACGCTGGCTCTTGCCTCCTCCCTGTAACAGACCCACCGGCTGTGGCTACACCTCCCTGGGATATCTGGCTCCGAGATGTCTCGGCTCTGTGCGCCGCATATGGCTGATAGTCAGCCCCGGTACCATCAAGGACGTCCTGATAATATCGGGCCTCCGCTCTCGCCTCCATATAGCGGGCCCGTGCCACCATGGCTGCTGGGGCTGGTCCCCCGACTCCTACTAGTAGTGGCCCCTGTCCTGCCGGTACACTCGGTGCCTGTGGCGGTACCTGTACCTGCGCCTATGCCAGCGGCGGTGCTTGTGGCTGTACTAGAGCCTGTACAGGCAGCGGTGCCTGTGCCTAGGCTAACTGCCCCTGTAGCACTCCAATCTATGCTTGCGCAGTAGCAAGCTGCCCCTGTAACAACTGCACCTGTCCTACGAGCCGGTCCCTCTCTGCTATAACAACCGCCAAATCTAGCTGTGCGGGCTGTGCTCTCCTAGCTGCTCTCTCCCCTACCCACCAAACCAAAAAGGCCCCTGTCACTCCAACATCATCCACTATATCATCCGCCGGCCTCTCTGCTACCCAATCTGGGTCAACGGGCTATGGTGCCGGCAGTGGCGCCTCTACATCATCCCTTCGGTACTGTGGGAAGAGAGGTGGCTCATCCTGTCTCAAGCCCAACTGCCGTCGTACCCTCTCTAGGGGTATCCGCTCATACTCTCCGGGCCTCCGTCCAGCTATTCAGAAACTATACTGGATCCAGCGCATCTGTGCTCGGGCTCCTCCTCGGGGTTGATGGCCTATGCAGGGCCTCCATATAATGTCCAGGGCGGTCAAGCCCTCTAGCATATGACGGTAGTAGGCCACATCCCGTCCTGCAAGCATCACTCATGGCTGGCCCACGACTCCCAATCACCTATGAAATGCATATCTATAGACAATCTGTGGCCTTGGCTACTGGGGCAGCCCTACTGGTTGTATACAAATGATGTGCTCGTATGCCCAGCAATGTAACAAAAATGTAGAGCAAATACCAAATATCCTCATCCAGCAATAACCCCACAGCTCTCTGTATAGCTGCACCAGATACACTGGTACCCAGGCATAGCATGTATGCTCCTCTACCATCTCGTGTAACACCCCCATCAAAGCCCGTAGGAAGTGGCCTCCCTTTGAGTCCAGGAGAGTGAAGCATGTGATACCTATCATCATCAACACGGCAAGCCGTGTCTCTTGTCGGTGTGCACGATACATGTCGCCATAGGCAATGCTCGCGCTGTGATAGGTCAACAATGGGGCTGCATCCCCGAATAATGTAGGATGCTATCCATCGCGGTCTCTGCATCCACCTGGAACACTCCCTCACCTACGATAGACAGTCTCAGGATGCGATATACATCCTCCAAAGTAATCATCATCTCTCCAGTAGGGAGATGGAAGACATTGGTTACCGGATCCCATCTCTCAATGAGGGTAACCATCAGGTTGTGGTCCCTATCCACAGCCCTATACTGCTGGAATCTGCCGAGTCCAACCTCTCGCATGATGCCCCAATGCACTGCAGACACATGTGGCAGCATCCGCCTCAATAGCGGGGGCATCCAATCCCGCATCGTAAGCTGCTGGCATGCCTGCAAAAACAACCCACTTCATCAGGCCTACCCTTTACAAAAACCACTACTTTAACCCCCTTACCCACCCAACCACAACCCGACTCTATAACACACATCTACACTTACTCTACACATCCCCTTTACCACCAACCACCCAACCAACCACCCCGATATACTCTAGCCATCTACCTATACCCCCGCCAATTTAACACCTCCTACTTCATACCCCACACCTACCCTGTCCTACCTGAACCAACCACCCAACCACACCATTTCCCCCCCACCCTGATCACCTTTCTTATTAACTCTACCCCCTCCCCCTTCACCCCCAAACACAAAAACCAACCAATAATACAATTCTAACCAAAAAAAAAAAAGGGGGGGGTACCGACGTCGGTCGACATATGACCGACGCCGGTCTCCCGGCAACAAATTATTCCAAACAGTTTGTGACCGATGCCGGTCGCTTAGTGACCGACATCGGTCACTGTCCGAATCCGGGGCCAAACCCAAAATGGCCCGCAAAATCTTTTTTCACCTATTTCTCCCTATTTACCCACCAAAAAACCCTAAAAACTTACCCACCCTGCCACCTTGACCTAACTAGCCTACCTACCCACTCCATTTTGAAAATTACATCCATTCATTAATTATTTTATTAAAATTAGGATTCCTACCCAAAACCCACATCTAAGTTAAACTGTAATGCCTTGTTCGGCATCGACTTTCGCTGTTACGTCCTTGTCCTATTGTGTGTCATTGAATGCTGAATTGAGCTCCCTTTTCTATCGTTAGGTGACTTTTTACCCTGTTTGCGAAGTTATTTTTTTAGCATCCTTTCTTCTTCTTTCGTCTGTTGGCCTTCGATCTATGGAATGCTTAATGTCGTTTGTTAAAAAGAGTTCTATTGGAATTTATTGAATCTTAGGTTCCCAGCATATGATTGTATCTTTCATTGTTATAATTGTATTTGTGTCTTAATATTACACCTCATTTAAGATAAGGATATCTATAAAGTTCAACATTGGAAAGCTAATGGATGTTAGGTTTAAAGGGGGTAATTTATTGTAGCACAATAGATACACCTAAACATGAAAAAACTCTCAAATTCGAACATTAAAAATATAGTACTATGAAGGGAGATGTTGGTTGAATAACCATCATAAAATCATTTCAGAAAGGGTCAACCATCAAATTTAGTCTGCATAATACATACATGAACAGTGTGCATAAAAAATTTTGTTTGTTCCCATACAGTACAGGGTGTAGATTCATCATCCTTTTCAACATGGAATAAATGAAACATGATATGGAATTTACAAGGAACACGAAAATTATAAATACAAAAAATTTTTTGATTTGCAAGGAATACGCTAAATCATTTCTATGAAATATCCATTGTGGAGGTGATTAAACTTTTTATTGGAAATTATGGGGGTAACTTTGATGGCCACCTGCCACTTCATTAACTCCTTTTACTAGGCGTGTTAGACTCCTTGCTGGTGGCCACACTTCATTTATTAATCCTGATTTGCAAATCTTCTACGTTTCTTGTTGACTGCCTGCATTATCCTTCTCTGACCGCGTGAGATTTCCTTTTGTTGGACTGCGTGTGGAGTGGTTGAGAGGCCATCGAAATCTTGTCTGTCAAGGCATTTTTCTTCATGGTTCCTCCTGGGTGTGTCTTTTTTTTTGTCTTCCTTGGCCACAATGAAACCTCCTCACGCCTTATGCTGGTGCGCAGAACCTGGACATGGTTTTATGTTGTTCCTGATGCGTTTTGGGGGAAGAAGGAGCACTGTTTTCTTTTGCTGGCCGCACACAGCTACTAGCTAGTGAGGTAGGAGTGTTACCTCCACTTTCTTTGGGTGCTGCGAGGTGTGTTCTGGTCGGGAATCCATAGCAACAGCCTGCAACAATAATTGTGATCCAAAACCGAGGGGTTTCAGACTTAAGGAATAGATTAACAATTGTGCCAAATGAATTGCAAAACAACTATCTCTGAAAAGAGATGTAAATTACTCAAAGACTTCAAATTACATCAATTATCTCTGCCAAGAGATGTCTATCTCACTGATCCGGTTACATATGTATTTATAATAATTTTATAAATATGAAAGGACACCTAGAAAGATGTGGAAGGTCACCAGTCTCGAGGGAGACGAGGTGTTTCATCTTCCAAGACTTACATGTGCACTAATTTTGCGAAACATACTATTTTTAGAATTTACTATTTTTAGACAGCACTACAAAAATCACAATTTGGGCCCCTTAAACATGGATTTTGGGGGTCAAACATTATCGAACAAAGTTCGCACCTTCTCATCACATTCTACACATTCCAAGCTTTCCGTTGCCTTTTGAACGGAGTCAATCGGAGGTACGGTGCAAAAGTTATGGTCTCTGGAAGTTGTGCCACTAGAATTACTGCCTGGATCAAATTGGCCAAGCGGCAGGCATGTTGCAGTATGTCAAAAGCCTTTTTGAGCGCTTCCAACAAGTAGGTTGTCCAACTATGTTGTTATCTATTCAGTATTGAATGCATCCTCAAATTCGGGATTCTCCTTCAAGATATTTTTTATCAAAATCGACTATGTGACAGTGAGAGTGTTACCAGGAGACCTGATGAAATTTATTGCTAAGATTCTCTATTGAGACCTTACTTGTTTTACGATGTAACTCATGGAAGAGTATCTCATAGAGGCGGATCTGTTTCATATCAGAATATTCACAAAGCACAAATTGCCTTGCTGTTTCATTTCTTCCACTCTGCCCTGTAGATGAGGGTCTGTCTCCATCGTGTGTTGGATTCCGGTGGCTTCGTTGTTACAAGAAGATTTATTCATATGATAATAAAAAAAAAACCCAACTAGGGTTTGGAGGATCCTGCCTGCAGTGAGATTAGGGAAAATGCGGAAGGTCATTACTTTATAGTCAAGCTTTGCAGGAGGATTCCACTGCATGTTCGAGTATTATCCATAGCTTTTGGTCTAGCAATGTTCAGGAGATTGAAATCCTTGTGTGCTTGGGTTCTTGAAGAAGTGAAGGAGGCAGGATCAGGAATGGAGGTGGTGAATACCAGCACCCTCGTCAATGGCCACTTTTCCATTGCTTGCTTGCCTGCACCTATTCCATCCATGGCTTCAGCGGGCTTTTAGATCCACAGCTGAAGGATATGGGTGAAAGATTTCCTGGAGGAGCTAATGTGCATAATAGACCTGGTTCCTTGCCTACATTTACTCCTAATGGTGTTCATTTACCATCTGTAAATGATGTTGCAATTGCAGTTGAAACAAAAGGTAGGGAATCTAATGGTCTTCTGGTTGCTCGTAATTCAACTTTTCCAATTGCAGACTCCAATAGTACTGTTTGCCATTCAGTGGTAGATGGACAAGTTATTACAAACAATAAGATTTTTTTTCACCCAGTTCAAGATAGGTCGATAGAGTCAAACATGTTATATCAAACCCATAGTATTGATGAAACCCCAAGAAGTGGATCAGTGGGACGTGTGGCTTATGCAGTCCCTGCTGGATATGTTGCTGGTGGATGCATTTAAAACAGGCATGATAAGACTAACCCTCTCTCTTAATGATTTATTTCCTTTAGTATTTGGATAAATCAATCTCTGCAATTTTGTTCGAATGCTGTAGATGTGGGTTTCTTTTGGAATGTTGATGTGTTTTTGTTTTACTAAATAAATAGTGTTTGGACTCTGGATATTATATAACATGATTGTTACATATATTGACTCTTTCTTGAAAGAGATGCCCAAAAAGAGATGGGTTTCAAATGAATTTTAAATCATAATTGCATGAACTGATCTCTCTCCCCCTTTACAGTTTATCTTATTTACTATTTGAGTAGAAGAAATCTCTACATCGATTCTTGCCTACTGATCTTATAATGTTGGTTTATCTTTTTGCCTTGATTATTCCTTTGAATGATGGTTTCTGTAGAAAATATTATGGAGTGTGAATGAGGTTTATAATTTTTCTTGTATTGTTTATATTATGTAGAACATGGCTTGAAAAAGGGAATTTCCGATATGACTGTATTTGGATTTTACTGTGGATTTATAATAATATAAACTCCCATTAGGATTGGGGGCTTCTATTTGGGAAGAGTCATACTAGTTTTATTGGTCTTTCTAGATAGCTCCATCTGAGTCATTCAATTATCATTTACCTTGGGGATTATTGAAAACCCCTCACCAGGCCCTCTGCTATTATTATTACTATGAGCTTATTATTAGATTGGAACACTCCTGAAGCATGTGTTAATGGGTTTTCTATGACCTTTGTGAATATGTTAAGCACACAAGTCAATATCCTGTGTGGATAATTCTATGGCTTAATTTTGAGGCACTACTTGGATCTTTGAATCGGTTAAAGTATTATTGGATACATCGAACTCTCATGAATGTCGACATTCTTCAAGTTGATTGATATGTGATGTCCTCATGCATATGAATTCAGGCAATGCTTGAAATATGAAATTATAAATTTATCTTATACTTTGACCTTGAAGCTTGTCGAAAGACTTTTTTGTAGGAAAACAGATGAATAGGTAAGTTAAGATAACTACCCTAAAATGGAGTCATGTATAGCCTTAAGTAAAGGTGACAGCTACCATAATGGGACTGTGCATACCATGTATGACAGTAAGGATATAAGTCCACCTGAAATTATTTAACTTCATTTTTTTAGAACAATAATTAATACCCATAAATTGGGGTATGCAAGTGGAGGTTGAATTATATAACAGGGTATATTATGTTATCAGGTAACCAGTAAGGATAAATATGTTATTTCAATACTTGGTTAACGAGTGGAATATTTTCTGGCATTTACGATGATTATTATGTTAGCTAAAAATTGATACTTGCATCTCAATTGGGAGTTGAGATAATGTTGATACTTGTATTTATAGTGGCTTGGACCACGCTTACATATCTTAGCTAGTCAAATGTATCTTTGACATATTAGCAAAATATGACAATATTGTTGATCGTAACTCATTCCAATGAGTTGGACTCTTATACTAATAGAAACATATAAAGACATGGTAATAAGCAACCAAAAGGATACCTAAATAATATATGAACTTGTGGATTGGTGGAATCTTTGTTAACATAAGTATATTCTTAAAATTATGAGATAAATATCCAAATTATACTTACATATCACTGATTATCTATGAAGGTTTGATACTTGGGTAATATCGATGAATAATATAAGATTGATACTTGTATTTATTATATAAACTTAATGTCGTTGGTGCTTTTATTTAATTGAAAGATAATATTGTTGGATACTTATATATGTGAAGTAGGTCGAGGGTATTAGGTGAGCGTTATTATTATTACTGTAATTTAAGTATGATTGATTGCATGGTTAAGGTTGTATATCTAGTCACTTGGAATTGTGTTCTTATGTAAGCAGATCTTAAGGAAGTGAACATTAATGAGTATGAAATGTATTATCATGAGATGTGTAGTTAAGTTTTAAATGTATGTTAGAAATTTATTTGATAAGGAGTATTGCAAACTTTCATTTATTTATATGCTAGATGGCATAAATTATTAGGTGAGGTTTATATCTTATCATGCTCAGTTCTAGCGAACTGACTCTAGTAAATATTTGTGCAGATGGATTATGCGAGTAGATTAAAGGAAAAGAGTGTAAAAGTTTCATCAGTTCAAATTATGAAGTTCTTTGTAGAAAGTTCAATGCGTTGTAAATTTTCTAACTTTCCTTGCAAGGAGTTTAGAAGATCTCTTGTCTTGGTATGTTTGGAAAAACTACATGGTGAAGTGTTCTCTTTCCCTTTTGTTGTTAGACTAGTAACTTACCTTGGTGAGAAATGATATTCAATCATTACATTGGCATAAGTATTGTAAAACCTTGATTTTGAGAATAAAGTGTTAAGTCAAAACTCTCTGACACCTTGTAATGATGTGATATAAGTAAAATTAAATGGAGTGGTTAACCCTTATAGAAGTTAACTAAAATATATATATTCAGATAAATTAATGTAGAGATGACTTACTTGAGAACAAGAGATTCCTGAAGTACTCAAAGGTGAAACTATCCTTGTAAAGTAAAATTTTATAAATTGATATCCCTAGCTAAACTAGTGAACACTACCCCTTTTGGGTGAACTCTTAAACAAGCTTAAGGGAAAACAATGGTTAGTTTCTGGAAGATAATAAGATTTAGCAAGTAGGAGAATAATTTAAGTGAACTACTCTACAGTGTATAAGAAAATAAGTCAGTTGGTAAGATGAATTTTTGCAAATCATATATTGAATCTCTCTAAAAACATAAGTCATGAGTTAAAGGGTGTTTTATCAAAATAAATAACCTTCAATCATTTCTTACTGTGGCTTGCCCTAGCTGTGAGAGTGTCATGTGGTTGGACTTCTATGTTGTTCTGTCAAAAAAAGAAAAGTGTATTATCCTTTTGGGTGTGAACGTTTCCGTGCTGACCTTGTGGTCATCCCCGTAACAAGTGGTTCCCAGAGTTGGTTGTAACTTTGTGACGACATGTTGTGTCGTGTTATGTGTCGAAGCAAGTCAAAAAAAAATATCCTGTCTTTTACTGTGTTGTTCGTGTGTGAATTTTTGGGTCGTTACAATGAACTAGTTTTTGAGCGTAGGTTGTTGCTCTCAGTTGTAATTGGTAGTGATTGTATACTTGTACTCGATAGGATGTTATATAGCTGGATGATGGTAGCTTACATAATATGGTTTGAAAATGGAGTTGGATAGGCGGAAATTGAATGACATTATAAGTAACATTAGTAGACTATGGTGTGATGCTCATTAGACATGGATGTGATTGGATTTAGGAGCGTAATGGGCTTAATAATTAGAGAAGAGAAAGTGATGTAAACTATGTAAAAACAAAATGAAATTGTTATCATATTGATGCTCAACGTGCTTTGGTCCTTCATTTTAAAACATAACAATCATTTTCATGATGTCCATTAAGTCTATGATAGATTACACGTGTGAGATACCTTTGTTTGTGATGTGTGAAAATAATCCGATAAGGAGGGTAGCAATGAGTGGTTGGAAAATTGTGATCATATTGGTGATATGTAGGAGCTAAGGAATGAATATCATGTATGACTAGATTGATATTAGACCAGAACTTATGAGGTGTGGATCATGATTGTAATACTTGATCTTCATGTTATATGAAGCAAATGTGTAGATGACATAAAAGTAAGATGAGATGCAGAAGATGAACTAGTTATGGGATTGAGAAGCATCCCTAAGATGTTTCATCTTATGTATGATTTAAGCAAATGTGATCCTTGTTTCCATAGCTCAAATTTGGGGTCTTGACGGTAGAGAATGTATGAATCCTAAATTGACTCTAAGATAGGTTGCACTTTGGATGGAGTATGTAGGTACTGTGATAGTGTCATCAGATAGATGATTGAATGATTGTGAACTTACCTTGTAGTGGGTACCACCATTGTATTAGCAATGAAGATACATAATTATCTAGTGATACCTTGGACGACTAACCGATTTTGAGGGAAATCGGTGGAAGTGCATGTTGAAGATATTCACTGCAATGGTGTATTTTAGGTCAATTTTAACTCGAGCCATGAAAGAAGATTGGATAAGTAGATAAACAAAATGAGGATCCAATTCCTATAATCACGAGTGGGGTTCACCAAATGAATGCAATTTAATTTGGGTTAATTAAATCTAAGGACTATGTTTAGCCTTGTCGAAGTGATGGCATAGATGATAAAGATACAGGTAAATGAACCAAGAAAAATGATATTATAAAATATGCAACCCTAAGAGCTAAGGATCGATGATCCGAAGATACTTAGCTAACTCGTTGACTACTCAATTTGGAACCAGTATGAACTAGGATAAGTGATAAACAGTTATGGGCCTGATGTTTCATTACTACATAGTGTAAATTCTTATTCAAGTAAGATATGAGGTTTTTACAAGGGCACCTTGTAAGTTCTGCACACCATTTTTCTGGAATTGCCATGACTGCACAAGAACTCAGGCATTTCCTTGGTCTTTGGTGTGTCACTAAGGGTGTCACATTTTGATACTAACTATGGCTATTCGAGAACATTTATGTTCGCACTATGATTTTGCCCAAGGGTACTTCTGTTAACCTGTGAAATATAATGCCACCTTGCACAAGCCTTTTACAAACCACATGGCAAACTTCAAATTGGATTGTTGTGCTGGTTCTATGGTCGTGATGTGTGGAATTGACCCCATGGGAGTCATCCCAAGAGTGAACTGGTATGGACCTGATGTGACCCACTACATCTGTATGGGGGTACTCCACAAGGAGTTCTTGATAACTAGCGGGTATGTGTCAACCAATTGCATGTATTATGATTCCCATGTGCAAGTTAGGACTTGATAGCAAGTCTATGTAGTCTTGAATGTAGAAATATAGTAGAACCGGCCTCCTTGACAGAGGCATAAAGTAAACTTGAGGGAGGCTTCCTATAGTTTGTGGGAGGCATATGTAGACTTGAGGGATGCATTCCCTTTTCCCTTGAATGGGCATACTGGATGGATTCCTGTGGAGTATCTTTGATGTTCCGGGATATATGTTGAGTTATTGTGATGCTTAGGTGATGATAATAATTTTGATGTCTGTGTCCCTAATTTTAAACACGGATATGTGTTGTGATGTTGTGGATATGTCATTGATACCCTTGTTTAAATTATGTACCTATAGATTTTGATAACTGGAGATATGCCAAATTTTCATAAGTGAAATTGAGGGAATGCCCAGAAATCAGAAAAGTGACACCTTGTTCAAGAAGCAATAATATTCAGATAAAGGTCAGCGATGACCAGTACTATGTTATGTGGACAAGAACGCCTATGGTGCTATTCCGTCTTGGAGTGGGCACTCGTGTCTGAAGCAATACAAGATAAATGAAGTATATAGTTGTGTGACTGGTGAATCTGTAGGGTGTGTAAGAACCTAAATAGAAAACAATGTTAGACAGTTCATAAAAGAGGCACCCACAATAATAGTTTTCAATTGCTAGTTTTCTTTGTTACAAATCATGCAAATGCTAGTATGATTTTAGGACCTAGAAATGTACCCAAGCGCATGACTTAATACCTACATGGAGAAGGAACCAATGACCACACCAATAAATCAGATGGTAACTGCTAGTCTATGAATGAACCTTGAGAGTGTAAAAGGTCCACCAAATGTTCCTATGTCGAACCCAATGTAACCGTGCTTTACTCCGCCTAAAATTTTAAACCATAGGGTGTACTTTCTCCTTTACATGTTCTTGGTTGCTTACCATTTCCTTTTTCTCTGTGTTATGTCGCATCGAGGACGATGCTTTCTTAAGGGGAGGAGAATGTAATGCCCTGTTCGGCATCAACTTTCACTGTTACGTCCTTGTCCTATTGCGTGTCATTGAATGCTGAATTGAGCTCCCTTTTCTATCGTTAGGTGACTTTTACCCTGTTTGCGAAGTTATTTTTTTAGCATCCTTTCTTCTTCTTTCGTCGTGTCGTTGCCTTCGATCTATGGAATGCTTAATGTCGTTTGTTAAACAGAGTTCTATTGGAATCTATTGAATCTTGGGTTCCCAGCATATGATTGTATCTTTCATTGTTATAATTGTATTTGTGTCTTAATATTACGCCTCATTTAAGATAAGTATATCTATAAAGTTCAACATTGGAAAGCTAATGGATGTTAGGTTTAAAGGGGGTAATTTATTGTAGCACAATAGATATACCTAAACATGAAAAAACTCTCAAATTCGAACATTAAAAATATAGTACTATGAAGGGAGATGTTGGTTGAATAACCATCATAAAATCATTTCAAAAAGGGTCAACCATCAAATTTAGTCTGTATAATACATACATGAATAGTGTGCATAAATTTTTTGTTTGTTCCCATACAGTACAGGGTGTAGATTCATCGTCCTTTTCAACATGGAATAAATGAAACATGATATGGACTTTACAAGGAACACAAAAATTATAAATACAACAAAAAAATTGATTTACAAGGAATACGCTAAATCATTTCTATGAAATATCCATTGTGGAGGTGATTAAACTTGTTATTGGAAATTATGGGGGTAACTTTGATGGCCACCTGCCACTTCATTAACTCCTTTTACTAGGCGTGTTGGACTCCTTGATGGTGGTCGCACTTCATTTATTAATCCTGATTTGCAAATCTTCTACGTTTCTTGTTGACTACCTACATTATCCTTCTCTGACCGCGTGAGATTTCCTTTTGTTGGACTGCGTGTGGAGTGGTTGAGAGGCCATCGAAATCTTGTCTGTCAAGGCATTTTTCTTCATGGTTCCTCCTGGGTGCATCTTTTTTTTTGTCTTCCTTGGCCACAATGAAACCTCCTCACGCCTTATGCTGGTGCGCAGATCCTGGACATGGTTTTATGTTGTTCCTGATGTGTTTTGGGGGAAGAAGGAGCGCTGTTTTCTTTTGTTGGCCACGCATAGCTACCAGCTAGTGAGGTAGGCGTGTTACCTCCACTTTCTTTGGGTGTTGCGAGGTGTGTTCTAGTTGGGAATCCATAGCAACAGCCTACAACAGTAATTGGCTAGGCGGCAGGCATGTTACAGTATGGCAGAAGCCTTTTTGAGCGCTTCCAACAAGTAGGTTGCCCAACTATGTTGTTATCTGTTCAGTATCGAATGCATCCTCAAATTTGGGATTCTCCTTCAAGATATTTTTTTATCAAAATCGACTATGTGACAGTGAGAGTGTTACCAGGAGACCTGATGAAATTTATTGCTAAGATTCTCTATTGAGACCTTACTTGTTTTACGATGTAACTCATGGAAGATTATCTCATAGAGGCAGATCTGTTTCATATCAGAATATTCACGAAGCACAAATTGCCTTACTGTTTCATTTCTTCCACTCTGCCCCGTAGATGAGGGTCTGTCTCCATTGTGTGTTCGATTCCAGTGGCTTCGTGGTTACGAGAAGCTTTATTGATATGATAATAATAATAAAAAAACCCAACTAGGGTTTGGAGGATCCTGCCTGCAGTTAGATTAGGGAAAAGGCAGAAGGTCATTACTTTATAGTCAGGCTTTGCAGGAGGATTCCACTACATGTTTGAGTATTATCCACAGCTTTTGGTCTAGCAATGTTCAGGAGATTGAAATCCTTGTGTGCTTGGGTTCTTGAAGAAGTGAAGGAGGCAGGATCAGGAATGGAGGTGGTGAATACCAACGCCCTCGTCAATGGCCACTTTTCCATTGCTTGCTTGCCTGCACCTATTCCATCCATGGCTTCAGCGGGCTTTTAGATCCACAGCTGAAGGATATGGGTGAAAGATTTCCTGGAGGAGCTAATGTGCATAATAGACCTGGTTCCTTGCCTACATTTACTCCTAATGATGTTCATTTACCATCTATAAATGATGTTACAATTGATGATGTTGCCTACATTTACTCCTAAAGGTGTTCATTTGGCCCGACCCAAGGCCGTAACCAACCATTAGGCCTGACCCAAGGCCGCACCCACCTAATTAGGCCCGACCCAACGCCGCAACCAACTATTAGGCCCAACCTAAGGCCGCACCCACCTAATCAGGCCCAACCTAAGGCCACAACCAACCATTAGGCCCGACCCAAGGCCACACCCACCTAATCAGGCCCGAACCAACGCCGCAACCACTTAATTAGGCCCGACCCCAGGCCGCAACCACTTAATTAGGCCCGAACCACAGCCGCAACCACCTAATCAGGCCTAACCGAACGCCGCAACCACCCAATCCGGCCCGACCCAAGACCACAACCAGCGATTAGGCCTGACCCTAGGCTGCAACCACTTAATCAGGCCCGACCCAACGCCACAACCACCCAATCCAGCCTGACCCAAGGCCACACCCCACCAATCAGTCTCGACCCAAGGCCCTCACTCATGAATCGGCCCTACCCAAGGCCACACCAATTAAGTACCTCGCCCAAAACCCACAAATTACAATTTTATCCACCCATCATGTAGCTTTTTGTTTAATCAAGCTCACATGTTCGTGTTTTAGCATGATTAGGGTACTTGACTTGATCAGTCGACCAACTTTGCCTAGACCAAGACCGTGACGTTTATATCAACCAAACCAACAATTTGGTACTGCCGAACATGCCTAAATGTTCTTGTACCTTACCCATTATATCCCCTGGAGCTACTTCCTATGCCTTGGATACCAGGATTATATCACCCTTGTTTGGATAAACTATCGACCTTTACCTATGAATTGCTTGTTTACTCTTCAAATCATGTACCCTGGTCGCACTACTACATTTCAACGTGCGTCTGCTTCCTTGAACTTACCCCACCATCTTACCATCATCTCAACACCATTCACCCTTTATCAACCCTATCCCTGATTTCACGTCACCTCAATCTGTGATAGATTTGAGGGGGATTACCTATACCCTTAACGGGAGTAACCACTTCTTATTATTGTCAGTGTAGCTTTACAAGACAAGCTACACGACAACAAGGGGCTAATGTAGACACCAAATTTGTGTCTCACGACACCCTGTGCCCCGCATCTCATTTCGCAACCTAACCTCACCACCTAAACCTTGTATAATTATTTATTAATTACCTTATAATTAATAAATCCACATTTTCAAACCTGCCACCTCATTTCGCCACCTCATCATGACCTAGCCCTAATCCTAAACTAACCTAATTAAGACCTATAACTTGGTCTACATCCACACCCATGACTAATTACCCCTCACCCGCACCAAAACCAACCTAATAATGACTTGACCAAGCCCAAAACTAATCTCTTGGGAGAAAAGGAGGGAAAGTTGGCTATTTTACTAAAAATAGCCCACTTTGACTTAACCGACATCAGTTTCTACTCAATCGCTGTCGGTTACGTAACCACCATCGGTTCCCTGTAAATGACCTCCCCCAACCAAAAACAAAGGATCTGGAATTCATTTGGAAAAATGATCCGAACTTCACTTGGCAGAGTGGAGACAAGTGAAGAAAAGAGAAGAGCATCGAGCCGAAGACTGCAATCGAGCCACTGGATTGCTGTCACCCTATTCAAGCATTAGAAAAGACTGAGGATAGCTTCATCAGCTCGTTTTCTAATACCATATCATCCCAACTGAGCCTTACTGTCACTACCACATTCCTTGGACCTGAATCTTCATCAAGGATGAGTAAGTAGTGTTTGGTATGTTTCTAAGCACCATTTCTTGAGCCTTTTGATTGATAGTAATTATAAGCTCACTCCTAGATCTACCACCTGCCAGCACCCTGCACTTAACCTTCATCCATACATCCTTGTATTGCCCAGAAGACAATTTTATCACACTCTGAGTCTTCCCCGTCATCTCACTATTCCCCTCAGCCATCCACCAGTCTTAATAACCCCACAATCACCCTGCAACCAACCTTTATCCAGAAGTGGCTAGATTACTGACCCTACTGGTGTTGGTTATCCCCTACCAGCAACGGTTCTCTAACTGCAGTTGGTTATCCAGTGACCGGCATCGGTCACTGTGACTTATACCCAAAACCTTCCTCTCACCTATTTGTCTCCTAACAACCTCAGATCCAGTCTAGTTTATCCCTGTAACTCGACCTCAATGTATCAATGACCATGACCAAACAAACAACGTGACGTTTTATTATCGATAGTTTAGTCTCTACTGCTTGGTAACGAGGTACCTAAATCGTGATTTCGCAATAGCTTCTTTATTATCATTTGTGTTAATTCATATTAAAAGGGGAACTGACCACCTTCGAAAGGAAGTCTAATATTTCCTAGGCCCAAGGCAGTTCCCTCATTTATTATCTAACTAAAATCTGGTGGTCTTGTATTCTTACTTACAGGTAGTCCTTCCCAGATAAAAAGGAGTTCTTCGCAATCGATCTAATCTCTCTCTACGGTATGCGCACACCCTCTCAACATTCAATAGGTATTCCTCCTAGCCCTAACCCTTATCTGTTTCTCGAAAGAATGAAAGGATAGAAGCAACTCTATTCCAGGAATGGAAACATTCTATGCGAAACAGCTGGCATCACCATCAATCATAACACGTCAAACATGTATATTACCGATGTAAATGGAAATGAAAAGGGTGGGATCAGGATCATCTGATTGGAGAGGTATAATCTCGTCATCAGAGAAACTGAGGTCAACTACTTGGTGAGTAATGGAAGGTGTAGAGGAATGGGATGAATTAGTGAGAGGAGTCACATGGTGAGGGGTGATAATGGAGGCCATAGGTGCCGGGTCATTGGGTAAAACCTCGATGGATTGCAGAACCTTCATGAGGGCCTGTGGATGATATTTAGAGGTTTGGACGAGGTTGTACAAAGACATTTTTAAGGGAGGATTCATGCAATTGTTTTATCATTGTACGATGGGTGAACCCATCCAAAAATAGGGTATGTGGGTCCCCTAATGGTGATTTTTGGTATGGGGTGGAGATGGTATGTTGGGGCACCACGATTGGTGGATGGGCTAGTTGCTTTCTCTATTTCCTTTGTCTTTTTGGGTGCATGAGTGGCAACATATGGATCATGTTAATATGAGGAAAAGAGGTGGATGGAGAAGGTATTTCATGAGAATTACAATGGCATGATGGACAAAAACCTAATACGGGGTAAGAACCTATGTGAAATGAGTAGGGTGCACTTGCATATTGGAGGGTTTTTTGATAGCTCTCTTATGTGGACCATGTTGATCTTGAATTTCAGAAGTGGATAAAAGGGTTTTGGATATGGTGATGCATGTCAGCTGAATAGGTAGTGAGCGAGGATGTGGTGGTGATAGGTGGGGGTGGAATGGGGTCCTTATCTAGAAGATCATCGTCGTTTAAAGTTTTGTTTAAGAGGACAAAGGTTGGAGAAGTAATAGTTTTTAGAGTGTTACAATTTTCTATGATCATGTCTTGGGTACACACGATGGTAGGTGACAAATTTTAGTATCATCAAACCCTTTTTGGTTTAGGTTTGTGTGATTCATAAGGTCTAATGGGTTGGTAAATGTGATGATAGAAGGTCTCTACAAGGTTAGCTAGAATGTTGGCATAAGACCCTGCCAATGGATCACAATGTGAAGTGATGTGTCGAGTCTTGATTGAAATGGGGTGAATTTTATGTGCGAGGTATTACATGAGGTGGAATTGGAGGTGGGATAGGTTTGACCACTTGTTTGGTAGGTGGTATTATTTTAGGCTTGGGTTATACCTTCTTGGGTTAAGGCATAGTAGATGAACTAGAGATAGAAGGTATTGTAGGCTTAACTACCTCTTTGGTGGGTAGTGAGTTTTTCAACTTTGGTTACACCTTCCTAGGTAAAGATGAGGAAAGAGTACATGATGTGGAAGGGAAAGTAGATGACAGAAAAGGAAGAGTTAGCCAAGGTGATAAAGGGAGGTGAGGTGAAGGTTGTTGGTAGAGGTAAAGTGGAAGGTATGGGTTAAAGAGAATGAAATATCATAGGTACTGATGCGATAACTATAATTGGTGGGGATATTGGGTGGTAAGAAAGATGTGGGTAATGATGAAGGTGTGCGCTTTGCTGGTAAGTTTGGTCTGATAAAATATCATGACAAAGAGGCGGGCTTTTTTGTTTTTTTTTTACCTTGGTTAGGCGGTTTCTTGGGACAAGGTTGATGAGTTAAGGCCCCAGGATAGAAGGAAGGGGACGAAGGTGATAAAGGTGTAGCAGGTGAAACTGGTGTATGTGGCCTATAAGGTTGAGACGCTTCCTTTTATGGTGGAGGTAATGATTTTTTCATTGGGTTTGGGAAGATGTGGCTAAATATAATTTGATGGGTGGGATCAACTAGGTTTGATATCAACATGAAACTGAAGGTAATGATGTGTCTTAGATTTGGTGGAAGGTGTAGATACAAGTAGGTTATTATGCATAAGAATGGGTTTAGTTGTTAGTAAAATTTTATGTGTAGGTGAGGGTGATGAAGAAGGAGTTTTTATAACAAGAATGGTCATAGCTGGCTTGGTTTTGTTAAATACCTTCGGATAGATCGTGGAGGTATCCATAGGTGACATTTGTATTTTAAGTTGAAAAGGGTAGCCAAAGGCATCCCCAAAGCATGGAGTTATCAATGTAATCCAAGTGATCATCCATGTGTGAAAAATGGATACTATTGTAATAAGAGATGACGTTGATTTAGTTGTAACCCATGTAAAGTATGTTTGTGAAACAAGGAACTTGTTGGCTTCAAAATTTTTGGGTAAGAGAGCCAAGAGTAGATTAATGGGATACTTGAATGCTAATGGGGAATTTTCCCCAATGGGAAGTGGAGCTTCTAAAGGAATTTTGATTGGTAGGGGAGATGACATGTGGGATGAGATAGGTTCCTATCTTTTGGTGGAGAGGAAGGTGAGCATGATTCTCCCATGGGTAGGAGAGTTAACACCATAGGTTTCTTCATTAGGTGGAAGGATGGGTGAGTGAAACGGTATCAGCAGGTATTGTGAACTCTTCCATGGGTGATGGGGAAGATAAAGGGTACTCCTCTATGGGTGAAGGAGTAGATGAAATAGGCTCATCTATGGGTAAAGGAACTCGTGCTAGAATCTCCTTGATGGAGGGAAGAGGAGGAAATTTTGGAAGGGATGGTATAGTATCAAACAAAGCATGGACCTCATGGACATTACTCGTCATTAGTTGAAGGTTCACATAGTTTGGTTAGATGACGTGGTATGGTTAGGGAATGGCTTCTTGAAGATATGTAAATTCTAGATTATGTCGATGCATTCTGGGTTGTATCCAAGACAGAGATCTCCATTGTCTAACATTTCCTGGATGATGTTTGTGAAGGTGATACAATTACCATCGTCTATTGATTTTTTATGCAATGATAGTTGCAATAGTCCTATTCCTTGTACCATGCAGGCATAGGATGAGTAGGGTCAAAACTAGTATGTGGTTTGACGAGTGGTAGAGCAATTACTCTGACCTTAAGAAGATTTTCTAATACTTAACAATAAGGCTCCCTAATTAGAGTGTACTTTCACTGCTCTTGACCTAAACTGGAAAGTTTGAAACGGGTGAAAGGTTGGAAGATGGTTTCGATTGATTGGAACAAGTGAGATGGACCAGATTTTTAAAACTACCACGGTTTGCATATCCTTTTTATTTAGGAATAGTTGTCTTTCTGGTTTTGAAGAAGAAGAAGCATCATTGGATTTGAATACAGTGTTTTTGTTACACAATTGAATTTTCTTTTCTTTTATGGCATGGATTTCAAGCTTTCTTGCCATGGTGAATGCTTCATCAAAGGTACAAAAGGTTGGACTTGGAGAGTTGGTGTGATGTTCCTGACACAAGCTCAAGTGAACAAATCTATAAGCTCAGTTTGAGTTAGCTGGAATATAAGCTGGTTGATGAGGATCCACCAACGAGTGACAAAATATGTGATAGAATCATCGTTGTATTGTCGTGTTGAGTACAAGTCAGTCATGGTGATCTTCTTGACAATATTGATTGAAAAATGGTCCAGGAAGGCTTGAGCCACTTGGTTAAATGAGTAAATGGAATGTCGAGGTAAACCACTATACCAATCTAATGTGGGTCCCATTAAGGACATGGGGAATGTCTACAAGAGGAGAGTGTTGTCATGAGCAATCAGATAACAACCATGTTTGAAAGACCACAAGTGTTGCTACGGGTCCTCTTTGTTGTTGAAACTAGTTGAATTTGGGCATTTCCCAATGTGTAGGGTATGGACGAATGGGAATAGATAGATGAATGGTCTCATTGCAGATTTCATCGTAGGTTAAGGAGTTCTGAGAGCCAAAAACTGATGCTGCTAATGTTTGGATCTTTTCCATCATCATTTTAATAAGGTCGTTGGTAGGTAATGATGATTGAGCACCCCTTACAACATAAGGAGGTTGATGATGAATGTATGATGTGGATGAAATTCCAAGTATATGGTTGTGCCGAGTATGAGAACTACGACAGGGGGGAATAGATATAGGCAGAAAATATCCTAAATAGGTGATAGATGAGATTGGGGGTTGTTGGTGATATGTGTAAGTAGGTGGGGTGGATGTAGTGATCCTTGTAGTGATTGGAGTTAAAGATTACGGGATGGAGAGATGATGTTTTGGAATGGGGTATGGGTTTCCAACACCATGGGTGGCTATGATGTAATAGGTATATACAAGGTGGAGTGTGCAGATGGGGCTATGCTTAAGGTGGATGATGAAGGAATGGTTGACACCATGGGTGTAACTAATGTCAAAAGTGTGAATGATGCTATAGGTTCCACAAGTATTGATGGCGTGGGGTTAAGTTGGGATATTACGAGTGGTAAGGTGGAAGAAGGTAAGGTTGAGTTAGTACTAGCCAATGCGTAAGTGGGTGCGAGGGTAGGGGGATGGAAACAGACATGTTGTATACCAATTGTCCTGATGAATCCTGAGTAGATGAATGGGAAAGATGATGTTGTAAGGTAATGGGGTTATGGTTAAGGAGTCTTACGAACTCTTTGTCATGGGTACTGATGATAATGGGCTGAGTGGGGTCCATATGTGACAGGATGGAAGGCATCGATGGGCTAGGCTAAAGCGGTTGAAGGCTTGCATGGAATACAAGGGAATTGGTTTGAGTATGAGTCAAAACCATGTGAGTTTGGCATTAGGTGTGGTAATCTATTCTCTGTAAATGGCTATAGAAAAATAGAAGGAAATGGAAAAAATAGGTTCTGGGAGGTGAAATAGGTCATTGTTTTAATTAAAAATTAAAATAGAGGAACCGACGGCGGTTGGGTTAACCGATGATAGTGATAGGGTGACCAATGCCGGTTATGTTAACTGATACCGATTGCTGTGGGAAATCAAGAATTTGATAAATTTTGTAACAACTAATGAAAAATGAGACAAAATCTAGTTTTGATAGTGATTTCAAAGATCAGAGGTATGATGATGCTTATGAGGAACCTCAAAAAGAGTAGAAAATGTGGTGAATGCTATTTTTGGTGAAATGGCCAAAAAAGCAAATAACTGACGATGACCAGGTAGACCGATGGTGGTCTGATTAGTAAACCGATGTCGGTCACTGGACCGACGTCGGTTACTATGAATTTTGAAAAGATGGAAGAATTTTATTTTTGTGACTTTGATCAGATAAACTATCAACCCAGAAACCTGAGTATGATAGTGATGGACCCTAACACACCTAGAAAAAGTTAGAATACACCAACTATAATTGTGGGGTGTGAAAGGAAGAAAATAAAATGAAGAATGTGACCTCAAAAATCAAAACAAAACTCAACAAAAGCTAAGAAAACCACAAAATCCTATGGGTGAATTTTATGTTTTAGCTTATGATATTTTAGACTGACTTGGGAATAAAATAAAAAATTGGCTGGGAAGAAGGTGTCCTATGAAAGGTAATATCTAAGGGTGGTTTCACGTAATGTTTTTGGAGGGGGTGGTCCTTTCTCTGAGATAATGACTGGACAGAGAAACTAGGTGGGTGGCCACTATCAATCCTCTGATAGTGTGATCATTGACATCTTCTTCCAGGTAAGGTGTTGTTTAAGAAGATGTGTGATTTTATTTTTGTGTAGTTTGGCAAAAAGAGAAGAGAATGCGCTCTATGATTTAATTATGTTCAACCATAAGTCTGGGCATGAATTCAAGCATATAGGTTGCCCTCAGTTTTAATGTGAGCTAAAAATGCAAACATAGAATTATGAAATGCAATTATTTTAAAACCCAAATCGAAATGTGATATTCGATGTAAACAAAGAGTGAATAGGAAAGGATATGAATTTCACTAATGCATAATGCAAAAAAAAGAAAATAAGGATTCGTTTTAGTTTTAAAATACCAATGTCACTAAGACAAGTAGAAGAAAGAGAAGATTTCCCAGGGAGAGAATTTAATGTTAACTTCCTTTTGAAAAGAAACAAACATACAATGGTTCCCTAAGAATGAATAAGATGCAAAGAACCCTAGAATGGTTCCCTACCTGGGCATGCCAAAATGTTTCCACTGGATTCTTAGCAAATTAATGAAACAGATAAGGGTAGTAGGCCAAGGAGGAATACTTGTTTATAATCTCAGTTGAAGGTTGTGTGCGCACATTTTGATTTCCTAATCCAAGTTGACATGCGAGAGATCCCTTTTTGCTAGGAGGAACTACATGTAAATGTAAAACAATACCACCAGATATAGTTAAACAAAATAATGAGTGGATTTCCTAGCGCAAGCTAGATCCAGGAAGCGATGCTTCCTGAACAGGTTGTCAATCCACTTTTATATAACAATATTAATGTTATTTAAATATACATGAAATAAAGATTCTATTGGAATTGAAATGATTTAGGTATCTCATACAAAATAATAAGAAAGGTCAGGTAAAAGGTGATTGGGGTCAAAATGGGTTAGGTGATTGGTTGGTTTTGCAGTTGCAAGTACGGTGACGGGCTCTGGGTAAGGTTTGGTAAGGATTAAAAATGGTTCTGGGCTATTGCGAAAAGGGTATCTAGCTCATTGGTCGGTCTGAGGTATATTGCCAGACATAGAAACCGATAGCCAGCTAGATGACTGATGTTGGTTAGGAAAAATGACTGATTTCGGTTGGCTAACTGGTGTCGATAGGGGAAATTATTTGAAATCTCTTAGGATTGGTTTTTCATACTCTCTGTGATTTCACAGAGGCTGGAAATGGTGAGGGTGAGATCGTAAAATGGATTTTGAAGGCTCAGAGATGGTTAGAAGATGGTAAGAATAGGTGAACAGGCCTAGGAATGGTAAGGTGATAGGTTGGTGGGAGGAAGAAAGTATAACGGGTGTGGAGAAAGATAAATTTTTGAGATGAATAATAAATCTAACCGAAAGAAAATAGAGATAAATGAAGAGGTTTTAGGTACTTACTGAAAAGTAGATTTGAAGAATGTAGGTGATGAGGATAGTAATGACATAGATCCAGAGAGAAGATTCATTGTATTCATGTTGCAGTAGTTCAAACCTTCATGCCTCTCTGTTGTGAATCTTCAATTGTGAAGAGGATGGTGACCGATGTTGGTAGTGCTCCTGCGTGTCTTCTTTTTCCTGAGTGCTAAAGAAATTCGATTGCTCCAATTCTCTATTCGTATGAGATCCTGGATCGAATGACCAACATAGGTAAAGGATTTTGGAAATGTATTTAACCTAATTGACAATGGTTAGGTGACTGATGTCAGTTGAGATATAACCGGCATCAGTCAAGGCGGGAATATCTAGGTTGGCCAAAAATAGCCAATTTTTTTCTATTTTTGGCATGATCTCCAACCTTCTTCTAAGTCTTGAGTGATGGATCACAAAAATATAAGTAGGATTATTTTTAGGTTTGTTAATAGGAGTTAAGTATAGGATTAAATTAAGTCTTAGGTGGTTAGGATAGGCTTAGACTTGGTCTTAGGTCATAAATGAGGTTTGAGTGGGTCATTTGAGTGAGGTGGCTAGGTGATTTGGCTGGGTGAGGTGGTTAAGTGAGGATATTAATTAATTTAATTAAGATAATTAATTCAATTAACATGTGCACTAGGGGATATGAATGAGTAGGATATGGTTAATTTAATGTATGGGGTTTTATGTGAAGTTTGACCTAATTTTGGTGTCTACACAGTGATAGTTTGTAATGGTGGTGCTTTGACCCATTTAGTAAAATATTCTGTGGCAGTAATAATATACTTGTGGCTATCAACTGATTTAGGATTTATCATGCCAATAAGATTGAAATTCAATAAAGAGAAGGGTCATGATGGAGTAATCAACTATAGGTCATATACAGGTGCATGGTGGATATTTTCATGTTTTTGGCATTTATCGCAGTGTTTAGCGTACTCTAGGAAATCTTACTCCATGGTAGGAAAATAGTATCCCTGATGTATGTGTTTTTGTGACATATCCTTGCTAGAGAAGTAGCCACCGCATATACTATCATGCACCTAAGATACATTGGTGGGGATGTGTATGAGCCCTAGACATTGTAGCAAATGGCTGTCAAATGATCGTTTAAATAACTTCACACCAATAATGACATAACGTGTGGCATCACACCATAGGAAATGAGATTCATGAGGTTGAAGGCAATTGGGAATGGTTTGTTGATAAAGAAATTTATAAATTGGAGTGAACCATTAGGTATGGTCATTACTGCATGTGATGGCACAAGCTTCGAGAAGTGAAGTATCAGTAGAGGGTTGTCGTAAGTGCCAGATGATGAATATGGATTATTCATCGATGATATCATGAGGGATAAATGATGATGCACTAGCCATAGCATCCAGATGAAATTTATCTTTTCGAGGGATGGTGTAAACACTAAATCACACACTTTGGGTATCTATCTAGTCGTGATCACACACTACTATTCATATTCTTAAGTGATAAAAGTACTAATTGATCCTTGTCTTTGGCCATATTTTATTGCTTTTGTTGATATTACACTTTTTCTATCCCAGCCTGTCTTTTCATACTTTAGAATTTCTCATCCTGGACACCAATGCCCAGCTAGGATGCCAACGTCAGGCACCTCCATCCCCTCTAGGCACTCTCGACCTCTTTGTACTTTGTTCACATCTTTTAGGTCTTTTCTAGCCATTTGAGCATCTTATATTTTTGGTAGTCAAAATTTAAGGGATTAATTACAAAATTAAAGCAAGGGAATCATATAAGTATAAAGTTATGTGATCATAATAAAGGACCAAGATCTAAGCATTAGCTATCATCACCTAAGGTTGCATTCAAAGGCCATTATCAAGAGCATTCAAACATCCACCTAGCATCCACACACAAATAAAAGGAACTGATACTTCTGCATACACATATAGGAGGGGAAGTTCATTCTTTCATGTACACATATATCTACATTTTATACAACTAGCTATTTCTTGCTATCAAATACGACACACACGATAGCCACCTAGGGCATAATTCTGCACACACATACACATAAAATTACATTGGTTCTGAGATGTAGTGCAACGCTTGGTCATAAGTTCACTTGTTTGATAGCTGGGGATAGTATGACCCCTCATTTGCATTATTTTATTTTTGGCATTTGATGCGTTTTGGGGTTTTGTAAGTCATTTCTTCATTGCAGGTTATAGGAAACATTTGTGAACCTGGTGCTTCATAATAGTGACAAGAAATGAAGGACAATGAACATCTTGCGACCCAGTGAACTGGTTTTCAGAGCTTTCGAGAAGTCACAGGTGCCCAAAGTATGTCTACAGTTCCCCAGGTCCCCCTGAACCTCCTCGAAAGGTGCCCCAGTCCTGTATATTCTGGTACCTCTACATTTTTCTAGACTTCATTGTAATAACCTACACTTTAGATCTTCCAGTTTGTCAGTTATGTACACCTTTAGGATCATAGTGAAAGAATTAAGTCATTTATCTCCTGATTTACACTTAGGGTTTTAAATCTTAATTTCTTATTTGCTTGCATCTATTTTGTACTTAATTTCTTATTCATTTGCTACTACATTGCAATTAGATTTAAGCATATATAAATTCTATATTTTTAAAATAATTTTGTGAACCCGACTCGTGATCAGTCATTTGGATCCTTCTTTGGCACATCATATTTTCTATCATGGCTCCTAAAGTTACTCATATTTATGTATATGATTTAATTCAAGTGCATTCTAATTTCCAAGTTGTTCTGAAAAAATCTATAGACACCATGTATTTCTCTAGAGATGTGCCACTACATCACATGAGTGCTATTTTTGATCATCTATCTGACAACCCTAGTCTTCATGATCCTCCATATAATCAACCCATGTTGGATTCAATTTAGGATTTGCATTCTTTATTTCAAGACAAATTTCAGGCTATTGACTCCATGATTACATCTCTTAAATCTGAAATCCATCATCTTAAGGATGCTTCTCAGGCTCGTGTTTATTTTCATTTTACATCTCATCCTCATTCTATGTCTTCTACATGTGCTCATATTAGTGAAATTCAAATCTTTCCGCTCCCCATGCCTCTCAAGTTTGCACTCAATGCTAAACAACAAAACGTTCTTACACAACTCAAAACTCATCAATTAATCAGCTTGCCATCTACACATTGCTATCCTTCTTATTGGATTGCAAAATATAAAGGTCATCCATATTGAAATTATCATCGAATTAATGGACATAATGACAATGAATTTTATGCTTTATAATGAAAAATCAAGGATCTTGAGTGTCAAGGTTTTATCTCATTCACTACACAACACTCTGTTACATGGTCCTATTACATCTTAATGGGTTCCTAAATCTGATTCATCTATGTCTAATGAGAATCATGCCACCATTTCTAAGGCTCCTTCTATGGAAATTCAAGAGCCACCTAAGCAACCACCTCTCAAAATCAATATAACACCTCCTCCTTTCAAGTTTATTTGAAGAATTATTCAAGGTTTGGAGAAGAGAGATCTACATGCAAGGACACACCAGAGTGCTCTTGCACATCCAGACATCCTATACTAACACCAAGAACTGATTTGAAGGGAAAGAATTCATGGTAATGTTCTAGGAAGCATGAACATGACACTGACCACCAGTTCCATAGATCAACCATCACCTCCATTTAACCACCAGGTCTATAAGTACAAGTAAGTGCATTTGAACCTGCATCTTTCCATACTTATTTAGATCAGTTTCTTTATCTCTGTTTGAGGAGTCCTAGTCTCCTTTGCATCTCATCACCTCTCACCTTCATGTCAATCCCTCCACCTAACCACCTACAACCTCCCAGATCTCCATACCCGACTCTAGACATCTCTGAGTATTCCCAACACTGTCATCAACCTCACCATTCTTTGTCTATTCTCTGTGCAATCATAGAGAATCATTAAAACCAAAATTTATTGAGTCTCTATTAGCCAGACCCTACTGACACTTGTTAACCTAAATTGTCATCAGTCTCCCCTCAACTAGCATTGGTCATACTAGATTGATGTTAGTATTTGTATCTGGTAAATCTTCCTCTAACAACAACCGCATAACATTCACCCAAATAACCCAAACCACTCAAAACTTGACCCTGACTTGTCCCAACCACCTTATTCACATGTCTAACTTACAGATCTGATAATAACCTAGCCCTTTAGATTAGATTTTATTATTGTACTTGAATGAGACACCTAAATCATATCAACTATAGTAGGATATTATTGGTTTACATTATTTCTTGCATTAAGTTGTGTTAAACAATGGATTGACAACCATCTAGGAAGTATCACACTTCCCGGATCTAGCATACGCTAGGAAATCCACTGACATATATTGTTTAATATTCTTCTTGTGGTCTTGTTTTGTATTTGCAGGTAGTTCCTCATAGAAAAAGGAAGTTATCATAATCAGCACTAGATCGTGAAATCAAAATGCGCACACTCTACCTTCCACCTTCATTCACAAGTATTCTTCCTCACCCTTACCCTATCTGTTTTGCTCATACGTATGCAAATTATTGGCAAAACAGTTTGGCATGCCCGATGGGACCCTCCTTTGTGGGTTTCTTTCTATTTATATAGGTTCCATCTTGTATGTTTTCTTTCTAAATTGTTATTCAATAAATCTTCTTCTCTGGTAATCTGCTCCTTCTTTCTAATTGCTCTAAATGAAACATTTCTTTTAGTGCATTTAAAAATAATCATTCTTCTTTCTTTCTACATTAGTGAAAATCATCCTCTCTCCTATTCATCATTTGCTTCATCGAATATAACTGTCGATTTGGGTTATAAAATTTGTTGCATTTCATCTTTGTATGCTGCATTATTAGCTCACATTTAAAATTGAGGGCAACCTATACGCTGGAAGTCATGCCCAGCTGATGGTTGACACAATTGAATTATAGAAAGCACATTTCTCTCTTCTCTCTCTTTGCCAAACTGCACAAATCTGAATTTACACATTTTCTTAAACAACACCTTACCTGGAAGAAGTTTTCAACAATCACACGATTAGAGGATTGACAGTGGGCACCCACCTGGTTTCTCTTTCTAGTCATTACCTCAGAGACAGGACTACCCCCGCCAAAACATAACCTAAAACATCACCTTTAGATTACCTCTTCATAGGATGCCTTTCTAACCAAAAAACTCTGTTCTAAAGTTCACAAGTCAGTCTCAAATAGCATAAGCTAAAGTAACATAAAATTCACTCGTAGGATTACATGTTTTTCTTAGATTTCTACATGAATTATGTTTTGAGTTGTGAGGATTATGTTTCTCCATTTTCTTCTTCCTTACACACTCCCCATCATAGTTGGAGTATTTCGATTATTTTTTAGTGTGTCAGGGCCTCATATCATCATCCCCAAGTCTTCTGGGTTGTTTCTTCATTTGATTTAATTCACAAAATCCATTTTTTTCACTTCTTCAGATTTTATAGTAACCAGTGTCAGTCTAACAACCGTCATTAGTTCTCATCTGCTTGTCATCGGTTTACCTGACTGATGTCGGTTACCAGCTCTTTGGTTATTTTACCCAAAAATGCTTTCATCACCTTCTCTGTTCTATTTACAATCATCTAGACATAATCATATTCCCAACATTCTGATATCACTGTCAAGTATAGTTTCCCGATTTCATTTTTCATCAGTTCTACTCCTTTTTCTCAAACTAGTGTTTTCCCACAGTAACTGGTATCAGTTACTATAACCATCATCAGTTCCCCTCAACCGTCATCGGTCATCTTAAGCAACATCAGTTTCCCTGCTTTAATTCTTAATTAAAACATTGACCAAATCTACCTACCAGTATATATTTTGTCCCATTCCAGCTGCTTTCTGTGTCATCTGCAGAATACAGTTTCACCAGGTCAACGATAATTCACATGGTGTTGAATTGCAACCAAACCAATGCCCTTACATTTCACGCTAGTCTTCATCCACTCCCACCTAGCCCATCACCACCTTCCATCTTGTCACTTATGGATCCAAATCAGCCTATCACCATTTCTACTAGTGACAAGGAGTTTGCAAGACTCCTTGATCAGAATCCTATGAACTTATAATACTATCTTGCCCACTCATCTACCTGAGACTCCTCAGTATAGCTAGTGTATGACATGCCTGTATATATTCCTCCTGCCCTCGCACCCACTTCTGCGTCAGCTACCACTAGCTCAACATTGCCCTCATCCACATTATCCCTTGTGGTCTCTCAGTTAGGCCCCACCTTTGCCATAACTATTGCCCTAACATCTATTGCATCCATAGTGTCAACCGTTCCTTCACCAACCACTTTGAACATGGCCCCATTTTTCCCCTTTGCCTTGTATATACCAGTTTCATCACAACCACCTCTAGTGTTGGAAACCCACACCCCATTCCAAAACCTAGTTCTTTCCATCCCTCAGTCTCTACCACCCATTACCATGAGATTCATTTCAACCACCCCACCTATTTACTTGCATCACCAGCAACCCCCAATCTCGTCTATCACTTATTCAGGGTACATTATGCCTGTATCTATCCCCCCTTCATAGCTTTCATATTCAGAACCCCCATGTACTAGGATGCCATCCACATCATACACCCATCATCAACCTCCCTTTACTGCAGGAGGCACCCATTCCTCACAACCCACCAATGACCTCATTAGGATGATGATGGAAAATATGTAGACATTAGAAGCATCAGTTTTTGGCTCTCGTAACTCCTTGACCTATGAAAAAATCTGTAATGAGCCTATTCATCCATCCATTCCTATTCGCCCATACCCTGTGCATTGGGAAATGCCCAAGTTCAACCATTTCAACAGTAAAGAGGACCCACAATAACACTTGTGGTCATTCAAACATGGGTGCTACCTAATTTCCCATGACGATGATTTTCTCTTACAAACATTTCCCATGTCTGTAATAGGACCCACCTTAGATTGGTACAAAAATTTACCTAGACATTCCATCTACTCCTTCAACCAAGTGGCTCAAGCATTCCTGGACCACTTCTCGATCAATGTAGTCAAAAAGTCACCATGACTGACCTATATTCGACATGACAATATGACGATGAATCTATCGTAGATTTCATTTCTCGCTGGAAAATATCAACCAATTAACGTTCCTGTTATCTCAAATTGAACTTATTAAGTTGTTCACTAGAGCTTGTGCTAGACACATCTCACCAACTCTATAGGTAAAAAACCTTTTGTATCTTCAATGAAGTGTTCACCATGTCATGAAAGATGAAAATTTGTGCCATTAAAGAAAATAAAATCCAATTACAAAACAAGAACAACCCGTTCAAATCAAAAGATTCTTATTCATCTTCAAAACCCCAAAATAATTATTCAAAAGCCAAAGGATCTGCCAACACGGTGGTCCTCAAAGATGGTCCATTTCATCCTTATAATCGAGCCAAACCTTCTTCCAATATTTCCCCTATCCAGACTTTTCAGTTACAGCGTGAGCAGTAGAAGTACACTTCAATTGGAGATCCCTATTCTTCAGTCTTGGAAAAACTTCTTAAAGCTGGAGCCATTACACTTCCTCCCATAAGACCTCATACTGGTTTTGATCCCTCTTTTCATATGCCTGCATGGTATAAGGAACATGACTACTATAATTATCATCACGTCAAAGGCCATAGTGATGGTAACTACATAAATTTTAAGAACATTGTCCAAGAGATGATAGATAATGGAGACCTCATTGTGGACAACCCGAATGCGCTATAAAATCAAAATTTACACATCTTTAAGAATCCATTCCCTAACCATAAACCAATTTCTAATCAAAATAGTGAACCTTCATCTAGTGATAGTAATGTCTGTGAAGTCCACACGGTTTTTGATATTGTACCGGCCATTCCTCAAATTCCACCTATTTTGTCTATTGAAGAAATCCTGGCATGAGCTCCTCTACCCATAGAGGAGCATACCTCTTCTACTCCTTCACCCACAGAGGAGTCCCCTTCATCTCCCCTTGCTCTCATGGAGGAACCCACATTTTCTTCTGATGCCATTCCATCGTCTACCTCGCAACCTACCGAACAGTCAAAAATATTAACTCTCCCATCCATAGGAGAATCATCATCACCTTCTCCTCCACCAAGGGAGAAGTCTACCTCACCTAGATTCTTCAGACATGCCACTACCTGTTGGGGAAATTCTCCTGTAGCATCCCAGGACCCCATTGACATGATCTTGACTCTTTTACCCACATAGTTTGAGGCTAGCCATTTCCCTATCTCACAGACATATTTTACAGGGATTACTACCAAACCAACTGCACCTCCTCTTACAGAAATCCCGTTTTCATAGTTGGATGATCACTTGGATTACATTGATAATTCCATACTATGGCGACGCCTTCGGCTCCCTTTTTTTGACTCAAATGGAAATTTTTCTTGAAGATACTTCCACGATCTACCCAAAGGTATTTCCAGTAACCAGATCAATCCTGACCATGCCTATTGAAACAACTTCTTCCTTATCCCATCTATCTACATCTAAATCTTTACCCATAACTAAATCCATTCCAATGACTAAACACCTACCCACACCTATATTTTTGTCTGTATCTAGAATGATCATTACATTGGGTGTCATGCCGACATTAAGCCTTACCCATCCACCTGTCAAATTGGATTTAGCCACGTCTTCCCAAACCTGCTCCAAATTATTCCTCCACCTAAAAGGAAGACCAAACCTTCTAGGCAACTTACACCAGTCTTACCTACCACACCTTTGTCACCTTTGCCCCTTTCATCTATCCTAGGGCCTCACCCATCAACCCTAGCCAAACAGTCTCCTACCCAAGGTCAGTCAAAAGCTAAGCAACCTACTGCTTCATCACGAGCCTTGTTACACCTCATTTACCTGCATGAAAAACACCCTCACCCTCACTCGCGCATTTCTTACCACCTATACCTCCACCAATTACTATAACTCCAACCTTGCCTATACAAATTCAACCCATACCATCCACCTAGCCTCTAAAAACCACTTCCACTACAATTCTATTGCCCCCATGGGTAACCTACCTTCTTCCACTATCTTCTTTCCCTTTTGCATTGCGTACTCCCATGTCACCTTTACCCAAGAAGGTGTAACCCAAAGACAAGAACCCACTACCCTCCAATAAGGTAGTTAAACAAACAAAACCTTCCATTGCTAGCTCTTCTACCACACATTTACTTGAGCAGATGCCATAAAAACCTAAGACAATGCCACTTACCAAACCAGTGGTCCAACCCATTCCCTCTCCTATAACGACTCTTCCCAGAGGATCATCCACACCTTTACCCAAACCCACGCTCACTTCACATTTTGATCCATTGGCAGGGTCCTACGCTAACATTCAAACCAACCTCTTAGAGACTTCCATCGTCACCTTACCACCGCTTTGACCTTACGACCCTCTCAAATCCAAACCAAAAGGGTTTGATGAAACCAAGATTTGTCCCTATCATCGTGTGCCAGGACATGATGTAGAAAATTGTAAGGCTCTAAAAATTGTTCTTCTCCAACTTTTTCCTCCTGAACAAAATTTTGACAATGATGACCTTCTTGATGAGGACCATGTTCCACCTTTTCCTGTCACTATACATCATCATCCCTCTCTTCTTCAACGAGCTACATCTCTACCCCCACAACCCTTTTTTCCACCTCAAAAATTCAATATCAACATGGTTCGTATAAGGGAATTGGACAAACCACCATCCAAATGCTAGTGTTCCTTGCTCATTTCACAAGGATATTCCCCCCATTAGGTTTTTTCCCCTCATGTTGTTACACTACTCATCCCACACCTTCTTTAGCTACCACCTCCCCTCAGATTAACATGGTCCAAGTTACCACCCGCGCCTAGAAGGAAAAAGGAAAAGAAAAAGCAACTAGCCCATTAACCAACCTCGTGCCCAATATACCATCTGCACCCATGCCCAAAATCACCATTCGAGGACCCACATACTCTATCTCTGATGGGGTCACCCATCGTATAATGATAAAATAATTACATCAATCCTCTCCAAAGATGTATTTGTATGATCTCATCCAAACTTCTGAATCTCATACACAATCCCTTATGGAGGTTTTGCAATCCATCAAAGTTTTACCCAATGACCCTACACCAGTGGCCTCTATTATCACCCCTCACCACGTGGCCTTGCTTACCAAATCATCTCCTTCTTCTACACCCATGCTCACTCATCAAGTTGCCACCGTCAGTTTCTTTGATGAGGAGATTGTACCTCTCCAATTAGATGACAATGATCCTGCTCTTTTAATTTCCATCTATATCGATAACATATGTGTACGATGCGTCATGATTGATGGTGGTACTAGCATTAACATCATCTCCTCCCATGCATACAATAAAATTTGCATCCCTTCAAATTGTATGCATAATAACCCAGTTATGCTGTGCTCCTTCAACGATGCCATCACCTACACCCTTGGCACCATCATTCTTCATGTTCATGTGGGACCTTGCACTATCTCATAATTATTCTACGTATTAGACAAAGATTTCCAGTATAACCTATTTCTCAGAAGACCTTGGATTCACATCATGGGTTGTGTTCCTTCAAATTTACACTGCTGTGTAAAATTTAAACATGAAGGGCATAACTATACCATCCCAACTGACTCATCACCATTCAAAACTTGTAACATGTTGTACTGACCTAATGATGTCCTTGTACCAATTAAGGCATATGCTGCTACCCCACTTCTCCTTCACCCATGACCTCATCCACCAATGCCGCCGCCACCTCTCTCACACCTAACTCTTCAATTCCTACTGCTGCCGCAGCCTCTGCAGTTGACCCATCTACTTACCAACCAACCAATACCCCTCCTACCCAATCGTCTAGTGATTTTTCTATCCACACTACCCACATATCGACTACCGATCCCTTAGAAGGTGTTTTTCAACAGCTCACTCTAGGGGAGTACCGCCTCTACAATATTAACAAATTCCTATGAAAACCTTTGCCAACACCCTTGTTATGACTATCGAATAGGAGAGGTTTTCCATTATGGTCCTCCCAACCTTTGCACCAACTTAACCTATGGGGGACTTGATATTGCCATCTATTCACCCAAACTACCTTCCCAAACACAACCCTTTTCATCTGACCTCTAATCCCTCACAAACCATAACTTCACTGACACTTTCCTTCACCTCTACGCATGGAAAGGCTTTGGCTTCAGTTTTTATGAAAAAATCCATCATACCATCATTCCATGCACCACCCATAAACACAAAGATCATAGTGGCATTGGATTTTCCACACCATCTTCTAAAAGGGCCTACATCGATCTCATTGAGGAAGACAAAACTTCTCCACCCCATTCACCAACGTCACCACCTTCAGCCACGGAGTCTATATATCCCAAATCTATTCCTCCTAACTTTTTTTTCGTGAACATGATTTCCTCGGGACCTCTAACTTATCAATGCGATGGTGAGGCTCCTTCTTCTTTTCCCTTCTTGTCTCATGACATGATCGATGACGATACACCTTCTATTAACATCATTCAATGTCAAGACGATGAGTTTATCCTCACCTACCTTAGTGCGGAAGATTATTATATTCACCGACGTTGCCTTATGAGACGCAAACCATGTTGAATGAATCAACTATTGAAATCAACATTAATACTTAGGATGACCCAAACATTCTAAAGATATGCCAATGTTTAGATACTACTGAACATGAAGATTTTACTTCTTTCCTCCGGGACCATAGCAACACTTTTTCTTGGTCCTATGCTGATATGCCTGGTATTGACCCAAACATTATGGTCCACAATATCATAACCATTCCTGATGCCAAACCCATAAACAAAAGCTGCAAAAAATGCATCCTCGCATTTCCCTTCTTGTCAAAGAAGAACTTCAACACCTTCTCTTAGTTTCCTTCATCCTACCTATTGACTATCCCCAATGGATTTCTAATATCATTCCTGTCACAAATATGATAGGGAGAATCAACATTTACATGGATTTTCGTGACCTCAACTTAGCTTTCCCCAAAGATGACTTTCCTCTACCAGGCATTGACCAACTAGTTGATCTCACCACTGGCCATGAGAAGCTATCACTCATGGATGCTTTCTCGGGTTATAATCAAATATTAATCGCTCCAGAAGATCAACCAAAAAATTACTTCATCACTCCTTGGGGGACCTTCTACTATCATGTCATGCCTTTTGGACTTAAAACCGGTGGTGCTACATATTAACGAGCCGTGACTTATATATTTCATGACATCATGCATCACATATTGGAAGATTACGTGGATGACCTTCTTTCCAAATCCAAACATTGGGCCAAACACCTGACAGTACTTAAGGTCATCTTTGACCACCTCATCAAGTATTGTGTTCGCCTTCAACCTAAGAAATGTGTCTTCACGATGCTTTCAGGAAAACTCCTTGGTTTCATTGTTTCTTTGCATGGCATAGAAGTTGATCCTACTAAAGTAAAGGCTATTCTCGTAATGCCTCCACCTACTAATCTTCGTTAACTTCAAATTTTGCAAGGTAAGTTGTAATCTATCCCTCGGTTTATTTCACAACTTTCTGACCACTTTCAACCATTTCATCATCTCCTCAAAAAGGACGTCTCATTCAAATGGGATGATGAATGCCACAAAGCCTTTGACGCCTTAAAACAATACCTTCTTCAACCACCGGTGCTCATTCCCCATAAAGATGACCAACCCTTTTACCTATAAATTTCTGCTACTGACCATTCCTTAGGTGCCATGCTCGCTCATTGTGATGAGTAGCACAAAGAATAAGCGGTTTATTACATAAGCCATACCCTTTTGGACTATGAAACTAGGTACACCCATGCTGAATTTTTTTTCTTAGCCTTAGTTTTTGTCACCACTAAACTTCGTCATTACCTACTCAACCACAAAACCTTTATCATCACTAACACTAATCCCCTACATTACATGTACGCCAAACCCTACCAGCATCAACGTGCTGCACGTAGGCTCATGATTCTTGCAGACCTTGACCTTTAATTCATTCATCAAAAGTCTATCAAAGGCCAAACCATCACTGAGCAACTAGCATACACACCTCTTTCTGGAGATCAACCCTCTAACTTTGATTTTTTGGATGAATCCATTGCTACCCTATCTTTGGTTGATACCACTTACCTGATGAACTTAATCTTTGATGGTTCCAAATTTCAGTGTGGAGGCGGTGCAGGTGTTATCCTCATTCCTCTTGATGGTGAACCTATGCCTTTATCTTTCAAACTAGATTTTAATTACACAAACAACATCTCTGAATATGAAGCACTTGTATTAGGCCTTCAAAAAACCATTGCCTTAGATGTTAAATCAATTAATATCTTTGGTGATTCCCAACTGGTTGTAAACCAAGTCAATGGTATATACCAATGTCATAACAAAATACTCCAAAAGTACAAATGTCATGTTGACATACTTTTGACTACCTTTGACCGTTACGAACTTCAAACCACCCCATGTTCTACTAATAAATTTGTGGATACCATGGCCTTCCTGGATTCTCAGATACCCGCTTCACCTGCCAACTCCAAAATATTTGTCACAATACAAAGGTTGCAATCACCTATTATTTATCTCGAGATGTCAACTCCGTCGAAACTATTGTGCCTGACCCATGTGACCTTTGGTATAAGAAGTTTGTAGACTACCTTTCCCTTTCCATTTTCCCTCCTGATCTCACTCATAATGGACAACACACCTTTCTTAAAGGTGTCTCTCACTATGTCATCATGGGTGGTCTTCTTTATAAACATGGCTTCGACGGTATTCTCTTATGATGCCTTACAAGTTCTAAAATTCCTTACACCATCAAGGAAGTTCACAACAAAATTTGTGGAGGTCACTTTAGTGGCTTAGCTATCGCTAAACACATTCTTTGCCTTGGCTATTATTGGCCAACCCTAAACCATGACTGTTGTGACTATGTCAAATGTTGTGTGAAATGCCAACAACATGCTAATCTTCATCACACACCTAGTCATGCCTTACAGGTCGCACGAGACCTTTGGCCTTTCTCTCAATGGGGTTTGGATCTTGTCGGAGAGATCAATCCTCATTCTTCACAATGCCACCAATGGATCATAACCTACTAAATACTACACTAAATGGGTAGAAGCCATTCCCCTCATTTCTACAAAATCTGAGAAAATTTGTGAATTCATCAACCATCACATCATTTGTCACTTTGGTGTCCCTCACCACCTCATCACTGATAATGGACAAGTAATTCAAAAAAAAACCCTATGAAAGCTTTGTGACACTTTTGGCATTCAACTCAGTTTCTCATCACCTTATTACCCACAAACAAATGGCCAAGTAGAATCAACCAATAAAACCTTGAACAAAATTCTTATGAAAGTAGTCAATGATACTGGGAAGGATTAGCATACGCACATTCCTTTTACCTTGTGGGCTTACCAAACTAGTATCCACACTTTGACTGTAGCCACACCTTTCTCTCTGGTCTATGGTATAGAGGTTGTCTTACCTCTCGAAGTCCAGATTCCATCTCTCTGCATCTCACTACAAGACATGCTCAACGATGATGACTTTCACCAGGACCATTTAGCACAACTTGCGTTGTTAGATGAACGTCGTCTCAATGCTCTTGATCATCTCCAAATCTACCAAAAATGTATCAAACATGCCTATGATAAACGTGTGTCATGAAACAACCTTCCAGGTCAGTGACCTCATCCTGAAGGAAAATCAACATGTAACCAAAGAAGAGAAAAGTAAACGGGGAAAATTTTCTCCTAATTGGCTTGGACCCTATATCATTACTCATACCTATGGATCAGGTGCTTATCATTTGTCTTCACTTGAAGGTAAACCTGAACCTGATCCCCTCAATGCCTTACATCTTAGACCATTTTATTGTTGAAATCCAGTCCTATATCACCTTCTGTCTATTGACCGCTCATCCCTTGAGCACCATTCACCTTCCATGTTACCTGTTTTGAGGATCAACGACTAAACAAGAATCATGTGATTACCCATCACCTTTCAGCCTTATCTTCAATATGAGTACCATGGCTCTACTCATGGCATGATTCTCATGGATACTTTTCATCTTTTTCAAAGATGGAATCCCATGGTCATTCATCACTTGAAACCATCTCTTTCATAGTTAACCTATGTGTGTTATGGTTTTGTCTTCTAAACAAGAACCTAATCTTCCTCTATAGTCTTGTCCATGACTTAAATGTCCAAAAGAAAAATGGGATTCAACTCCTTGAGTCAAACTTCTAGCAAAAAGATGACTCCCTCAAAAGGGACATCTCTTCTCTCTATCTCGCCGCTATAAATAGACTGCTCCCTCGAAGGACAACTATATAAAGTCATTGCAAAAATAAAATAAAATATTCAGAAGCTTCCCACATTGATCAGCTTCACGAAGACCTCAAGGAGATAATATACTCATCCCATATAGACTTCCCGCATCGATCAGTCTATCAAAAACAAAAACAAAAGAAGAAAATAATAAAAAAAATCATCATGGACTTTCCTATTTTTTTATCATGGGTTTCTTGCCAGGTAAACATGTTGTCGTACACTAAGTTACACTAAACCACCCATTTTCACCTCATTTCCTTTTCACCCTAATTTTCTATCTGCTCAAGGGACTTTCCACAACTGTGACATTTCATGATCATGTGACTTTCTTCACCCTTAGAATAGTCCATTATGCAACACCTTTAGGGTCTCACATTCATAAGCCAATCTTTGGTATGATAGACTCATTAGGGTTCTTATCAATTAGGCGGCTCTTTTTACCACCTCTTACCATTCACCTTCTTCATTACTTATTGATTACCCTATATAGGACCAGACCATCGACACCTACATTTTAAAATACTTCCTCTTTCACCTAAACTCAACCATGCCTAAAACCAAGACTCAACCATGCCTATGACCTAGACTAAATCATGCTTGAAATCTACCAACCCATTCCTCTACCTTATCATTCTTCCCTAGGCTATGGGAGAAATACATCAAACTGAGGCCCCTTTTCACTGGGGATATGTAGGTAGCACTCGAGGGCATGGGGCCCTTGGAGGTTAGCTCGGCCACTCTTACCCTAAACCATTTTCCCCACATATTTTCTATTAACATTCTACTGTAATTAATTTCCATTTTTTATAACACTTGGAAACTTACCACACATACATATCTACCATGTTATCACATCATAAAAACATCCAATCAATCATTTCACATTTCCATATATCAAATATTTTTGAAATTTACACCATAACATACATATAACTCATCATTTATTTCCCATGTTACCAATAACTTGGAAATTAAATCAAAATTAAAAACAAGACTCCATCATGCCTAATCTGACCTGACTCCACCATGCCTAAACTGACCTGACTCCATCATGCCTAAATGACACTCCATCATGCCTAAACTGCACCTATACTCAACCTGACTATGCCTAAATACCTAACCCAACCATGCCTATACCATAACCATCGATGCCATGCCTATAAATAAAACTCAACCATGCCTAACTGAGCCTGACTCCACCATGTCTAATCACCTAGTTTCCATCCATATACAAATAACAATAGAACTTCAAAACACAAGTACATCATCCATAATCATCGATCTCACCATCTATAAATAAAATTCTATGTATCCATCAAATATACACTGATACAAAATAATACATAAGTCTCTCAAAAATATCATATACAAACCTCACCATCTTCAGCATGTAGGCCAGTATGATCAAAAATCTCAAAAAATCTCATGTATAACCTCACTATCATCGACATGTAGGATGATATATATTAAAAAAAATCAAAATGACGATGTAAAGAGACATCAATTGTCGACCCATCTGATGTCCAGGCTGGTCTCATATGTCTCCTCCTCCTCTCCTCCAGCCCGACGTCCTACCAACATCTCTCCACCCTCCATGGGTCTAGGTCTCCTCTACCTAACCTGCAGCTGGGTCAAGCCTACATGCACTAGTAGCCTCACCCTGACCCTGTCTCTAGGCTCACCAGCCCCTGTACTCTCTGCACTATGTGTGCAAGATCTCATCCTCTCACTCGAGGCCTGTTGTACCCTGTACTCTGCATAGGAGGGGACATCTATCCCGACAGTAGTCAAGTGATCCTGATAGTATCTAGCCTCATTCAGGGAATCCCTGAATCTCACCATCGGCACTATCTGTGGTGGTGTCATAGGTCTCACAGCAACCTGCGAGCTTTGTCCTGCTAATAATGGCCTCAGCCCCTATCCCTATGAACCCTACCTCCTCCCTGTACCGTGGGACCCTATCCCGCTACTGCTTGTAAAATGGGACCCTATCCCTGGGCCTATGAGGGTGCCTGTGTTGTGACCTAGGCCTGTAGGGCCACAATCTGAGCCTGTGTAGTGGCCAACTGACCCTAAAGACCTATACCTACCTATAAGGTGCTACCTATCCCCCATCACCATTCCCACCCTGTACGGGTATCTACCCCTGTGTAACCTACAGGGCTACCACCTATGCCTGTAACATGACAACCTATGCCTCTGATCCTGCTAGCTACCCCTACACTACTCCTAGTTGTGTCAAAAGGGTAGCCACCTGCCCCTATAATGTGTCCCTCTGAACTATAATTGTGGCTATGTCAGGATTCCCTAGCCTCGGTGGTGTTGCCCGTAGCTGCGCTGCCCACCACTGTCTGTATCTATCCGTAACCCTGGTGTCATCAATCGACTAGTCCACTGCCTACTCCTCCTACCCTATCGGCACCATCGGCTGTGGTAGAGGCATAGGCCTCTCCACGTCGTCTCTCCTATACTATGGGAATGGTGGAGGCACATCCTGGGGCAGCCCAAATTGTCATCTGACCCTATCAATGGGTATCATCTCATGCTCACCGGCATGGCATCCCTCTATCCATCTGAGCAGTTGTAGCTCATCTAACTCCACTGCCATGTTCCTGTATGAAGGGAAGCCAACATACAGCCTCCAAATGATGTCCACTCCTATAACCCCTCTAGTACGCACCTGTATTGTGCTACATCATGTGTAGCCTTAGTAGCCTTGCGCTCTCCACTAGCAGGCACCCAACACCTATAGCCAACTTAGACCAAGCCTGCATCAAATGCATCAGGCTAGGAAAACTAATTGAATGCACACATACGATGTGCTCATATGCCCATTAGTGAAGAAGAAAGGTACAACACAAACTAAACCTCTGTAGCCTCCCATAGGCCCATAGCTCTCTGTATAACTACACCAAGAATGCTGGTGCCCAAGAAAAATGGGTCCTATCCTCCATCATGTCATGGAGAACCCCCATCAGCACTCATGGTAATCTCCCACCCTCCACATCTGGAAATGTAAAGCAACACACTACCTCCATGATCAAGACAACCAACCTCATCTCCTGAGGATGGGCCACATACATGTCCCCATAGCTCAGGCTCATGCTATGGTACCTCATCTCTGTCATCCCCTCTCCAAACACCACTAACATCAACTCCTTTGAGGCCTATAATGAAATATAATAAACCTTCTCTCCCACTATAGGTAGCCACAAGATCCTGTATACATCCTCTAGGGTGATTGTGATCTCACCCATTGGTAAATGAAATGTATTGGTCATTGAATCCCATCTATCGATGAGTGTGACCATCAAGCTTGAATCTCAAACTATATGTTTTTAGTGTCATATTACAATCAGGATGATGTCTGTCACATGCCTCCACTCCTCTGTAGTCACGCTCGACCATACCGCTAGCAACAAAGGTGGTACTTTGTCTCTCATCCATACTTGGTCCCTAGCCTGCATCCAACAAACCACAACATTGTTAAGCCTTGACCATACCCAACATATATCTTAACCAACCAACCTATTCCCAAGACCCTTACTACTTACTACCCCGTAACCACATCCCAACCCTAAAGACTACCCCTTTTCCCCTCATCCCAATTTCACATCCCTCAACTCATACCTATTTGTACCTATTACCCTACCCATTCTCAATAAACTTGCCTTTATATCTCATTGCCTATCTTTCCCTCCCACCCTATCTCATTTATTGACCTATTTTCCCCTAGAGATGACTAACATCGGTCACTATTGACCAACATTGATCGCCTAATAGTTGACTGATGCTGGCCAAGGTTAACTGACGTCGGCTAACCCTTGACCGTCGTCGGTCACTGTCACGACGTCAAAATCTGCAAACCCCTACCCTACTTTTCAAAAATTCACAAAAACTGACCTAAAAACCTACTCTAACCCACCCAAACCTATCCTAGCTTCATTCCCAACCCTATTTAACCTACATTGGACCTTCCACCCCTCATTTCCCTCATTTTTACACATAATTTCAAAAATTAACATTACACCCAAATTTTACACAAAACCGATTTCAACAAACTATTTTCAACAACAAATGTGTAGATCGGATGGAATCCTACCTCATCTCGGTGTCATCAGCATGGTGGTACATCTGTTTGTTGGCCACTATGCCAGTGGTCCACCCAAACCCTCTCCCACCTCTGTCATCACCAAATCAACTCCCCACCTCTCTACCAATCAAATCACTCAACCCAATCTCATGGACCCGCCTACCGAATGCCAATCACCAACTACGAGGCTCACCCACTCAGCTCTCCATCGTTCTATTGCTTTCCAACTTTCCACCTCTCCTCTGCCATTTTCTACAATTGTAAAATGACAAATGATTTTATAAAAAGTGGAATTTTCCTTTTTATTAACCCTAACCCACCATGACCAATGTCGGTCATACCAAACTGACGTCGATTAAGTTTTAACCGGCATCCATCACCTGCTATTACCCTTTTTACCCTATTTTTCCCATTTTGACCTCACTTCCTTACTGCTCGATATCCTTTGACCTCACCCACACTTATGACATCCTACCTACAAGCACCAACTACCCCTACAGTTCCTTAGTTGCGTCTTGGGATCTATTATTTACCTATACCTTAGCCTTATTCGTGTCATGACCTATTTTCCTGAACTTGACCTACTTGGTGTGACCATTAACCTTATTTACTCGCTATACCTTGCGATGCTGTTACCTATGTTGTTTTAGCCTAACAACCATACCTTGCCTATTGCCATGTCATTTATCCCAACCAAACCTTTGGTGTACTGGAACATACCTAAACATTCCTGCACCTGACCTACGTTGTGTTTCTGGACCATATCCTATGCCTTGGATACCTGAATCACTTCACCCTTGTTTGGATAAACCTATCAACCTTGGACGATGTAGAGTTTGCAAGCTCTTCAACCTGGTACCATGTTGCAATCTATACATGTGTGTATTTGATTGTCATTTACCCCGATTTCCATTACCCATTACCTAATTTTGACCTTGGCCTATTACCTATTACCCGAGTTGACCATCACCCTTTCCCATAGTACTCATACCCTTCCCCACCTACCTTCACTTCCACCAACTACACATTTATCAAACCACTCACCGATTCTGTATAACACCTCATCAATTCCTGGTTTGAGGGGGATCACCTTCACCCACACATGGGGCAATCACTTCCTATTTTTGTCAGCGTTGCTTACCAATACAAGCTATGCAACAAAAAGGGGAAAAATGTAGACACCAAATTTGGGTCACACTCCCCCTTCACCCCACATGTATATTAATTTAATTACCTACAATTAAATTAATGCCCATTCTCACAATATTCATTATTTAATTACCTTAATTGAACTAATTTCCACCTCACCTAGACACCTCTCCCCCACCACATCACCTAGACACCTCATCATAAACCTATAGCATGTTTCCTTTTAACTAGGACTCAATCTCTAGCATTACCATAACTAACTAAGACTTAGTCTAACCCTAACACTAAATGCCTATTCTTCCTCTAACCACATGCACACTTACTTACACGGAAAATTCCATTTTGGATCCGAAACAATGGGAGAACTGGCCAAAAGATAGCCAAGATCTGTTATTTTGGCAACCTAGGATATCCTCCTTAACCAACTGTCCGATCAACCAAAAGTGATGATGGTCACCCTAAACCATCATCGATTACGATATATTCACTTTGGTAACCTTGTTTGAGAGGTTGGAAGAATTATTCAAGTTTTGGAGAAGAGAGATCTGCATGCAAGCATGCACCAGAGCACTCTTGCACATCCAGACATCTTGAACCAACACCAACCACTGATATGAAGGGAAAGCATTCACGGTAACATTTCAAGAAGCATGACATGGCATGCTGACCACCATCAGTTCCATGGATCAACCATCACCTCCATTCAATCACATGGTCTGAAACTACAAGTAAGTGCATTTGGATCTGCATCTTTCCATACTTATTTAGATCAGTTTCTTTATCTATGTTTGAGGAGTCCTAGTCTCCTTTGCATCTCATCACCTCTCACCTTCTTATCAATCCCTCCACATAACCACCTACAACCTCCCAGCCTCTCTATACCTGACTCCAGACATCTATGAGTATTCCCAACATTGTCATCAACCTCACCATTCTCTGTCTATTCTCTGTGCAATCACAGAGAATCATCAAAACCAAACTTTATTGAGTTTCTATCAGCCTGACCCTACCAACGTCAGCTAACCTAAACCATCATCGGTTTCCTCTCAACCAGAATCGGTCATACCAGACCGACGTTGGTCTCTGTATCTGGTAAATCTTCCTATAACAACAACCTCATAACATTCACCCAAATAATCCCAAACCACTCAAAACTTGACCCTGACCTGTCCCAACCACCTTATTCACATGTCTAACTTCCAGATCTGATCATAACCTAGCCTATTAGATTATATTTTTTATTGTACTTGAATGAGACACCTAAATCATATCAACTACAGTAGGATATTATTGGTTTATGTTATTTCTTGCATTAAGTTGTGTTAAATAGTGGATTGACAACCATCTAGGAAGTATCACACTTCCCGAATCTAGCATACGCTAGGTAGTCCACTGACATATATTGTTTAATATTCCTCTTGTGGTCTTGTTTTGTATTCATAGGTAGTTCCTCCTAGAAAAAAGGAAGTTCTCGCAATCAACACTGGATCGGGAAATTAGAATGTGCACACTCTACCTTCCACCTTCATTCACATGTATTCCTCCTCACCCTTACCCTATCTGTTTTTCTCATACATACGTAACTTATCGGTGAAAGACACATTTCAAATTCTGCCACCATTGAATGGTCCTACTATTGCTTCAGCCTTCCATTTTGTTGGACCTCTCTCTTTTCACGACATAGAAAATAATCTCCCATAATGGAAACATATATCTTGCGTCACTGCATAAATATCCATCATACACACACTTAGGGGGCATCACACTTATTCTCCCCCTTCTAACACTATCAATTGTTTCTAGCATGTCCTATCACACTTAATGCTCTACACTTCATGATTCATCTTTCTTAGCACTTTTAAAGCCTTTGATACATGCATTGTATCATCATTACCTGATAACTCACTCTCGTGTTATGGTTCATAGTTGACTATTGAGGGAGCACACTACACACTACACGCTACACGCTACATGCTACATGCTACACGCTACACCCTATATGATACATTCTACATGCTACATTATACATGCTACATTCTATACACTACACACTGCACACTGCACACTGCACATTGCACACTACACACTGCACACTGCACACTTCAAACTACACACTGCACACTGCACACTGCACACTGCACACTACACACTGCACACTGCACACTAAACATTGCACACTACACACATCACACACTCTACACCCTGTGGTCATTAACCTACGATGCACTCTAGTTCCACAGTTCATACTTGACTGCTGAGGGTGTACATCTCAAATGGACCTCACCAAACTCACACATTAAATCACTCACTCACTCACTACACTCTATGCTTTATCGATCATATATTTCTAGCACACACAACTCAGACCATTTCCTGATGACATACTATTGTTCTACGGTTCATTCTTGATTTCCAAGGGGGCATGTATAAATGAACCTCATCTCATGTAAACTCATTCAAATTTTCTCGGGGGCACACATCTCGTATCACACTCATATTGTATTCCATTCTATCTCATCCACAACATATTACATATCTTGGTCACATTTACTCTTGCTTACTTATACTTACATGATACATCTTGATTACTATGTTAGCTAGATATACTTTATGTCATTATCTTTTCTATTTACACATGCACATTCATTTGCTTTCTAGTTATGATCAAATATTCTATAGATCGATACACGCAACATGGATACATGGTGTAGTACCTCATACCAGTCTCACATCGGCTCTTGGGGACATCAAGGTTTGAACACTACAAGTGATATTGTTTCATTTTTCATAACACATCATTATCAGATTAGATACGCTTTGACATGCTTTTTTATCTCTTTAACATACTAATGGGTGCTTCATGTGTAACATTTATCTTGCAGGTATATTTTCTACGATGGTTGTATATTTCTTTACTTGCTACTATTTGCCTTTAAATGCCATTGTTTGCGGGATTTTCCCTATGTCTTTCTTTTTCTCTAATTTTTTGATTACTTGCGGCCACTGTGGCCTTGATTGTCTTGTGACATTGTGAATGATGTACCATGTTTTAAACCCACCTTTTACGATCTTATTTGTCTTCTTGTGTGTTTACATTATCTTCTTGCATGGTTAGCCTACACATCATCTTCTACATGCGTCTTTATCTTATTTACACTAACATTTTTTTTCTAGCCACTTTTGTTTGCATGGGCTTTGGTTTTTACCAAGTGCACTCCCTCCTCCATACATAGAACAATTTCAGCATAACGGTTGGTCCTCCTTTGGGCTGCATACTCCTCAAAAACATCTCATGTACCCCAAATGGGGGGGTATAATTTGGGTGAATTAGTCACCCTACACAACAGTTCATAGTAATGGCCCGGTCCTTACTTGGGTCCTTACCACATCACAAAAATCAACACCCAAACCAATATGGTAGTGCCTAGGTGCCCTTGACACTTCCTAGATGCTTGTGACCAAGGGGAAGTTACACAACATTTGTTAGTTCATTACATTTCTCAGCACTTCACACAATGGCTTTTACAGGACAAAAGTCCTTCAACACTCGACATACATGCACTACACAACATTTTTTACTTTCGCATTGGATCAAACTGTTTGAAACAGATCAAATTTTTACACGCCGTATGAAGTGGTGTTCACATTACAGGAATCAGTTAAAGGTTGGAGGATGACACAAGACTTTTATCCTTACACTTATTTCATTTCTTGGCGTGATATTTCCCAAAAAACTCACACACAACACAAATGGCATGATATTTGTAACATCCTCATTTTAGACAATAGAACAAGTCAATTTTTTTTTTTAATGCTTCCTGGTTCTAAATACATAATTTAGAACTCACAAATCGAATAACCATTCATATAACAGATAACCATATGTAGCTGTAATGACTCGGAGTACCTCCGATCTATTCATTCCATGACTCAGTAATCTACCGATCTATTCATGAGTAATAAGAGTTGGCGTTATTATTTAACACATCACTCTTGCAGTTCTCTTCCCTATTCTGGGATTCAGAATGCTCTGTCCAAGGAACCTAACTGAATAACTGTTACCATTATTCATCGGCATCTCATCCCTTAGACCAGGTGACTCAGGACAACGCAATCAGTAGCTTGCGATACTTTGGCCAAAGATTTGAAACATACTGCTTATGTCTCGTATTCCTTAACGGCATACTCGTCAATCTGGAATACGTCCTTCACCCCATTCCTATGTTATGTAGAATGTCTTATACCGACTTCTGTCAGTCCCTATTATCCCAAGTTAATCACTTGGGAACGGATTAGTAAGGTGACCACATTATATGGATTCTCCTGAGGACTAGGGATAAGATGACATATTGGGTCAATCCTAATTAAACCAGTGTGTCAAGATACCCCGAGTCTCCTAGGCAGCCATATATTGCAACCACATACCTAATCGGTCCCAAAGTAACTTGTACGAGTTAAAAAAGTGTAAATCTTAATGATCAATGCAAAGGATGTCGTCATAAGTCACCTGCATTGTGGTATCTTCGAGAAGATCCTAATCTTCTTGAAGGTACAACCCTACAGTTGTCTTATGCCGTCAACCTTTAAATCTGCCTCGAAAAGATCTACCTATTAATAAGCGTTACGCACATAGAGTTAGATTAAATTAAAAGACGTTCCCCAAAGGTTAGCCTTTCCTGATCCTTGGATTCTTCTTCATAGGATGACCTTTCGCAATTAAACCCATTACACAGAGGAGTTATTAAGACCAAGGTCTCATCATGGAGTTAATAGAATATACATAATTCTAAAACAACAGAATTGGACAATATCTCATAAACTTCACATGAGATTGCCATTTGAACCCCATTAGGTTTATATCAGTTCTCATAACTGAATTTATATCATACTTATAAGTATCAAATATAAATGATTCAGAATCCAATTAAATGTTATCCTGTCATAATCAGGACTAGGGATTAATAATCTAATTCAGTTTGTTTAGCGTTCTGCTTAGGTATATTTTAACCCTATCTTCCAAAAAGATAGTTACCTAAATTTCAATTTAGCTTCTGATAGAACATACCAGAACTGCTAAACAATCATAAGAATTCAGTCTTATATTCTTGCAAAGCTTACATTGATAATCACAAAATTCTCCAAATTATATAATAATAACAATGCTCTTTAGATCATTTGAACCGAAGAAGGTCAAACTATCAAGATAAGAATATAGACACATAAGTAACAATATCAATTTCCATTCCTTTCAGAACTAATCAAATACATTTTATGCATTCAACATACTTGATACAATACTCAACGGAAGAAGAACATCATTCCTCTTATAGTACATTTAAAGAAATTCAAACTGAAATTCTACTTAAAATCAAATCTAAACAATCTGATCATCCTATCAGATCTGTATGCTTTTACCACTCATGGCAACCATCTGCAAAAATAGTCAACATGGGCCAGTTCGATGAACTGAGCATGATAAGCACTAACTCTTAAAACAATTGCAATCCACCAACTGTTTTCATTAAACAACCTGTTTAAATGAGATCAATTCACTAAACAAGTATACATATTTCAGACTATGCTGATGTAATACAAAAATGACTACAAACATGTAACTCAATTATCGTTACAGAATAGTCCTAAATACTTCCCAAATATTTCATCACAATATTAGAAATCAAGAAGAACGAAATTATCCAAATCATTTATCCATCTGAATTCCAAAAACAACAAACTTCAGACAGATCATTTCCTTCAACAGTAAAAGGAATATCATTACAAATCATGATTCCATAAATAGGATCAAAACAGTTCCAACAGTTAGATAAAAATATCAACATATATTTTCATAACAGAACAGAAAGAAAACAAGTCATACAAATTTACCTTCAACAAGTTCATGACTGTACCATTTCCTTAAATGGAAAACATTCACCTTACATGCATACGAAAAAGTCAGACGAGTCACGAGAAGAATCACTGTTTTGTTAACATCAAATATAACAAAACTTCTGTACAGTAGCTATCACGCCAACAGTGATGACTATCAACCAAACAGACTCCACATGACCTGCCACATGAAACAGCCAACAAGAAGATATTCCCCACATCTCCCGTCGAGGTGCAGTCGATGGCTCATAGTTCAGTCAAGCTCAAGGCAGGATAGTCATGCAACAGAATACGTAAACACAACTACAATCCCATACATTAACCTACAGTCCCCTTCTAGTTCATAATAAACACTACAAGGCTTTCGGACCCTAGGTCGAAATCAAAGAGATTCAATTATTCGCAGTCAACAATAGACTCCCTAGCATTGAGCAATAGATGTTTCCCTAAGACAATGCCGAGGTAATCACACAGAATTCCCGCAACAAGCACAACCTCAAACTGACTGGAATATACAGAAAGTAAACATAACATGTCTATTCTCATCTAGACGCATTCAGAGTTTAAAGTATGATATGCACATCTCACTTCAACAGAGCCAGAACACATGATAACTATCCATACTCACGGAACTTCCACAGTGACAAAAACAACAGTGTACCAAATCAGGTTTACTTTGAGGCAAAAATACAGGTTACCCTCCAAGATTCAACTGAATCTGAACAACAGTAACAAGATAAATAAATTAAATGATTCCATCTGTGCCAATCAATGGTACACATTTAAAAATCAGGCAAAAGTAAATCTAAATACTAATTTCAAAACAAGGAATCCGACTGAACCCTTATCAATTTTTCACACAAGTTTTCTCAGAATGAAAACGTAAAAATACACCCAAAGAGTCTGTACCACAAAATCATTGCAACACAAAGGTATTCTTACAAAATAACAGAGGTTGTAATACATGTTATTCCTTCAAGTCTCTGGCACATCAATTACCAATATTCAAATATATTTAGCTTCAACAGTGGTCCAAATATATGAATCATTCAATCGACTTCACAGAGTCGTTTCGATTACAACAAACATAAATATATACATACTGCATACTGTCAATGGGTTGAAACCCATAACCACAACCAACATTTATCACGACAGAGCTTACAAATAGTTCAATAAACTGAGCAATCAAACAAAAGTCCATCAGTATTCCTTTCTACGAGTAACCACAACCAGCATTGACGGCAAGTATCAACAACAAGCATCGACTACGAAAATCAATCAACAAGCATCACAGTAGCCTGAACCCAGCAAGGGAATCATGCATGGGTTCTCACAGAGCAGGATAAGTACCCTTCAAGCATACGTTTCATAGGCTTACGCCGGAATGTAAAACGCAATAAAACAGAATAATAGTTCGAAATACACACACACCCTTCAAGGGTTAAATTTGAAAATCGAACAGCAAGAAGATACAGTAACAAAATCACCCGTAACTGCCATAAAATCATCTAAACCCATAAATCATTTGAACAGAGTTGTTCTAATGAAATCACTTGAAAGACAACAAGATTTTTAAAGGTTAGGGCCTAACATGCCTGGATATTTGCTTAAAATTTCGAAGCAGACCACTGAAAGAGCTCAAACCTTCTCCTTCTTTTCTAAGTTAGATCCACCAACAGAAATTTACTATTTCCATGACTTATGTATTTTCCTTGCTAGAGGGAAGAGCTAGTTACGCTCATACTTGCCATGCAACACCAAGAAGACTGGTGCGAAAAACCAGTGAACAGACAGAAGGAAAACCGGAGCGCATGCAAAATCAAACAAACAATCAACTTTCCATTTTGCATGCTTCCCCAAGAAATCCGAGCTCGAAGCCTGAGTGCATTGATTGCATTAATTCCCAGTTTCCCGCTCAAACTCCACTGCCACCGACTGCCATAGTTGGCGATAGACAAATGAAATTCCAAGACCATTTCCAATTTTGGCGACCTGCCATGTCGGCTCAAGATAGCCGTTATAAAACCTCCACCATATTACCTGTCTTTCATACCTATCCACGCATTTAATAACATAGAAACTGCCGCCCATGGTTCGCACCCCTTCCATAGGTCCCCTTATTCTTTGCTCAATAGTTAGGTTAGTAACTTAGGTTAGGATTTAGGATAACACGTAGTCTAACCACTTAGCACAAAGATATTAACTTAGAACATTAGCTCATAGCCTAGGTCTAGGTTAGATTAACACTAATCTAACCCCTAGGTTAAGTTTAGTTTTAGGTTACTAACATTAATAATTCCTATTAGGTCTAACATTTCATATACTCAGAAAAAGACCTACAACATGCATTCTCGAACAGGGTTCACTCCTGTACTACCATTAGGCTACGGAATTATATGCAACAGAATTATTACCTGGTCCACGACCAAGACCTTCCAGATATACTTCGATATCGGGAACCATTCCATTTCACACGATCAACCTGAGTTAGACTCGGGATTGGCTTTATTCAACGAATTCAGACCTTGCAACCTGTGAAAGGTTTATAATTTTTAATTCATCATGAAAAACTTAAAGCACCACTTGGATCAATACCACTAATCCAAGGCTAGGTCTTATAGATGAATAACTTCATAATTCGTTCCGATATCAGATTAAACTTAGATGTAAAATGAAATAAATAAAAGAGTCTAATCATATTCTGACTCAGTCAAAGATCTGCAATCTGCAAAGAAGATACAGTACATATCAAGCATGACTTCTCAATCAAAGGAACACATCCTTTTTTCAAAAGAAATCACATATCAACACTTGTATGCTTAGGAGGAAGTAACAACAGTTCAGGGTGTTACAAGATTGCCCAAAAAAATCATTCTTCTACATCATCTTCAGGATCCTTTCTATCTCATTAACTCATCATGGATCAGGTGCACATGTTCCTTTTTTAAATTTTCACATATTTCTTACATAATTTAACTATTTTTGATCATATACATGCATATTTGACTACTTTATCATTCTTCTCTTTTGCAGGTCCATCCTTATGGGAAGCGATAGTCACATCACCTCAACAACATCAATCACAATCAACACATCACCAACAATCAAAATTAACAACATGAAAAATCATGACATCTACACATACACTCTCACCATGGGGTCATCATCATCACTTTTCACTTCCTCTTCTCTAGTTTCCATGCTTCACATTTTTTAATCATTCCATGGTTTTCCTCATCTCTTGGCACGCTTTCACCATCAATATACATGGTTATCAGGTACACATATCTTATCTAATTTATGTTATCAAGCATTCTCTCAACAACATAAAGTGGGGGAAAATGTAGACACTAAATCACACACTTTGGGTATCTATCTAGTCCTGATCACATACTACTATTCATATGATTCCTACGCGATAAAATTACTAATTGATCCCTTTATTTGGCCATAATTTCTTGTTTTCTACTACTTCTATTGATCTTACTCTTTTTCTAGCCTAGTATGTCTTTTCATACTTCAGGATTTCTCGTCCTAGACACCGGCACCCAGCCAAGATGCCAGTGCCAGGTGCCCCCGTGCCCTCTGGGCACCCCATCCTCTTTGTAATTTTTTCACATCTTTTGGGTCCTTTCTAGCCATTTGGGCATATTATATTTTTGGTAGTTGGCCTTTTATGGTTAATTAAAAAATTTAAGAAAGGAAATCATATAAATATAAAGTTATGTGATCATAATAAAGGACCAAACACTAAGCATTAACTATCACCACCTAAGGTTACATTCAAAGGCCATTATTAAGAGCATTCAAGCATCGACATAATATCCACACACAAGGGAAAGGGACTAATACTTCTACATACACACATATGATGGGAAGTTCATTCTTACATATACACATCTATCTACATTTTCTACATCTAGCTATTGCTCGCTATTAAGTGCGACATGCATGAAAGCAACCTAGAGCACAATTCTGCACACACACATACAATTAAATTGGGTCTAAGATGTAGTGCAATGCTCAGTCGTAAGTTCAGTTGTTTGATAGCTGAGAACAATTTGACCCCCCATTTACATTATTTTATTTTTGGGATTTTATGCATTTTGGGTTTTATAGGTCATTTCTTCATTGAAGGTTACAAGTGACATCTACAAACTTGGTGGAACATACTGGAGAAATAAGTGAAGGAAAACGAAGATATCGTGACCCAATGAAACTAATTTTCAAATATTCTTTGCATTCAAGAGTGCCCATAACAAGTCTACATTTCCCCAGGCGCCCCTAACCATCCATAGGTACCCCAGTCTAGCATGTTCCGACACATCTACATTTTTCTGGGCTTCTTTGTGACAGCCTGTACTTCAGATCTTCCAGTTTGTTAGTTATGTATACCTTTGGGATCATAGAAAAACAACTAAGTCATTCACCTCCTCATTTTCACTTAGGGTTTTAAATCTCAATTTCTTATTTTCTTGGGTCTATTTTGTACTTAATTTATTATTCATTTACTACTAAATTGAAATTAGATTTAGGCATTTATAAATTCTATATTTGTTTAATTAGATGGCAGTGAGAGATTAAGACTCAAATGTAGCTAAAATATCTGTAACAATATTATTATATGGTACTAGACGTTCCTCTTTTTTGTGATACTTGTCACTAACCTGATTAATAATGAGTTTTGAATCAACATGTATGTGGATATTTTGAATAAGGAACTTCCGAGTGGTGGTGAGGATGAGAATGAGGGCTTTATACTCAAAAATGTTATTGGTGCATGAAAAACCTAAATATTATGCAAAGGAGAGGTGAGGACCATGTGGAGTGATAAAGAATATCCCAACCCCATCACTAGAGAGGCAACAAGACCCATTAAAATACATGGTCCAAGTGTCGGTATCTCGAAAATAATCACAAACATGTGATGCATCTGAAAGAGGTGCCTCAACTAATTGATCAACAATAACTTAGCCTTTGATTACTTTTTGGGGATTGAATTTGAAGTCAAACTATATAAGTAGCATGAACCGTCATGCCAGACATCTTAAGAGATGTGTGTGGGACAAGAGGTAGCTAGAGGATCTACCTTGGTGATTATATGAACCTCATTATTAAGAAGGTAATGACACTTTTCTACCATGAAGATAAGGCCAATGCATAGTTTCTCAATGTAACTGTAGCTGTATTTATAAGAGAGTAAAGTTTAACAGATGTAAGAGACAACCCTATCATGTTGAGAATCATCGTGTTACACTAGAAGGGATTTGTATGTACCCAAAATTGTAGGGTATTGCACCACTAGAAAGATGTTACACATACCCCAATGATGATACAGGTCTCCTCGCAAGGTGTTTGGGATCCATAAAAGCTCACCAAGTATACATTTGTATTTTGTATGCCTCACCTAGCCTCCATGTGCTTTGTTCTTCCCTCTCCCCCCTTTTTCCTTACATTTTGGTCTTAAGTGGTGAGACCCCTGCCCTGCTTGGGCGGCGGTCATGTGACCGTTGCTCAAGATAGTGCAGCGGTCTTGTAACCACCACCCTGCATAAGGCGGCAATCTTGTGCGTGTTTTCCAGAAAGTTCTAACGATCACATCAAACATAAAATTTCAATTTCTATCTGCATTTTTCAACTACTTTTCTTTGCATTTATGTTTTGGCTGCCCTGTGAATAGTTTTTTTACTTTGTTTAATGGTAAAAGAGTTCCATTCCAAGTTACCTTCTAGTGAATGCATTTGCTATAAATAGCCAACTTGTTTTCAAACAAATGGCCCCTCTCCTTATTTGTTTAATCATTCAGTCTTTTGAGTTTCTAGCTTAGAATTCCAATAGTTTCATGTTTTGCATGCATTGTTGGTCTTCCTTTGCTGTTTAGAGGTCATTCGATCTTCTTGTTTCAATCTTGCTTCATTGCTGTTCCATGCAAGTTAGTTTAAAATAATTTAGTTTCATTCTTAGATTGGAATCCATTTAGAGTTGCAAGTTTTGTTTAGTCACAAAAGATAGTTTCTATAACTCTTGGTGCATTTGTGTTGTATTCCTGCGATAAATCCCGCTAGGAATTGCATAGTCAAGCTATGTTCACTTGCACTATCTCTCTCATATTCGCATTATATTTGGTCTATATCCAAAGCTGTCATTGTTCGAGTACCTTATTCTACTGATGCTATCATATACATGCTTTTCTGGATTCAAGAGAACATGAAGGAATGAGGAGATCACACTGAGAGGACGAAGTCACACATAACTGGATTTACCACTATTTTGTAAACTCTAGGTTTGAGCTATCAAAGTTCTAGTTACAACATATCAAATAGAGTAGTAAATTATTTTATTTCAGTCAAAGCTCACTCTCAATATAATCAAAGAAGCTATAGGGATTGATAGTTTCTGAGAAACTATGATTCATTCCTCACTTCTGAGGTAGGATCGAGAGTCTTTCAATTTAAAACAATTAGTTGCTTAGATATTTAGGATAAATTCACAACTGCACAGGAAAATAGCTACAATGAGCTACTTTGTTTGTTTTAATTCTGTTACTAGATTAGTTGTCCATTTTCTAAATATATTAGAATAACTGCTCTTTTAATTTTGTTAAAATACTTCATCGAAAATATAAAAATAAAAGAATACATGCATAGTGTAGATACATCTTTCATAATTAGTTTATTAATTTTAGTTAAAAGTTGAATCATTTTGCATGAAAATCACGGGACCTAGAGAGCCCAAAGAATACATATTTGAACCAATAGTGCCTCAACCAAATCTCCCCACAATACTAGCTTATATAGATCAAGACCTTAGGGTACAGGTCTTTCAAGCAACAATAAACCTACGAGCAATTAGTGAACAACTGAGAGAGTTAAATATTGAAGATGACAAGGCATACACATTTTGGTTAAATCATCCTAACTATATATTACCTTGATAGGGCATCCATATGACTGTACAAGGACTCGAAAGAGAATAAGTATTTGGTTGCGATCCTTTGGTTCCAAAACCTAATGCAGGAGACCTCCTCGTTGACATAGATACTAGCTTACGCATTCAAGTTGCCAGAACACCTGTAAGGTATTCTGAGAAAATAACACAACTTCTAGTTCTAAACATAGAGGCTAAAAAGGTGTATGATTATTGGATAATCGGAAGGAGAGATTAACTCTTCACATGACCATAGGAGGTCCACCACAACCACAAAATTATGGTTGTGATCCACAGGTCCCACAACCCAATGGGCCTACTAATCAATCATACATTGATACTAGTTTACGAACACTAGTATTTAGGTCCTCACCACTTCCGCCAAATATTATTACATAATTCTCCTTATTAAACATAACATCCAATCAAGCTAAGGATTTCTGGACTAGACCAGAGAATCATCCATAAAACCCCAGAGAATCCACTACACCTCCCATCACCATTTTCATGACCTTGTCTGGAAATATACACGAAGCACCTACAGGTCGCTTCCCACATATCCAATAACTAATAAACAGGATCTCGGTAGAGCTCGACATTGATTGGACCCTTCGAAAAACTATTATATCCAAATAATCCATTACACCAATTCAGGTTAGGAGGGCCTTCTTTGCCTTAGATTCGCAGATTCCATCATTGCGTATTGAGGATATAAGATTGCCCAACTAGTTTGTCTGTATCCATATATATTCCACATTCACTAGCCATCTCGGCATGACCTCAGGAGGTCGGGTACGAGGAAGAGTTACTTGTAGATTCCCATGTTCGCATGTCACTTTTCCATCATACAGGATCCTAAAACATGAAAAGTGGAAAAAATATATAACAAGAAAGGTCACTAGGCTGTGAGAGGTACTAGGATAGGTGAATTTAAGAGGTATGATTTAATAGCATTGAATGCTCATTGACAATGGTCGTCCCAAAAGGAATTAGTGTCTTTCTTCATCAAGCATGTGAATGGTTGGGTTTTGTTAGCAAGCTGCGTAATAAAATAATGGATGGCTTGGATATTTCCTTGTAGTGAGCGTAACTGATGCAAATTACAAGGTGGAGGAATTCTAATAATAACACGAATTTTATTGGAATCTTCAATTCCACATTGCGAGATAATGTACCCAAGGATCTTACCAATTGTAACTCCAAAACACACTTTTTTGGATTTAAGCATACTTTATATTGTCGTAAACATTCGAAGAGTGTGTAGAGATCTTGAGCATGTGTATAATGATATCTTGTTTGGAAAGTGTATATCAACATAATATTCAAGGATATTATGAATATAATCATGAAATATATGCATCATTTCTCGCTGGTAAGTGGCCCCAATGTTTTTAAGGCCAAAGGGTATGACAGTGTAAGAAAATTTTCCATATGACGTAGTAAATGAAGTTTTTTCCTAATTTTATGGGTTAATTTTGATTTTGTTGTAACCAAAAATTCCATCCATGAAAGAAAGGATATCATATCCAATAGTGGAATCAACAATGACATCAATGTTTGGTAGTGGAAAACTATATTTAGGACATGCCTTATTGAGATCCCAAAAATCAGTGCAACAATAGACTCGACCATTCAGCTTCATAACTTGTATGTTGTGAGTGCTTGAGAAGGAAAATCATCTAATGTGAAATTAATGTGATCTTCATTGCGAGATAGAGCTGAAGTAAACTTATGATACACATAATTGGGTGAATTATGAGGATGAATATAAGTGTTAGCTAGATAAGATTTGAGTTTATTGACACAATCAAGATGATCCTACAAAAAGGCATAGATAGAGACATCCATGATGAGAGGATCCTAGGATATGAATGTTAGGGAGAATGGAGGATCCAATAATGTTCGAATACAGTTTCACCAAATGATTTTAAAAAAATTGAATGTTAAACCCTACATATTGCAAAGTCACTGATGTACACTATGATATACATCTATTAGATGTAATTTGACACAAGAAATGAGCAAATGAAATATAAAACCCTAAGTGCAAGAGAGGGAAAGAGTAACTTAGTTGATTAACACTTGATCTTGGGATGCTCTTGACTAGAGAAACTGATGAATAGGAAAGGAAGACCATCATGACTGCCTCTATAAAAATTATGTTACTATCGGATGAAGCTGGACCAGGGTTCCTAGAAAGGGGAGGGGAACCTAGGTGCTTGAGACATTTGGTAGGCACATGTGATTGTGAAAATGGTCAAAAAATGATTTTTCTTGTGTCGCACTAATGTCACTAACCTTCAATATTTTTCTCCTATGTGTTGCTGGATAATCACAGAATTCTCCTATTACCTATAAAACAAATGATCTCCTACAAAAACCCAAAACACATCAAATCCTAAAAATAAAAAGATGCATATGGGTAGTCAGACTAACCCTGGTTGTTACCTGATAGAGTGAACTTATAACTGAGTGATACAATACATATGAGACTCCATATAATTCTATGTACATGTGCATTAAATCTTACCCAAGGCAGCTCTTGTGCAAGATTCACTTGATATAAAGCAATAAATAGATGTAGCAATGTATGTAGATGTGTGGATGGTAAAAAAAACTTCCCCTCCTATGAAGTGTATGTAGAAAATGCAATCCCTTATCCCTTGAATGATAGATAGATGGATGATTTGATGCTCTTAGAATGCCTTTCGATGCAATCTTAGGTGGTAATAATAGATGTTTAGAGCTTGGTCCATTATTATGGTCACATAGGTTTGTATTAATATGATTCCCTTAGTTAAATTTTGTAATTGGAAACTAAAAGGACGACCCATTGAAAACAAGATGCCCAAAAGATAAAAGAGATGAGTAAGATACAAAGAGGTTGGGAGAACCTAGAGGGGACAAGGGCACTTAGGTACTGGTGTCCTAGCTAGACGCCAATGTCTAGAGTTAAGAAAGATAAAGCAATGAAGATCAAACTGGGATGTGGGGTGTGTAAGACTAAAAATAAAACTAGAAGGGTAGAAAATAGGTCAAAGATAGATGTCAATTACTATTTTTCTTGCTTAGGAATCATATGAATAATGGTATGTGATTAGGACCTAAAAATGTACCCAAGTGTGTGATTTAGTGTCTACAGTTTCAAAGAAAATCTACTTTCAGCCATCTCCTAAGCCCACTGAAACAAAAACTAATGTTAATGTCTCTTTCACAATGACAATTGCAATATTGGTTCTGATTCTCCCTAGCTTTTCCTATGGGATCGTCACGGTCTTGTGCATCCTTGTTTAGGCTCATAGTCTTGTTTGGATATATTTACTTCTCTTACTCCCATAGCATCTACCTCATATTTTTTTGCGCTTTTCAGCATTTCTACTCACCCTTTTGGCTAATCATCCATGTTCTATTTATCTACACCTTCAGATTGTATTTCAGTACCTCTTTGTAGCTTCTACCATATGATTTTTTGTGTTTTTTAACGTTGTTACCTGCCACTTGGATTTGATACCTTATCTCCAATTTTTGAATCCACGACATCCATCCCATGGGCCACTAGCTAGGTGATTTATGTCTTATTTTATTGATGATCCTCTAGTGTTTCCTTTCAATTTTTCCTCTTCAGGGTTCTAAAATATCAAATATGGATTGCACTCAGGCACGTGGGCACGATGGACTAACACTAGTTGAGGTACGGCATTGCGTGTTGTATATTTCATAGGGAAGTTATTCCTTTCTTTACTAGGGTTTTTTTAGATCACTTGACACACGTGTAAAAGGAAGATTACCTCCTTGTTTTGTACTTAGCCAAATATTCAGAACCCTAAGACTAGCAAACAAGAGAAAAACATGATCCTTATGGATAAGGTGCCAACCTGTATCAACTATAGGATCAAAAAGGGAATATTACTAGGAATACGATGGAAGGTTCATAAGACAATCATTAAAACAGAGTGTCAGAGCTACCTATTTGTGAAGGCATAACTCCCATGTGATGACCACTTTGACACTTGGTGACTAATCTCCTAGTTTATGGAAGGCATGGAAGAGGGTGCTAAGGTTATAAATACAAGTTCCCACTAGAATAAAAAATATAGTTGCTGAAATTTCTGAGAATGAAAAGAGAATTTCTGAAATCCCTACATAAATATCTTATGAAGGGTTTTATGGTTAGGGATTAGGAGAACTCTATGAGGCGATATCACATTGATGGGGGATGGGTTTTCATTATTCTTTGTAATATGATGAGCATAATATGGCTTTAATGTATGACTTGGATTTGCATAGTTATATGAGGTTCTGTTATTGACCTCAAGTGATGTAATGTAGGTTATTGAAGATCTGTTAGTATGAATATAATTTCTCTATTATTGTATCTAATGTTCAAGAAAATAATATTTATGCATTTCCTTAGCTGTATGAACCATCTTTATATGTTTGCTTGTTATTATTTGTCTTATATGCATATAATGAGGTGAAGTCTAACTCGTTCTAAGTTCTTAAGAATGTGGTATAGTTGTTTATTGTCTTGCATTTGATTATCTGTCCTAAGATGATGGATTCTCAGGTGAAACAGCACATAAAGGAGAGACTCATGACCCCCATAAGTCATGTGCATGCCTGAGGTGAGCGGAATCTAATGCACCAGTTGGGTGATAGGCTGAGCACGCATAGGATTAGACTATTTGTTTAACAAGTATAAACCAATATGACTACATTTTGGTTACCATCACTAAATCAAGGACATATTTTCAGAGGTTGTTATGAGAAATGGAATGCATCTTCTAAGCATGTGATGTGTGATGACCGAGTGCCATGACCTTAGAAAGTGTTGAAACATGGTTCAAGAGCACGACAGGATATAGTTTTCTCAAATATTCAGTACTGGTACCTAAGTTTGATGCACATAGATGTTTTGTATGTAAGTGAACCTATACCATGAGCTGTATGAGACATTATTATTTTTAACTTCCCAGTAGAAGTATATGAATGGCTTTCAACATGCACATCTAGATCAAGTTGGTACTATAGATCCCACATGTATATGGAGTCCAATATGACTATTAGAGGCCAATTTTGATGCCACAACCTGACTCTGGACCATGTGAATAGTTGATCACTAGTGGAAGAGGGTAGTTAACCACATTGTATACTTTAGAATATGCCATTTTGACCATATTGCTTTCCCAAAAAAGATAGTTGAGTTTGAGTTTCTGAGGGATCCTAAAGGATCATTTTTGTGTGTTATTCCTTTGCTTATTAAGATCTTGGTCATTTCTTTGAAACTTTAGAAGCATTCCCCATGACCGACTAAGCTACTCTGAGTGCTGGGAGAGGAAGCTAGGGTGGAGGAAGATAACAAACATTACGGTTAAAAAGGAAAGGGAGGAGAGACAACTCAAGTATATAAAATCTTGTGAAAGGGAGATGACTAGAAAACATGAGGTTGCAAGTGTGATGGATCTATGAAGGTAGACATTGCGAGAAGGAGTTGAGGTTCACGCAGAAGATGTGGAACCTGAGCAGTCTTTGCTACCCCATCTTGGAAAGTGTGGGAGATAAGCCCCTTCATCTTCTAATGATATTTCTTCACATGGAGAGAGAAGAGTTATCAGTGTGCATCTGAACCAACCTAGTGACCAACCCCTGGTGCACTTAGTTTTCCAGATCAAGGGAGAAGTATTGTTAACCTAGAAATTGGTATAGCAACCAACCACTGGTGCTTAGGATCAAGTAACTTGGATTCCTATCTACCCAAGAGATATAATTTCTCATTTGGAACATCCATGGCTGCACAATCCATTCCTGTATTTGGAGGAATCTTTAGACAAGGTGCAAGTACGCAAGGTTTTGGTATCACGTCTAGGAGTGGCACGGGACACACAACTGGTAGTGGGACAATATCATAGACCATTAGCGCGTAGTTTAATGGGATGTTGGGAACCCTTGGCATGACCACTTCAGGCCCTTTACCGACTACAAGAGGTGGATTTGGTGGGTTAGGAGGAATAGGACATGGTGGATCCAGTGGATCTAGTGGAGGAGGAATACTGGAGGGAAAAAAATTCTCTGGATTGGGAGGGACAAGGACCCCAGCCACCTCCCCAAGTATTTTTTGAGATGTATTTACACTTACTAGACTATAGGGGTATTGAAGATGCTGTAGAGAACACGCACAAGTGTGAGTTACTATGGCGTGCAAAGGGGATTACTACCCTGGAGTAGAAGGCAAGCCAATTTGCAACAATGTTGCAAGGGTGCATGCACATAGTTGGTATAGGTTGTATGACCCCTATCAGACAGTGGTAGACTACACTACATTGAAGAACGCCTTCCTAGAAGAGTTCCATATCCCAAAGTTTGAGTAGAAGAGCATCAGTGCTCTTAAGGAGATCTAACAGGGAATGGCAGAGAGTTTGTGGGATAGTATGACATGCATGTTTCAAGACTCTCTTGTCAAAGCTATCCTATGACATTCATCCTTCTCAACATGCTCAATGGTTTTTTTAGAGGATTGATAACACTATTTAGAAGGGCTCATGTCTGCACAAAAACTTTCACAACCCACGTGAGGCATTGGAAGCTTCCCTGTGCACCGAAGCTGTTCGGAGCATTGATACTAGTGTTAGTCCTTTTCTAGAGGCTCAAATTGCTGCAATGGCTAAGAAGTTGGAGAAGTTGTCTACAAACTCAATGCATGAGATTCATAGTGGGCTTTGGTGTATATACTGTGAAGTGGAGGGGCATGCAAAGGATAGTTTCCCTCAGAATTTCGGTACGCACTATGGTGGTAGACTGTGAGATTTTTCATAGGGATCATGATGCAAGTAGATGCCCTCTACTCCAACATGTAATCCATAGAATGTTTCTTGCTATTGTAAGATTTGTACCTCTATGACCCATGATACCAAGGATTACAGACTGATTGATCAAATCCATGATGTTATTGATCTGGGTGTGCACTCAGACTAGCCTTACAAGTAGTTCTAAGGATGATGACCATCATTATGAAGGGTACATAGATGGAGGAGCGTGTGGAATAGGTTTTCATGCAGAGGATTTCATGGTTGCAGTAACTGTGAGTGGAGGACGAAGTGAGTTCCCATGAGGAACATGTTATAATTGTGGATCTACATAGCATTACAAACGTGAGTGTCATGATCTGTTACAATGCTCATGGTGTGGAAAGAAACATAAGTACAAAGAGTGTCCAGAACTTTATGAGCATATGAACCAAGCTAGCACCAAAAGGACAAAGGTGTTGGGATGGTAAGCATCAAGAAGGCTGATTCATAATGGATGCCAAGAGTGCGTGCATGTGAGTCAAGAGCTAGAACCTATACTAGTGATGATGCGAGTCAGAGGCCACATGTGCCAAGGAGATGCCAAGACCAAGGACACTAGTTTCAAGAGAGGAAGTAGTACATAGAAATTATTCATGTACCCTACCCATCATAAATAGGTGAATCAAGAGACTATGGACATGATTCGGATTTTGAAAAGGGGAGACCCAATGTTTTAAGGATCAATCAAGGAATGTGGAGAAAAGGAATTATGCCGAGGTTCTAAGGAATAACCTAAATGAGGTCAAGGAAGTATGTAAAATGTTAAGACAGGAGAATATTATTCCCTTGTTGGGAGAATGGTTAAGGGAAAAGGTACCATGCAATGGATTAGAGCACAAAAATATATGTTTTGCATGTAAACCTTCCCCCTCATAGCTTTGAATATGAAAAGGAGATTACTTTGAATGCGGTTATTGATGGGTGGCTTCTGAGTAATATCCTCATTCGATATGGGAGAAGACGTGAATGTTCTTACCTTATATGCTTGGAATCATATGGGAAGGATCATGTTGTAGCCCATCTTAAAATTTGTTGTATATGGCGAAAAAGACTAAATCAATTCCCATTAGAGTCCTAAAGCATGCAGTTATCACAATTTAAGGGGCCAAGTTCACTAGGGACTTTTGAAGTATTGGTGCTTTCACTGAGGCAGAAAAATTTCCTGTGTTTCTTGGGTGCTCACAGGTGTTACAAGAAGAATGCGTGACTTTAGGTTTAACAAAGGATATATAATATTCGAGAATAAGCAAGTAAGGGTGATCATCCCTTTGACAGATTGGAATTCAGCACCCTATACTGAGCCCTTAGGAGAATAAGTCCTTGATAGAATCTATGTGTGCTCCATCAGATATCTTGGGATAGTTCACTTGGAGGGAGTTATCCATTTTGAAGATGCTCAATCCTTGAGTGATACCACTAGTGTGGTATGTGACAATTGGATGCATGTGACTTATGAGTTGATTGGGTGACAGTTAAGATGATCTGTAATAAGAGTGAAAAAGGCACACTCAGTCAAGAACCTATGAGGAAAGAAGTTTCCAAGTTACTTTGGAGGGGCATACCCTAAAATTTTCTTGTGGGAAATGGAAGATCTATGGAAAAATGAGGACAAGAGAAGATGAATTCTCAGTTACATCCTACTAGGGACTACAATGCGCTGGTGGGTGATGCAGCCTAGAATTCACCAATACAAGCCCAGGCACACTGGCACATCACTCAGCATAGACTGAGAACTCACCCGAAGCACACAAAGGTACTAGGCCCCTCCTTAGGGTTGCTGTTGTAGGATGTTAGCATGATGAAGACTTAAATCATTCAGATCTATGGCTAATATATCCTTCTACAATACATATTCAGATCTAGATCTAGAACATAACAAATTTAAAATATAATCATAATGGAATCAAACATGCAATACTGAATTACAACCATGATAACATCTTGTTTCAGTCCATAATATCCATTTTATTAATTACAATAAATAGACAGAAGCTTCCTTACAATAACAGTAGTAAACACTCATGCACATATAAGATCTGGCAGTATAATCTCACTATAACTTAGTTCTCACACCTATATTCTCTCTCTCTCCTATACAGTTTACTTCATATTTATAAGGGTGGGGACTTTCCCTTCACTACTTATCTAATCCCAAAATAGGTCGCATGCTATTATTAGCCACACGCCTTTACAGAAATATCCACACATGCAAGTATGCTAACAATAGAATACTTTTGGTTAACAGATAGTAGCAGATCTATTCTCAGCTTGTATCCATGTAAAACAATTCATAGTTGATCCTCCAAAAATAGCCAATGTGTGTCATGCAAGTCTTTCACCGGTTTGTGTGCTCCGCACACTATCTCCAAAAATAGATCCTAATCATAAAAAAAGGCTAAGTTCTGAACTTGTTTCTATTCTTTGCATGTGATCCTTTCTGATACTTCCACACCTTTTCATGCACTCTAATTTCTTGTGTAAACCTTCTATATTTTCTTTGCTAAGTGCTAGATTTTGACTGATCAACATTACCCCACACTAGTTGCATTGTCACCCAGGTAATGGTTGTCTCCAAAATGAATCAAAGAATACGAAACAAAAAAAATAGAAAGAATTATGATGAATAAAAGAATGTCTTTACCTTGCAGTATCTTCATCTTCAACTTGAATAATCAATTCGGGATATTCTTCTTTTATCTCTGCCTCTAAGGTCTAACAATCATTAAGTGTTTCATCTACCTTTTCTGGAATATCCACTACAATTGATGCTAACTCATCCTTTACAATATCCCCCTTCTCATTCTGCAAGACCAACACAATGATAGAAAGGGAAGTCATTCTCCCTTCTAACAAGTCCATATTTTGCGTGATGAGTTTTCCAAGCTCTTCCAGCCTTTCCATGTGGGGTTCTTGAGCTGTTGTAAGGGCCTCATACTTCTACTTAACAAGTGATAATTGTTCTATGCAGCCCAATGTCTCATCTTTCATGGCCTTCAGGACCTCGTGGTCTTCTAAAATGGTCCCATTCCTTATAACATCTTCTAGCGCAGTACAAACATTTAGCACTTGATCTTCATTCTTCATTTCCTCCTGCAAGCTCTAAAGCAACCCCTCATATGATGTAATCTTCCACATCACTAAAGAATTTTCCCGTTCTACTTCCTATGTTGGGTCCTTTGGTTCTGGCATGTGTATAGGTTCATCTTCAAGCACTAATTCCACTAATGAACTTACATAATGTATTGTTGAAGGAAACATTTTAGGTGCCTTGGGCTCTAAGTGTGGCCTATCCTTCATGACATTGTCTCCAATCTCCTCTTCCATGTTGATAAAAATATTTTGTTCTTCTGTTCCAAGTCCTTTTCCTATTTTAGGAACTCTATTTCCTCATCCTTAGTCTTGATCTCCTCCCTTAACACCCTAATTTTTGCAGCTTTATCCATATTCTGTCATGCCACTTCTGTCAAGACTTTCACTAAAGCATTGCTTACTTTCTCATCTAACATAACAATAGAATTTACTATTATGTGTTTGACCTAAGGTGTCTTTTTTAACCTCCTTGATACGCATGACTCTTCAAACACATCAATGTCTTGTTCATCCATGTGTGTGTGCATCGAACATGAAAATTGCTTCCTTATGCACACAGTTGCCATATCTTCATCCATCAACTCCCAACCATACAAATCCTTTTGTGTCATTTTTCTCTAGAAAAGGGTGTGGAAAATTTTATCTATGTCCTTGGCATAACCCATGACTGGTGGAATATATTACCCACTTGTTCTTCTTGATCTAGGATGCTTAGGAACTTGGGATTCAATATTTGGAACTTGTGTTACTATGTTTTGAGCAATCTCATTTGATGTCCCATCTGCCCCCTTTTCTCCCTCATATCCATCCTTTATTCCTTCATTTTTTGTTCTTCCATGTTCTCTAGAGGTGTAGGGGAATTGGGCAAACTTTCCTCAGAATCCTTTGCTTCCTCATTCCGCTTCAATTTCCTTCTTCTTTTCTCAATTGTCTTGTTTTGTGGAGAGAGTCAAGGAAATTTGTGCACTAATTACAGAGTGGTACCTAGGGTACTTGTTCTCCTAAATACTCTTTTAAAAC